>CM075206.1:11451400-11941400 GCA_037577475.1 Chaunax sp. Z400 | reverse complement strand
ACCTGAGTTGTGAATAACACCTGCTCAGCCTCTCCCTATTAGCAATCACCTGTGTTTACTGTGTTTACAAGAGCAAGAGCCAATGCATTTGGTCATTCACATGCTATTCACACCTTTAACTTTTGCATATATATGAGCCCATTTCCTTGCTTCATCCCTCAATGAGTGCTCTTAGGCAGGAGTAATGTCTCGCTTCTATGAATGGCAATTGACACGCATGATGGAAGTGGAGGGGTCAAGAAGTTTGCTGGCAAAGTTTATAGGAGGGATCACTCTTGTTTTTTTCAATAGATCTATCATTCAGGTTAATAACATATTCGATGTCGCAGATGTTTTAGAATAAAGGATTTCATCACCAAACTTGGAAATATGAGATTTAGCCCTAACCTTTAGTAGCTGTTCTGGAGTTTTTGTTGATTTGTTTGTTTGTTTGCAGAGTAGCTCAAAAAGTTCTTGACAGATTTCAATGTAATTTTGTAAACAGGTGGTTATAGGAATCGGGAAAAGGGGATTATATTTTGATGTGGATCCCGATCAAGGCGTGGATCCAGGGAATTTTTTTTCTCTTCACTTTCTTTAAAATAGCGAGGCAGGCCATGTCCTGACACATGCTTCAGGTTTTCAACGAAAGATGATGATAATGCAAGCAGTTTGTTTGTTTTTTAGCAATGTTTTGGCTTTTAAACTTGTCTTCATTCCTCCATTGTGTCTTATCGTGTCTTGTATGTGAGTAAATTGCTATATAAGAAATAAAAATTAGTGATATCACAATCATTGATTATCTGTTGTCTTATTATAGACTCATATTACAAATGTTTTCACTTCAGCTATATGTTATAAGTTACAGTCTGAACTTTTCTTTTCTTTGAGGGAGTATTGAACTGTGGGAATAAATAACGTCACCTGGAGGGTATCCCACTCATAGAGAACATAAACCTCACAATAAAAGAAATTCACCAGTAGTTTAAATCAACAGAGCTAACCACACAGCTTGCAGCTTGCATGCCATGCAGTGCCACCTTTATCTTGTAGACTGTGATGATGAAAACTGTAAAGATATTCTTCACTTTCAATAGGTTCAGCCGATTCAAACTTTTCTGTACAGACATAAATCTGGAAGAGACGGATGCATGATCAGCTTTCTACAGCAAACAATTACAAACAAACATTGCTGCAACCTAAATTCAGACTGAAATTCACTCTCTCTGGAATCAAGGACTCCATCACCTTCAAAGATACTGCACCAGTGGGTATATGTGGTATATAGTGGTATATGTATAAAGGCAAGCGTTTTGCACCCATCCTTTCACCCTTTGATATCATAATGACACATTACTAGTCAGTTTTTCTGCTGCTCTTTTGCTTTTGCTCCCTCTCTCTTAAGTGCTTCCTCATGCGTGTGGGTCACTCGTGTTTAATTAGCAAACATGTCTTTTTAATTTCACTTCTGAAAATCACACACCAACTTGGGGTTTGTAAGGCTCAGGCACCTATAACAAATTGCACTCTCGGTTATGCTGCAAATCCTTGCTTCTGCAAGACCTCTACACCCTCAGTATAAGAGCAAACCCGGACCACCGGTCCCTCACACATCCCCCAGTGTGACCAGCAGTGACCTTTTAAACCTCACTTTGCAAAGACACGATTCAGACGATTTTACAACATCTGTCAAATCCAGCCTTTTCTCACCAGGGATTCCGCTCTAGTTCTTGTCCAAACCCAAGTTATCTCCTGACTAGACGCCCTGTTGGCTCAGCTCCCTGTGCATTTCTGTCTGTTCTGTGCGGTTCACCCATTATCACCTTAGTCCACTTTTCAAAATTCCTCTAAGTCACCTTAGTGCTGAAAAACAATATGAAGGATCCAACAGGAACTGTACCCCCTGCCTCCAGGCAATGGTTCAACCTTATATTCCAGTTTTGCACTCTGTAGTTAATAGGTTCAGCATTCTCTTCCCTGTGGCGACCTGGCTATCACTGCGCTGTCTGGACTATTCGCCCTCCTGGGTGCTGAAATGATCCTTCTGTCAGCTGCAAGACAGCAGAATCGCTCCTTATCATCTATTGTATAATGAAAATTTCACCCTAGCTACACCTCACCGCAGACTTTGTCCTCTACTTTCACTTACAGCTAAAATTGAACTGAAATAAACCCTTAGGAATATTTAACTGTTTTTTTTTCCATGTTCCTGAACCACTGTGCTCTCAGTTATGTTGCTCTTTGACATTTTACCAATGCCAGACTACATCTAGGGCTAGTATTTCTAAATTCTATGAGCCTGTTTACACTTGATATTAACATATGTCCTGGGTGATCTGATTAAAGCTGGACAGCTAAGTACAGGTTTGAATGCACTTAGACACATTGAGGATGCATTTAGATCCAATCACATGACATTCACAGTTAGTATGGCTGACATATGGCCACATTGTTTTAGCAGAGTGTACACAAACGCATCCTGGTCCACGTTGAAAGATCGTTTACTCGCTGAAACAGCACAAAGACACAACAAAGACAGAATGGATTTTTGTACACAGGAAAAACACTTATTTCCATTTGGTTTAATGTAATGCAAATTGCATATTTGGGCTCTCATACCTGCCAAGATAAGCAGCAGTTGTTTGTGAACAAACTGTTTCAACGGATTTCAACATTGAACAAGTATCACCAGACTCCCCCCTGAAATGTAATGCAGTTTTGGGATTTGTTAAGTGAAGAGAAACTTTGGGAAAAGGCTACGGTGTATTCTAACTCATACATGCCTGCTGGTAAATTTGCATTAAATGCTTGTAAATGTATTTATTTGTTGCCTGTGGGGAAATTCTGCCGAATGGCTTTAAAAAATCTCAACATTTTGTGAGTTGTAGAATTAGGAGAAACATTATAAATATTGTGACACACTGTCACTGACATTGTCCTCATTATTTATTTAATTTCATCATTTAAAAAAACATTGTGGCCATTTGTCCCAGCAATGTTTATTTTCATTTTTTTATTTGCATATAGTTTGGGGAAGTGAGACCCGATCACAAGCGCTCATTTGAGAAATAGATATATGCAGACGCATGTTAATGCCAGGTGTGAGCTGATGTGCTCGGAGCTGTCCTCTTATGATAGGATCACATAGGCCGGATGTTGATGCCAGGAATGAACAGCCTCGGCATCAGCGCTCCCCCCGCTGTATCTGTTTTTCTGAGTTGCTGTCAGTCAAGGGGTTAGCAATTAGCTTCAAATTTTCAATACAGTTCTGACCTCATGTGGCCACCCTCCCTAATCAAATAAGACAGGCCCACTATCAGGGGCTCACCTATCAACCCAACCGTTTAAAAAAAATCCCTTTACAGTTGCTCCATAGGCATAGAATATGAGGGTCTTCATTTTATGCAAAGTGGAAGGCGTCAGCATGATGTAGCATGTGTGCATTATGCATATTTATGAACATAATAGCATGTCAGTCAGAGCTATGCAGACACAAGCACCAAGACTTAACGGTAACTGAAGGGTATGTCATGACACCAATGTTTGTCGAAAGTCTGAACTTTAGAGTGTTAGACTATCAGAGGAGAAATATTTCTCTCATACACTCCATGTATTGCTTCATTGTTATTTCACTGTTTCTGCAGAAAAGGCTGCAAGCCAGCTTCTCTCCCAAATGTTAACCAGAATTAAGTTTAGAGCCCCCAAAATATGTCTCGACTTCTCTGTGTGTGTTTGTGTGTGTGTGTGTTTGAGTGTGTGTTTGAGTGTGTTTGTGTGGCTGTTCTGTCAAAAGAGAATCAGAAAGACTTGAATAAGAGTAGGCATACACATCCATCCCAGTCTTTTCCAATCACTGGAGATGACAGGCAAAATGCTGACACTGCCCTCTTATCAAATTGAATTTGAGATATAATATATTCCTGTTTTAATATGAGTGCTAAATCATGTGGGAATGAGCTGAGCTGGAAGGACACACACTCGCACTGTTTTGTGCTGTCTCTCTCTCTCTCTCTCTCTCTGTTTGACTGGATCAGTGGGTGGATGGATGGATGAATGGAGAGATTAAATGCGATTCCATGCAAATCTTGCTTTCTCTCCGTCGCATGCAGACAGACAACATCAGTATACAGAGAAACGCACAACAAATTGTTTATGAAAGTCCATCTGTAGCATACATTACAGCATCTACCTCCCTGGCTTTGCTTGTCTAATGGCCCTCACACCCCATTTAGACCTAAAAAAAAAAAAAGCCTTACATTTGTAAAAAGAAAAAGATGTTCTTCAACACATAATAAATAAATAATACTTTACAACACTTATCAAAACCAAAGTTATAAAGTGATTTACATCAAAAACATAAACACAGAGATAAAATATGCAGTAATGCATGAATAAAATAGGGTGACATATGGAAAATAGAGTAAGGGTTTAGTGTTGCTTCAAAAATGAATTACAGCATAATCCAAAAAATTTATAAGAGTAATAAATAGACCTAAAAACATAAAAACCCAGTTTAAAAGAAAGCCTTTGGCTATAATGAAATATTCAAAAGTGATTGAAATGAAGATACTTATTTAGCAAAGCAGAGATAGCTACAGTATGTAGATGAGAAGACTGATATCACTGTTATGCCTGCAGACTAAATGTTAAGCTACAACAACCATCAGAGACTCAAGTTACTGGTGTTGACCAAACTTTATTTGTTGCACACTTCAGTTACAGTGCAGATTTGCAAATGAGATACATGCTAATTAGTGAGCTTTGGACATATTAGCTGTATCTCCCTGTTGATAGTCTTGGTGCTATATGTTAAGTTACTATAGCTGCTGGTAGTAGCTCCATACTTAGATATAACTTTCCCTTTAATTTTGTGTCGTTATGGCAGAAAAATAGTCACTAATCGTTTTTGCAACCCATAAATATTGCAGAATACATAACAAAACGCGGTTATTGAGTGTATTGTTGTTTGCTTGGAATATGGATGGAGAGAATGGATGATAAAGTTGAGACTGGCACAGTAAAGCTGTGTGTTGTTTCTTTAAGACGGCAAGAAAAGGTGAAGGCAATAAAAGGAGAGGAGGATCTGTGTGAAATGTGTGAAATTGGCAACTTCCTTGACTGAAAAGCCGATCAGAGAGGTCTCTCATGACTGCATTTGCTGCTTATTCAACAACCTCCATCGTTAAAAACAAAATCCAGGCACACTTGCAAAACCAGTGACCCAGCAGCCCCAATGGTCACCGTCAGCTTGGTGTGTGGGAGCTTGCAACAACTTAACAACAGCAAGACCAGGACAACAGCCCTGAGCTGTGGAGTTTAAAAATGTTAAACTACCTTATTTGTTCTGAATTGGGCCATTCATCATGATTCCCATAGGCCACTAAAAGTCATAAATAATTGAGGGAGAAATATGGAAACAAAACAAACAATATGCATGACACAAATCAGGCTTTTCCCTTCAGCCTTTATCTCAATGTACTTTTCATGTTCTACAGAAAAATCAGTAAACTCTGTGAGCTTAATGGCAGCATAATGTGTTAAAATTCTTAAATCAATTCATTTGACAGGAAATATTAATGAGCTCTACTTCAGCAGTCGCACTGGATGCAGAATGGAAATTTGAAATGACCCCTTTCAGCAACGTGTCGAATTTTAATTCTTACCTCGTAGCAATTGTTCTTTCTTCTATATTGGCAGTGAATCAATCATGAACACAAATACACACACACACACACACACACACACACACAGAAGCACATAAAATGCAGAGATGAAATTGAATAAACACACCCGCTCATCCATACTAGCCCCTGAGCTAATGCCCTCCATACACACACTGGTGCTGAGTCTGCTGTGTGTTGTGATAATTACTGCAGGCAGACGGTGTAGTTTAGCAGAGGGAGGCAGAAATGTGTTGTGGCCTGCAGCCTTACCTGGCATCCATTCCTCTCAATAAAGCTTATGGAGACATTAGGCAGAAGTCATTAACTACAGCAGAGACAATGAGAAACGAGGAGATAATCCAAACTCATTCACTGAGGTGAACGTGTGAAATGAACGGGCACGCGTCTGAACATCCCCGTGTGCACGTATAATCTATACAGTGAACCGATGTGACGCTGTCAGTGATGTGAGGTGGAATTTGCGCTATTCATCTGTGCACAAACAGGCACAACACAGTATGCTTGAAACACACGCAGTAGGAATCGCATGATGGGTCTTTAGCATCCATCGTGCTCACTGACAGCACTTTACCCTTTAACATTTCACACATCCAGTCTTTTAAAATAAAAATAGAGATGGTTAAATCGCTGCAAATGTCAACATGTGCCAAATAGGATTTGCATTTGCTTTCATATTCGAACCTGTTCTCCCATGATATGCAGTTAGAGTTGAAAATAGCAGCATAAACAACAACTGGCAGAATATTACAAAGAGCCTGTGGTTTGCCATTACTTCTGTTTTGATGCTTGTGTTTCGTCAGATGCACCTATTATTTTTTTTATTTTATTTTATTTTATTTTTTAGGTGGAACCATTCATGTACGCTCCCATCTGGGATACAGTTTAGGTGCACACATAGGCCAACTTCGGTACTCACATGAGCACCTCTGGAGTGTCTGCTTAACACATCCATGCTCTGGAGACTTGATTGTACAACTGTGATCATAGGTAAGCTAATAATATCAGAAGGAACATCATTTTTTGATACTTTTAATGATCTTGTGTGATCGAAAGAAATTTCTACAAATCCTTCTAATGTTTACATTTATCACCCATTATCGCTGGAGACAGTCAGAAAAAAAAAAAATGTCCATCTCAAATTCCAGGACATCAGGATGATGACCACAAGTCCAAAACCCAAAGATTAGCTGTCAATGAAACTCTGGTGCAGGCCATGACAACTTAACCAAGACTGCTTGAAGAAGAGGATCTCATTAACTTGATAAGATTTGCTACATTTATTTCATTTATTTGCTACATCTTGATAACGTGACAGGAAATTTCATAAAAATATTCATTTAGCTTTGCCTCGATGTGCTTTAATGATAGTAAGGCTGATGTATTCTGCACTGCCCACAGATGTAATATGTCATTTATGTTTTTATGTGCTACTGGAAAATGACCACTGGTCTGATCCTGGCCAGCCCATTGAAAATTGTTCTGTGTGCATCTTTCAAAAATTGTCTTCACTGTCCATCTCTCTTTTGTGCTCTTCTTCCATATTTTGAGCCTGACTTGGTTTTACTCTAAAATAAAGCAAGTATTCCTTCATAAAATGTGTGTGTGTGTGTGTGTGTGTGTGTGTGTGTGTGTGTGTGGGTGTGTGTGTGTGTGTGTGTGTGTGTGTGTGTGTGGGTGTGGGTGTGTGTGTGTGTGTGTGTGTGTGGGTGTGGGTGTGTGTGGGTGTGTGTGTGTGTGTGGGTGTGTGTGTGCGCGCTTGGCGTGCACACGTGTCTACCAGTAAAAAATGAGCGAGACTTAAGAAGCATTTATCATGATTAGTCTTTCATCAGTGGGCCAGAAAAGGCCTTTAATATCACTGACATTCGCTGCTTTTTTTCCACCTCCATTTTTTATCCCACCCTTCCCTTCTTCACTCGGCTCTGCTTTCCAGAGGCTGTTTTCATCAAAGTAGCTCAATAATCAGCAACTGACCCCCCCCCCCCACTCCCCCTCCCCCTCCACCCATCTCCTCATGCCTGTAAGAACACTCATTAGTTTGACCTTGCTTGTAGTTGGGGCATGGGGCGAGGGGTTGTTATCCATATTTGCAATCACCGTCTTGGCTCAGCAAGCTAACATGATGACGACTATTGATTGAGCTTTTGTCTCTCTTAACCATCAGTGTGGGAAAACCTGATTGAACAGGAGTCTGTGCTCAGTAACGTATAATTACCATATCTGCTTTGTTTTCTATTAAATAACAGTAGGCAGTGCCAAAGTGACGTAAACTATGAGAAACATACCTGAATTACTGAATTCACAGGTGTTTCAAAAATATCACATTGCATTATGTCACATAGCATTCATTTAATCCTATGCAATATATGGAAATAAGCTAAGCTTTCTCCATTAATAATCTTTGTATATAACGTCTGCATTTGGTCATTACGTGCATTGTTTTCATTATCTAATATTTTTAAATGAATATTTTGTATGTTAGAAATTTAAAAATGCCCATCACAAATTCCCAGACAACGTGTAGTCATCAGCCTAAAAGAGAAGAGAAGTTTGGAGGCTGGAACCAGTGGATGTTTGACATTTTGTCTTCAGCATTTTTTATTTTAGATCAAGAAATAACTAAGTTGTTATCTCCAGAATATTGGTGAAAAATCAGTTCTAGGCATGAACCCTTGGGTTAAGCAAAGAAAAGTATTAAAAGTTTGTCTACATATGAAATAGAAAATGTTACAACATTCATGTATCACAAAATCGTAAATCTTCTATTCATCATCACACCACTAGTTGAGAAATAACAGGACGTGGGACAGTGGTAGGACAGAGCCACATGAAGCCTGGGTCCCTGTTCTCCCTTCACATAGCTCTCAGGTAAAGTAATAACTACAAGGACTGAGCCCTTTACATGTCCTTCCACAACACGGTGGTGTCTTATAGTTCACTTTTGATCTCCAGTGAGACAGAGGGTGGCAGGGAAATGCGAGACAGTCATTTTTAACCTTTCTTGGAGAGCTGAGAAAAATCAAGTGCGGTGTTGAATCTGATCCTGTCAGTGCAGGTGACGGCTAGAGGGGACTCTGTAAGAGGCTTTATTTCTGCTGTGGATCCGTCTAAAGCAAAGATGAGAGAAGAGGAAGTCTTTGAGAGATCACTGACTAAAAGAAATCCTTTTCTTTTTCTGTCTCACAGGAACAAAAAAAAAAAAATCAATTCTTGTTTGATTTTACCTCACGGTGTTTGGATTACGCCAACAAAAGGACGGTGCACACCTGCTGCATGTGAACAACCTAAAAAGGCACATGCATCGAGATCTACACAGTCATCAACATGCACACATGGTCCCTCCTTAAAACTTATTTAGGCCTGATTTGTCTTGAATTGTTTAGCACTTTCCCTTTGTTAAAAGTATTTATCTTTATTAGTCAACACAATGAACAGACTCCTGGAAAACATGGGAAATCCCTAATGATAACTAGATACTTTACTCCTGTATTCCGACCCTTGCACTGCTGCCAGCTCTGGGTGTCGGCCAGCCTTTGAGCCGGGCGGTTTGATGGTGGGTATTAGTAGAGCAGAGAGTTGCAGAATAATCTGTCCCTGCAGAACAGGTGAATGATCATTTATGGACTTTTTGACACAGGGCCAAGGGTTTGCAAGCTAATTTATGATCACTCCCAGGAAGGTCTAGTCTTCTTCCACCGGTGAGTAACATTAGATGCACACGTTTTCTTTTTTCATTAATATTCTGGGGCCGGGTAGGAAGCTTTGGCTGGCCGAACATGGCCTGTTGGCCTGCCGCTTGGTGATCACTGATTAAATTTGTCCTACATTTATTAGGATCAGTTCCACTTTATTTGTCATTTGATTGAATCAATACACAGTAAAATGTGCCAAAAGTTGTTTGAGTATGATGACAGCCCAGCGTTCATGTTAAATTGTGTTTTAAACCTCTTATCAGGTCCTGCTTTGAGTATCAGGCTGTGTTGTCGACTTAGCCCCATGACAGGCAACAGCACAACCCTGACCTTATGCTCTTTAAAGCTGCATTTAACTCCTCAGCCAGGCAATGTGCACTTCCTTGTCTGCATAATGGTGGGGGATGTTGCTATTGTCATGTCATATTGGCAAATTCTGAGCAGGTATGAAGGTTGGACACAAATAAAGCCTCCTACTGTAGGCCTACTTGTGAGACTCCAACAGTGCAATGAAGCCTAGTGGGGGAATAGGCAACTCTCCATGCACCGACAGACAAAAAGAAGAGCCAACTATTGAATAACCTGACATCAATCATTTTGACATAACATTCTGTACAGGGTGAGTCATATAGAAAATTGGGTGATCCTGCAGATTGTCCAGACAATTGCTTTGAACAAGCTGGAGGGAAAGTATAAGTTTCCACAAACTCTCTCATCTTTTCAAAACACTCAGCAAAAACCAATCATGGCTACAAAGCTGGTTAAAAGCTATAACATTAGATAGCTGATGCTGAGCTAAACAGGTTGTGATCTGTCCAGAGGTGCGGAAGTTAACTTTCACATCAGCTGTGTTGAGGCATCACATGTTCACAGCTGCAGGTGTGCTCACCAAATGTGTAATGATAATAAAGGAGGGAATGACGTTCAGCTTGACACATATTTCTGCAATTTTAGTGCTAAAAAACCCCCAAAAACAAACAAACAAACAAACAAAAAAAAACCCCAGATTATTCATGAGTTCCAAATCTCGAGTCAAAGTCGTTTAAGACTTGGGAGCGACTCGAGTCCAACCTGGAGTAGCAAACTGGAGTCCCCATCTCTGCTAACCATGCTAAACCACAACAAGCTTACACCATGTCAAGTTAGCCAGCATGCTTAACCCTCAAAGCAACAAACAAATAATCAACCCCAGTTACCTCATCCCAGGAGGCAACAAAGCATACACTCCTATCTCCCACATCAGGTCAGTAACAACATGTCAGGCTAACTAGCATGCCACCAAGCCTCCTGTTTGGTGGCGGCTTAATGATCACTCAGTGTTTGTGTGTGTGTTCGACTCAAGCCTCAATAGGGGAGCCGTTGCAGGCTGGATGACAGATTGTCCAGACAATTGCTTTTAACAAGCTGGAGGGAAAGTAGGGCAACAAATACTAATGTCTCAGCTCACCGATCCATTCCCCCTCAATACATATTTTCTCTGGCTGTCTATAATTTGTAGTTGGACACTCTGTCCCCACACATCTCACACATGTATATACACATTAATATAAATACACTCCTACATGTAAAGAGTCACACATAGAGAGGCAGGTCGTGAGAATGTGGCAACTTATGTCTTTTTTTCTTCTTTTTTTTTGTGTGGGTCTGGCTAAGTAAACGCCTAAAGCCCAAACAAGGTGCACTGTTAGAGCTTGAAACGTGAAATGTGTTTGTGCATTTATGAGTCTATGTTTCTGCCTGATTATCTTTTTTTTTTTTTTTATTTGAACGCCATAAATAAATAAATGCAACAAAAGCAAGGGAATATCAGCAGTGAATAAGTTGCTGCATCCATAGTTCTGTCACTTAGTGCTTAAAATCGAAAAGCCATTTTACATCCATCCTTCTTCCCTGTAACTGTGATAAATAGAGTACTTTTTTGAGGAAAGAAGGATTTTTACAGCACGATATAATTTCTTTCATTAAAACCCCACCCCATCAATACAGCACTTTTTTTTGTTCCTTAGAGAATAAAGTATTATTTAAATTGCATGTATTCATATATTTCTGAACTTTATTCCATAATAAATGCAGAACAGAGGATTCAGCAGTGACAGCTCCTCCAGATACCAGTAGGCAGAAATAAATAAATAATAAAGACATGTTTTATCAGGATGCTGAATTAAATTATAACTCATATTGGAACTCATCTGCAGAATTATTAAAGGGCATAATATAACCCATAATTATCATTTCCAGCTCTCTGCTGATCACTTGACAATCTGCACAACTTGTTCACTGCGAAGGCAATCATGAAAAAACTATTCTTAGAGTCACAAAAGAGCAAAATTCAATCTACTGTTTCCTAGGAGATTTATGGAAAAAGAGGTGCTACAGAGGCCAAATGCAAAATGTAGTCATTTTAAAAGGTGAATAAACAAATAAAATGCTATCTTTGAAGTGTTCAGCATGTTATTTGTAAAAATCTCTGGAACTGTGTTGTTGATTGTTGTGGCGTCCGACAGACTTGTCGAACTAGACGTGTTATTTGGGGAAAAATAAAATAATGATGATTCTCCTCCTAAAATGGAAAAGAGAAGCCGACCGATAAAAACCCTCATAGGCAAGTTTATGTGGAAAATCTCACTAGTTTCTCTGTAAAATAGTCATGAATACTAATCTAAATGTTTAGAAATTCTATTTTAGCAATGTGTTATTACATTCACTCTTATGTTGAATTCATCGCTTTTTATTAATAAGGCACAATTAAAAAAAATGTTTAATCTACATTCAAAATTAATTAAAACAATTAAGAACAACAAAACAAAATTTATTTGAAATACAGCTGCATTAAATCCAGTCCAGTCCTGCTTATGCAAAGTCTAAGGTGGGAGTTCCTGTGCTGCTATGATACATTTGAATATTTATATGTTTATGAGCATTAGCATGTACTAACCTCTTCTTATCTGTTCCTGTTCTTTGTCTGCCTCTGTCACCCTCCTCTTCCCTGCTCTCTCTCTCTCTGCCCCTGGTGTGCTCTGTTTCAGCTGAAGCAAAGTATCATTCCATGCATAACTGATTAGAGAATTCAGTTACAAAAGGATTATCGTTTCTACCCCTCCTGCACCAGTGCCTTTGATCATGTCACAACACAGAGCAAAAACATTCACACATACACGGAGCCGGGTTTTGCACACAGCACATGATGATCTGCAGGAAGTGCAACTGCTGGTCAAAAATGTGTGTGTGTGTGTGTGTGTGTGTGTGTGTGTGTGTGTGTGTGTGTGTGTGTGTGTGTGTGTGTGTGTGTGTGTGTGTGACAGGATCAGAGGTGCCTGTGCAGAGGGCTCAGAAACAATAATCCTTCAGTAACAAAACTCTCTAATCATTTATGCATGGATTAAAACTTTTCCTCTCCTTTAATGTTGCATCCCAGAGAAAGAGACAGAGCCCTTACATCATCGATATATGGATTAATTTTAAGCACAGTAGCGACCACAGCTGCAAACGTTGCTGAGAAGATAACCAATTTGAAAGGGCAAAGAAGCTCAAATAGGAACTACATCCTGTAGGGTCCTGTTTTTAACTTGAAATATAACTTTAAAATGTCCCCCAAATCCACAAGAACTGGACAAACTATATGCAGCTTTAAAATCTGTAATAAGTCCAATTTGGTGTGAGAGCTTACATTCAAATATCTTTATTTTAAGTTAGCTTGGTATGAAATGAAACCACTCTTATTTTCCTTTAAACAACTGTTTCATTGACATTTACAGAATTATCACCACATTTCCTCTACTCAACCTGCTCTGCTTCATTGCAAAACAGAAGGCATGCGACTACCTGTGGTTAGCAATAGTAATATCCTCTAATTGCTTTCAGCTCACTGTAGATTTACATTAATTACTCAAACTGGCAGCAGCTTCACCTGCAAAGTACTGTATTCTTCAGTTCCATAAGTTATTTTAGAATTATGGTACATAACTTGAAATCATATAAAGTTCTTTAGCCGTATTCTTGAAAAAATACAAGCCAGTACTGTGTAAACTGCATTTGAATGTACAGTATGTATACGTGTATATATTGATAATTAAAGAATGCTACTGTAATACCACAACTAAAATGGTAAATGGACTATTCTTATATAATATATAGCGCCTTTCTTGACTGATTGACCTTAGAACACAAGCCTGCATTTTCCCATTCACACACAGGCTACCAAGGCAAGGTGCCACCTGCTCGTCACGTCCAATAGCCATTCTCACAATCGCTCACACATCAATGGAACATGCTGACTGCAGGGAAAGGGGGTTGAACCACTGACCCTCCGATAAGAGCAGTCCTCTCTACCTCTGGAGCCACTGCTGAGCCATTCAAAACACCAAACTAGTAATCATAATAATTAATAAAAAATTACCTTTGACTTTGAGGGAGAACTAGAAAGCCTGTGTCCAAGGACACAGATGCACCGCTAAAAAAAAGTCATCTGCTTCTTTATGCAGATGTGAATGGACCATAACCTCTATCAAAGCAGAGTCAAAGCAGAATGACAAAAAAAGGACGATTTCAGAGGTGCATAAAAATGTAAAAATAAGCAAAATGAAGAAACCAGTCATGAGATGCATGATTAATTATTTCATTTATTGATGCATTGATGCATATGAGATGCATCCCTACAAAGGACATGATAAATTTCCTTGAACTCTGCCCATTGGTTCAGACCTGTTGTGTACGTACTTACAGACAAGGGTAGCCCTTTGTGCCACCTTTGTCAGGGCATAATAGAAATTACAACTTACATTACTCAGTGGAGTGGTTCCCTTATTAATGCAGCCCTGGACATCTGTGTCAAAAGGCTGTGCAGGTTGCAGCGTGTCGGTTTCATTTTCAAAATTTAGCTCCCACACTTTTCTTTCACCTTCCCATGATGCTCTGCTGTTTCCAGTTAAGTTTATGGCACATTTTTCGAAGTAATTCTCTTAAAATGCAATATTCTAGTAGATTAACCATCGATATCTGGACCAGATTTAATCACAATCAATTCAATAGTTGTTAACATTTCAGTACAGACCAAGCAGTGGATTTATCAACCAATACATAATCATACTAGCTATGTGGTTTTTTTTTTTTTATCAATAATGATAATGATGAAGGCCCAGCAGGGGCTCATGCAGGAGTAGTCATCAATACAAAAATGTTTCCTGTTTTTCTTTGAGAGGACTGAACATCTTGGAAAATCAATTGAGATGGTATCTCTTTGCTGTTTGTACCAGCAAAAGAAGGAAGGGAAGGGGAGCATTCATAGCTGAGTAGAGCTGTGAAGTTCAAGAGATTGAATCTGAATATTGGAGAGAAGAGTTCAGAGTTAGACAAGTCACAAACTCTGACATACAGCCTGTTGTTATGCTCCCTGTTATTCCAAGCCCCGGACACACGGGAAATCTTTCAGAGCCCATTAGAGCACAGAAGAACATTGAAATCTTTGGTTTTATTTTATTGAACCTCACTACAATAAAAATAAGGCAATGAAGGAAAAGTTGTTCTTCTCTTTCAATTAATTCTTAATGTTTCAATTTGCACTTTTTCTCTATAATTTGCTGTTTATTGGTCTCTATTTAATTGATAAAACTAGATAGTTAATTATAACATGGAACATGAGATAAGTGAAATTATGCCAAGTGCCAAATTGCAGATGTTTTGCTCACCTAAGCCTACAATGCAACACTAGTATTTAAAGTATTTATAATGTTTTTGTTGCTACCTTCCACTAGTTCTAAAACTTTTATGTGAACAGTAGGAAGTAACTTTTGCCGTGGTGTTGGAAGAATTGCCCCAAATGTTTTATTTTATCAAAGAACTAGCAGTCATCTACTCATCATACTCATCATACTTGTCATGGTGGTGGTGTGATAAAGGATCATACTTGTATTTTTCATATTTTGGCCTGCAGTAGTGGTCATTTTTTTCCTTTCCATTCAACACTTTTTTTAACCTCAAGATTTTTGAAACTTTGTTGAAAAAGCACAGATGCAGGATGTTTCCAAAAGTCCTCCAATGGTACAGCTTTCAGAAACAGTCTATAGCATCTGGCCTCATGTTTTTATGACATTTTGACATGTGAGTCTTTTTCTGTCAGACGGCTCAGTTCCATGAAAGGTTCTGGTATGTCAGTGAGCCTGAAGTCATGATATAAGGGCTCAGGAGAATGGAATGCACGTGTTATTTATGCTATTAATTACAGTGCAATGAGATGCAAAAATGGCCGTTGTGAAATTGGAAAGTCAGCAAAGATTTGCCTTTTTCAAAGCAATATGACTAAAGGGCAATAATATGGCTTTGACAAAAGTAATTAAATAGATATTGGTAAAATATTGCTCAATGTGTTGGAATATTTAAAAAGTTCTGAAGAATTTGGAGGTTTATTTTCATATAGCAATGAAATAAACTGAAGCCAGTGGTTGCCTGGTAAAGATAAACTAATTATTTCATTGTTTGTTTTGGAAATGTTTGCTAATCTAAGATATATTTTAATTGTCACAGGATCACAGGAACCTATTCAGACACACCAACAAATTCCTGCTATCAATGAGGCTGGTAGCTTTTCCATCAAAAAATGTGAGCACACAGAAATATTATCTGTCTGTCTCTTGTTAAACTCTAAGGGGCATGAAAACTGCCCTGCCTTTATGTGATGAATATATAGTATAATCATTTGTAGGCAAGTGAGACGGTGTGCATTGTGTGCTAGATCATCTAGGTTGGTCCTAATCTCACATTCACACCTCCCTTAACACAATAATATCCTACAGCCAAGGAGCAATCCCGACTTTCTATTTGACAATTTAATGAACTGGTTGAGCCAGTGATGAGATTATCAAGGAAGAGGCCAGAACACCAGCATCAGCAAGATTTTATTATTGACCTTCATGGTGGGATTCTAATAAAATCTAATCAACATTTGGGAAAAGACAACTAAATTTGTCCCATGGGACAAGAAGTGAAAAGACTTTATGGTATCTTTGTGATTGGAGCAATTTTAGGGTTTAGTCCCACAGACTCATATTTGCTTGTTCTGTCTTTTCGGAGTCAACCACAAAAAGTAAAATTGTTATTTTTTTGGCCACAATTCAATGCAGAACTTACTTGAATCTAAAAACAAAAATGCTAAAGAAACATGAAAACAAGTCGCTTCAATAATAGGGCTTTATATTAAGTCTTAATTCTTACTGACATTGTCTGATTATCATGTTCTAAATGTGATATCTGTGTGTTGGTGACAAAAGGCTTTCTTGTGCAAGTGTGTGTGTGTGTGTGTGTGTGTGTGTGTGTGTGTGTGTGTGTGTGTGTGTGTGTGTGTGTGTGTGTGTGAGCAGATGTGCTTGAGTCTTGGGGTCCCCTATGGCTGTGAGGTTTAAATGAAAACCAGATGTCTCCAGTTGGAGAGAGAGAGAATGAGGAACATCCAGGCTGTCAAACACAACTAATAATAACAAGAAAACACACACACACACACACACACCACCACCACGTCCACCAGTGGTATTGTCATGACTTCTTTCTCGTCACCACTGTAAGGAAAAGGTGTCAGTTCCTTTTGTGCTGTAGCTTTGCCATGCTGACGTGAATGTGTGTGTGGATAAGCTATACAGATCTCTATAGTGTATGTACAGTACAAAGCCCCTGGAGAAATTAATTTGGATGAGCACCGCAGGTAGAGGAAGCAGCTTCAAGGCCATGTGAAGGAGAAAACAGAGTTCCTCTCTGCCTCTCTCTTTCATTCTTTTCCTTTGTGGGTTTTAAGGCTGGAGAAATGTTCCCTTCCTCCATCTGTCCATTCATCCATCCATTGTTTGTGCTGCCTGCTAACAGCTAATTATTGCAATTTGAATACATAATCATATCCATACTTGTATCCATTCAACTCAAAAATAACAACTTTTTTCTTTTTTTTCTTTTTTCAGTTTATCACCAAGCCACCATCATTGGGGTGGCAGCACTGCTGGGTTCTATACCTGGATCATTAGCTCATTAGATCATTTGACTTAGCCATTGGCATCCAGCATTGGTAATCCAACAGAGTTAATATACTTTAATGAGTTTCCCCATGGACTATTAGTTTTTGTCAAACTCTGCTGCCGATATCTATGTGTGTAAAGGAGGCTCTTAATTGTGAGACAGGAATAAACTTAAAGAAACATCCAGTTCTATCGTGAACAAATGGGCATGCCTTTGAAGCAGCTATTATCAAAATACGTTTTTATTCATCACTTATTCATCATCAGGATCACATGTTTACTTCTACGTCTCACCAGACTCTCTGTGATTCTCCTCAGCGCCACAGATTGTATGGATCACCTCAGTGTTCTGACATTCTGCCACAAACTTCTCTTCCCTCTCATGGTTCTCCTCAGTCCTGTTTTCAGCCATAGAAGACAGCTGTTTTCAGTGAAAAGGCTCTAAAAAACCCCATTAAATGCTACCTTTGTTTTGGTGCTAATAGCAGGAGTCGGCCAAGTACTGGCAACAGGTCAACATTCACTGAAAAGAAAAAAATGTCTTTACCCTTTTGTTAATGTTACGTATTTTACTCTGATTAACTTGAATAGGTTTTAATGTGTTATTAAATCCTACTTATCTTTTTATAAAAAAAAAAGAGAATGTACCGCTCTTTTATAAAGTGAGTTAATTTCACTCATTTAAGAGGAATTAGAAAAAACAAAATGTTCTGGAGGTGGGGATTTTAAAAAAAACAAACTCCCTTTGGTTAGCAGCTTGCCAGCATGAATGGTGGTCAGCACTGTCGCCTCTCAGTAAGCATTAGAATCTCAACCTGAGGCCTTTCTGTGTGGACTTTGCATGTTTTCCCCGTGTCTGTGACGGTTCCCACTGGGTCCTCTGGCTTCCTCACACAGTCCCAAAAAACCCCAAACATGCACTATTACACAGATGAACTGGTGACTGTAGCAGTTTTGGCTCTTTGCTACCACATGTGTGGGTTCATTCAGTGACGTTTGTGAACGTTGTCCTTATTAACAGAAAATAACTCCAAACATAAACACAAGCTTTTCAGCTAACAAACAACACACTGCCACTAAATTGAGCTAATATTACTGTATTAATATAGTTTAAAACTACCAACAAATATTAAGTGCACTCACATTGAAAAATAAAAGTAAACTCAACTTAAAAAAAAATCTGATTTAGATTTAATTACTACAACATTTCATGCAACCAATTTGATATATTTAGTAAATTCTACAGACACTTTCTTCAGCAAAATACAATTCAACAATAGGAATTACAGAACTAGAGCTTGACCATAGTTTTACTACCATGTAGGCAAACTGATACGGCTGAGGAGTGGCTGAAGAATCAGGGGTTGACGAGCTTGGATTGGACTCAGGTGAGCGGCTTGCACCTGGTGTGTCAGCTGAACAGCAATCAGGGCTCCACAAACACTATGCAGACTCAGACGCACACGCAAAGACAAACAGACGGGGAACACAAGAGACATAAGAGCGGGGGGGGGGGGGGGAAAGTAAAGAAACATTTTTGATCAGTATGTGCTGATTCAATGCAATTAAAGTAGCTGAAACTGTAGTGTTATTTAGTTCAATTCTCCTCCAGCCTATATGCTTTGTTCATCTTTAAGCAGAAAGTATATCTTTTAGACCAGAATCAGTCGAGTCACCGTTTGGATTGAAATGACACACACGATACTGATGGTAAATGTTTCTGTGAGCACCTGCCAGACAGTGCCACAAATCCTCTACCAGCAACTGAGGCAAGTACTTTTCTGCTTAGGCAGGGCTGAGGTTTAGCTTAGACAACATATTTCACCCCAACACACTGCTGAGAAACGAGGTCTGCCAGCAGTACATATCAGTAATCCCTCTGTCTCTCTATCCTTTCCTATTTTCTATCATGTGTTTTTCTGCTTTCATTTCCACCCCCTGCAGTTTCTGCTTCATAATATATATATATAAAAAAGTTTTAAAAAAAACATCTCAGGTACAGAAGGTATAAGCGGGCAAGCTATAAGAGAATATTTTTCCTTCCTGATGTTTCTCAGCCGTGACTTCATATAATGTATCCTTGGCCTTTTTTTTTCTTTCTTGTGCTCAATGGGCCTGCTTTAAGATCTGGCATCAGATCAAATTGCTTAGGAGGAAAACAATACCACTGTCTACTTGTGTGAGTTTGTGTGTGTGTGTGTGTGTGTGTGTGTGAGAGAGCAGGTGTGCATGTGGCTCCATGTATTTGTGTGTGTTGTGTATAATCATACACACCTGCCTCTGGTTAGTGCTGTGTGTGTGTGTGTGTCTCGGTTTGCCTCAGTTGCCTCTTTGTTTCTTTTCTGATATGGTTTTCAGTCGTCTGTAACGACTGGAATTGTGTTTGCTAATGGAGCCGTTCTGGGAGAGGCAGGCTCAGACGGAAACAGACCTGTCTGACCAAAGATAAGACCTTTGTTTATTGGCATTTCTTCTCATTGCTGCACCTAATTCATCGCGCATTATGACCGTGCTATTTAATCTCTTTTAAACTCACATAGCATTGAAAGTTCAGTCCAGGTAACACGATGGATTGTTGTTTTTCTGTTCGGTTTTATCCATCATAACCTATAATCTTTTGAACAAGGTACTCAAAGGGGAATTTTAGCATGTTTTATACATATTTTAATGTTTAAATGATTGATACTTACCTAAAAAAAACAGCTAAATATTCAGCCTTGACTTTGGAAATAAATTCTTCCTGGCAAGTCCTCAAACTCCTTTCTCCAACTCTGACGTATGTTTCCACCGTTGTTATCCTGTAACAACTCACCTCTCTCAAAGACCTTTGTTTGAGAACCCATTCCAGAACTTTTAGTAAGTATCATTAATTTACTCATCAAAACATGTTAATATAGGCCCATGGTTTAAAAATACTAGCTTTCCTTTTAATGTTATCATTGCTCCAGCAGCACAGTTCAGTAACACAGAGTAGGAAAAGTGTGAGACAGGGTGGATATAAAAACTTTTTAAAAAAAGTGATGGAGAGCAATAACATGTGAGCATTTAAACATTTCAGAGATAAACACAGGTTGAAAAAAGAAAATTGCTACATTTTGGATGAGTTCATACCAGAATAGTTCTCGATCCTAATTACTAAAGCCAATCTCAGTACACAGATGATGGTATTTATTCTCATGGGAGATTATAATGGATCACTGGTTCATCAGTTCAGTGCAGGTGCCATAAAAACACCACCACCTGCCATTAAATTGTTAGCAAATGACCTCTGCAGGCACATCTGGAGTTGAATCAGCACAGCATCATATGGCATTATGCAACATTGACTTACCACCTACACTGACGCCAATTGAGTGTATAAGGAAATCTGTTCTATATTGAGAAATCAACAGCCCGAAAAAGCAACGCCTTGCAGACTAATTGATGGTATTGTTTTGATGACAAATACGATTGTGGTCCCTAAAATCCTTATTATGCAGCTGAAACAGATGTTAGAAACAGTCAGGATGGTGAAAGACACTGAAATTTGGCCTTTGGGTATTGACTTTTTAAACATGTCTTCACAAATCAAGTTTTCAAATATGATTTTCTACAAAATACTAGGAATAGATTACATTATTTACACTGGAAGCTGAGTAAGCTTGCAAATATATATATATATATATATATATATATATATATATATATATATATAGGGATATATAGGCCCCTTGGTATTTACATTAATAAAAATAGTGGAACATGACTGAAATTATCCTGGTCTTCCTGCTTCCTGATTATTATGGTGTTCTTGGCAATCATATATATATAGATATATATAGATATAGATATATATCTATATCTATATATATATAGATATAGATATATATGGATCTTCCTCTCACCACCACAGTAATTGAAAACGTCTCTATCTCTCTTCCGCCCTGGTCCCTTTCCCATTAGCCCCACACCCTCCTGCTCTGAAATGAGTCGTCAAAGCTTCCCAGCTAGAATTACCTGGGACAAGACATTACCATCATCGGTGGAAATATTACATCATCATCATTTTAATAATAAAATAGTGTTGGGCAAGGTGATTGTGTTGAGATGGGGTCATAATGATATTAAAAGGTATTATATGAGGTGAGTTTGAGTTCATGGATGAAATAATGAGGGTGTTAGGTGAATTAATATTTTTGGGTCAGGGTTGTGAATGCATGAAGTCCTATCCGCCAAATCTATGCACATTTTAAAATGTGAGATGGCTTGGCTAATTCTCTGAGGAAAATATTGCTGTGATACTGAGCGGACTCAGGCGCCAATTATACTTTTTTTTTTTTTTTTTGCTATTAGGTAATGTACCCATTATTAAATGGAATTGTCTCAAAAGGTTCAAATTTAAGTACAAGGGATTAAGTATTATAATGAAAAGGACACAAATATTATGCTGCACCTTTTATTCTTTATGAACCTATTTTAAAGCTCCTGGAAGTTTAAGCATCTCACTGTATGAGGAGCAGCTAGAAACAGTATTGACTTTCATCTCTTGAGCTTATTTGCCTCATTTTACACTCATTCTCAGTCAAGGCAAACAAATCAATGAATAACAAAACTCTTTAGTCTTTTGACCCTGCATTTGACCTCAAACTACAGTTAAAACAGAAACATCATACGTATTAAATTATGCACCAATGTTGTTGTGGAAATTACCTTGTAGGGTCATCGCAAGGTGAAAAATTTGAACAATACTGTAAGTGGGTATGCATTATGCATTCAGTGGCACATTTTATCTGCTGCACTGGAGCGCTTTGGCAGGATGATGTAAGGGGAGGAGAGGTGTGTGTATGTTTGCTTGGTGGGGTACAGAAAGAAGTGGGAGCAGGGTATGGAATTTCAGTCATGAGGACCGCAGCAGCACAAGGGCAAAAGGGCACCTTGCCACGTTTGGAAGTAGCCTGCACCAGTCAGGCAATCCTCACAGATTAGGAGGCATCATGACCCTCAGCGTCCAACGGGAAGTAAAATCCTGGCACAAATTTTGTACTTATACCCACAGACTTTCTCTCTGAGACTCTCATTACTTGAGAGTAAGGACAAGCTGGTAAAGAAAGCCTCGGATTTGCTACTATAAATCCAGCTTATGGACAAATGGCCACCACAAACGCCTCCGTAGCAAAATGCCTTCACAGCAAATTCACGAATGCTGAGGGCTAGAAAGAGGAGGAGAATCCGCTTTGGCCTTTGCAGGAGTGATAAAGACTGGAGCGATGGCAAAAGAGAGGAGACATTTCACAGCAAAACTAAAAATAAATAATTGTGGTGCATTAGAGAGACCAGGATATTTCTTTTCTGGCTTGCTGTGGATAATTTGGAATCTTGCCTCTCCTGGTCTGGTTCCACCTTATCATCATGTCAGGAGAGGTGTAACCATGCAGATATCTAAGCAAGACTACAAGACTTTAGAATTATAGTTACATAAAGCTGTATTTTAGGCACTGGAGTGCCTTGAGCTACAATATCAGACATAGAGTGCCAGTGTTGGGCAGCTATTTAACATGTTCACCAATTTAAATGATAGCATGCTAACTTTTCCGCTTAATACTGAAAACAAAGTACAGATAAATGACTGGAATGGCGTCTGTTTTGCAGGTATTTGATCATATAGCATAGCAGACTTATTGAGTAAATTAGATGTTGCACCACAAAGGCATTAACTGAGAAGCTAAAGAATCACCAAAGTCACTACATACATATATTTCTGGTCAAAACCACAAATGTGAACCTCAGTTTAGTGCTGCCCTAAACTTGGACCCGAAATCAGGACTCCGAAATGATTAAAAGGAAGATTTATTACAGAGATGTGTAGAGGTGGAGGCTTGAAGAACTGATCCATGTCAAACTGGGGAACAGGCAGTAGAAGGCTGAGTACTGGACTGAAAGGCAGACTAGCAAACACTGAGTGAGCCCGGGAGATTGAGATCACAATGGGCATATGAACCAGAGGCAAATTTAGGCACAGAATTATTAACATGTAGGCAAACACAGAAGGAGAATATTAACAAGACTAGAAATTGACCGCAGCATTAGTGGCATGACGGCAAAGCATCTGACGAAGACCGGAGAGAAGAACCGGAGAATATATAGTGCCGGAGCTTAATTACTGGGTGGGCTCTAGGTGTGTATTGATTGGCAGCTGGAGGCAGGTAACTGACAGCAGGATGGAGGCAGGGAGTCATGCCCAGACAGACGACACAGATGAGGCAAGAGAGATAGCAAACAGGAAACAAGACACACAAGCAGAAAACTCTAAGGATGAGGGAGAGACTTGGCTAAAGCTGGAACACCAAAGTCAGTTGGATGCATCGTCTGGGAATTGTGATCAGTCCATGAAGTAGATGTTGCGATATTTCTCATGAGAAGCGAAGACTTTGACCAACTTGAATAGCGTTAGAAGTAAAATCAGGTGATGACCAAATCCTCTTGGATAACATGGATACTATCATTGCAACCCATTCAATAGAGAGATCTTCAATCTGGACCAAAGTTATGACTGATGTAGAGTAAAATCCATATTGTCATCGGAAAGGACATGATGTCACGAACATCCTTCCTCTTCACTCCATCTTTCAAGAGAGCACATTCAACGAGGGACATCCTCCATCAGATCTGATGGCAATCGACCCACTTATTCCATTTCGATGATTCCGGCATCTCTTAGTGCCTTGGTCACACCTGCTCACTCCACCCCCTCATTAAAAGAAGAGGGCTCCATCATTAGCAAGATGCCCAATAAGTACCGGTAACCTGGTAACACATTCCCAAAACAGTCAGTCAGTAGAGCATGTGCACAAGATCGCTAATGGAACGTTCATTACAAGGTGATGGGATTGGCCGGGCTTGGGGTCGCGGTGGCACTGGGAATGATAAAGGATGCGGCTAATGTGATCAGTCATTTGCATTTAAGGACAGGCAGCTGAGATGAAACATGCATCACAATTATCTTATTGCAAGACGGGGTGAAGTGAGGAGAACAAGGTGATGCAAATGTGCAAAGTGCTGTAGGTGGAAAGTATCTAAAGAAGCAGGATGGGGGGGAGATAGGGGAGAAAAAAAACCCTGACAAAATCACAAACAGAGACAAGCAAAAGCAGGAGAGGAAAGGAGGAAGGAGGTAGAGAAGGAGGGAAAGTTAATGAACCCAACAGCTTTTTATTATTCCAACTCCTTTGCAGACTTAAATGTACTTTACAGGTTTGTGGCTCAAGCAGTTGTCCTTTTTATCACATACTCGAAAACGCAATTAGAGTTTTCAATTTTCCAGGCCATTCTTCTCTACTCAGTCATGAAGCGAGGCCAGGTAATATCCAAAAATGTTCCTTCATAAACATAATTGAATGAATGCTTTCACATTAAAAAGATGTTTCACGTTAATGGAAACTGTAAGATGTTTAAATCTATTGCTTTGAGCTTAGTTGAACAAAATATGCGAAGTGTGCTTAATTGAAATATTAATTGACATTGATAAAACAATTCAATCAAAGTGTTTTGAGAAATATTAACAAGGTTTTTATTCTTCCAAGAAAACCTTCCAAAGTAGAAAGTGAAAACATAATAGTATACTCTCTTGTTTTGTTATGTCTGTGTGATATATTCTTTGGTTGATTCAGTCACAATTTATGGCCAACACAATCAGTCACTGTCAGTTCAGCTTTTCAAAGGCAACATGTACCAAAATATGATTGGCTGTGGGGAAAAATGGAAATGATTATGAGATGGGGGGAAATTTTAATGCTCCCATAGAACCAGCAGTAGCAGAGTAAAAAACCCTATTTATTGACCCAGGTTATTATCGGGTTTTTGGAGTATCCTGTCTCTGTGTTTGCACATGTAAACATCATATTTCGGTCTCAATAACCGGAATATGGCCTTATCCCGTTTTTGAGTAACCCTGAAACTCTAGCCAGAGTGCTCCCAAAGAAACCGGGATACAAGTACATGTATACATCTTATCCTGGCTTCTGTCAGCTGTGTCACTGTGCAGGCGCTGAGTGATGCAGCCTTTCAGTAATAAAAGAATAAAATATATTTGGCAGCTTGAGTGGGAAAATGTACCGTAACGCAGATCTGTTCAAGTTCGTCATATTGCGAATATGATCAAAACTGGGATAAGCTTCATAGCCGGGATACTGACATGCATGTAAACACAGTCATTGATTCTGTGGATGGCCTCTCTGTACCCTTCAGTGGGTCTGTCTGCACCTCTAAAGGAAAAGTTGATTCTCATTCTAACAGCTGACGCAGCTTTGTTCTGGCCTAAAGGCTCAGCATCCAGACCGTTTTTGTCTTCATTTTCCTCTTTTATTTACTGGATACACTTACCACTGTCTACATGCTTGTCCAACCATCCAACTGACACTTACCTAATGGGAAGTTAAACATGGATGCTGTGGTTAAAGGAATGCCCCCCTCCTTATTACATCGCCCTGCGACCGAAGGGTAAAGATCGGTCGTGTCTAGCACATCCCCATCTTCTCCATGACAGTACCTGAGATTTCTATGGGTGCAAAGTCAGTTCAGAGCTCCAAATTACTGTGACCACACTGTAGGTCCGAGGCCGCAGCTGATCTGTGAATTATGATTATCATTATCAATAAATTGTGCAGAATTGTAAATCTGATAGAAAAATAGCAATCTTAACAAGCAAACTAACAGGGAGTAATAATCTGAGGGTATTGTATTGTATAAGTATTGAATGTTTCTGCTGTTTTGAAGGAGGATCTATCATGTTTACATGTTAAATTGATTAAAAAATAATTAAGAAAAAGGAAGATGTGGAAATTTTTTGTTCCCAAGTAATTCTTCCATTTTATTTGTGCCACAGACAAATAGGCAAAAACTCAACCCAGTTGCTGACCTTATCAACTGTATTAACAGATTTTATTTTTTAAAATATGATGTTGAGAGGAGTAGATACATAATAAAACACTGTCTTTTGGATTTCTATTCAAGGTCAAAATCAAATACTTTGCAGTGCATACTACTCATAAGAGTACTTTTATTCTCAATCTTGATGTGAATAACTCATAAGTAATCATGTTGTTTAACCAAGACAAAATCACTGTGGAGCTTCCAGTAATGCTGATGAGGAAACAAAAACCCGTCATAGGCATCAGCACTATTTAAAAAAAAAACTCTGCTGTAGAGTATGCAGTATAATCATTTGAAAGGAACGCACCACACGCGAACATAATCTGTCCTGTAATGAGATAAAACATCAGCTTGATTTGACCAAAATGTCATTCATTCTGCCAGCACAGAGCCCAGACCAATCCTGTCAATCCTATTATATTTGCTTTGTACACATAATGCAGAGTTACACATAGATCCTGCAGTAGTAGCCCCACTACTTGCAAAAGGAGAATCAGTCATTGAATAGGAAGCTTTAAGCAAAATCCTCCTTTTAAGATTAAAACAAGGAAATCTCTTTCACATTGGTATTTCTATTCTTGGGGAAAGCCCTTAAAATGTTCTTAGCAATCACTTTTGACTAACTAAATCTCCCAAAAATATTTACACATGTAAATTTAAATATAGTAAGGTTAGGGTTTCTGAAATCCGTGAGAATGAGAATATTGTAAATGAGAATATTGTAAAAACAAATGAGACCATTCTGGTGACATTTTGGAAAATTGGTGCACACTATGCGTCTTTCAGCATCAACTGTGACTTATATTTAATCACTAAGTCATAATAGAAGAATATAAACTTAATTTGAAGGCGAAATCAGCCCTTGAGGCACATTTGCAACGTGAAAAAATGCCATTGTCTCCATTTGTTAAATTGTAGCACTGAGGTTAGGGTGAAATATGTGAAGAACATTTACAGTGTTCATTGCCACCATAACAATTCGCTCCATAGTCAGCTCGATTTAAAAAAAAAAAAATCCAGCATTTGTACCAGAGACAGCCAGTAAATGTGAAGAACATTAATTTGAATTGAGAGAATTGAACCTATTGAGAGAGTGGGTGCAGAGTTGAGAGGATGGAGAATGAATAGCAGACGTGTGAACTGAAGAGATAAGGTATCTGATCTCTATCGGTAGTATTACTCCTTGCTCTGCCCTCATAGATTCCTTTAGGCTCATTTAGTTAATTAAGACCATGAAATGTTTCAGAAACCAATTATGCTGTGACATTATTAAAAGAGCACCCTTCCTTGTAAGTGCAGATTGCGTCTGTCTCTTGTCTTCCACGAGAAAGGAAACTTGTCTGACCTAAGCAGCCATTGAAAAAGGGTTTGGATTTAAATGCAACATCAGCAAATTTCAGTTTCCTTTGTCTGTTTTCGCTTTTACATCACTTGTATTATCTTTTCTTACTGTATTACTTGAGGAACTCCTACGTGGCAATTACAGAACTCTTCAGTCTCTATATGGGATAAGAATGGTCTGACATCAGATTACAGACATTGCATGGCCACTGATAGGATCTGGTGTTAATTTGGGAGGAGGAGTGGGTGGAAGATTGTAAGTAGATTTTTTTTTTTTTTTGAGAAATCCTTCAACCACTGCTGAGACTAAAGGAGGAATCCATTCTTAGTATTCAGCATGTGGATATAGACAATAAAGTTTGTCTCGTTGCATTCTGCATTACATCGGTGACTCCAGCCTTTAAGATCTAGTTTCTTGCTTTTACACACAAATGTTGCCTTTGTCTTCAACTAAATGGGTGTATTTATACATTTAGAATGACATACGCCAGAATGACAATGACTTTTCAGACTGTTCCTGCCAGCTTTAACCCCTGCATATGTATAAAGACATACTGAATTCTATTGATGCCTCTGAATTCTTGAAATATCTCTTTTCCATAATGAGCCCTTTAGTTCATGGTCCTACTGTACTTATTTGCTGCATAAGGAAAGACAACATAGCAGCAAGACAGGGATGATTAAGGGAATTCGTTAATACCAATTAACATACTGCATAAGCTACAGCGATTTGTACAACATGCGCGGTGATTTGAATTGCATAGCTATAATATATTTGAAAGGAGAGTTTCAGAGAAGTGCAGATGTTGATTTTCCTACTTCAGTGCTATTTTGAGAATATGCAAATAATCCTCGGAAAGACTGACACCAAAGGTCATTAATTAACATAAGTCAATTCCACTGTGCTTCTTTTGAAATGGAGCAGCATTCTACTTTCTCTCTCAGTGCATGTGCAATGCAAATAACAGTCACTTGCAGTATACAGCAAGCCGAATATGGATACTGGCAGGGAGTAACTTTTTAACTTCGTATATTTATTATAATCTTCATATTAAGACATTTATGATCAGGCATGAGAATGCAATCAAAGAAGCAAAAAAAAGAAAAAAGAAAAGAAAAAAAAATCCTGAGGGTTAAGACGGGCATCAAGATGAAAAACAAAAAGCAGACACCAGGCAGAGATGACTGAAACATCTGGTGCACTGAGTGCACAACATGGACAAGATGAGAATCTGGCAAATGGAAAGGGCTGCTGAGCTACTAATATAAAACAAAGAACTGATGAGGCAATAAGTGGCACGTGTGTCAGCAGGTTGGCATGATTTGGGAATGTTAACATGTGAGCAAGTGAATGTGGGAGCCAGGTGACTAGTGGATGGGAAAACTGCAAGGGCATCCGTTAGACAGGTAGAGAATGGCTAGTCCCGAAAGTTCTTCAGAAATACATGAAATGAAGTGAGAACAGAGGACAGAGGGGGAGACAACTGACAGTTTCATGACACGCTTTTGATATCACCATTGAAAACTGACAGTTGTAATACCATCTAACAAATATACATATGGTGCGGGGGAATTATTTGTGAGATACTCTTAAAGTAAAATCTGTTCAAACCCTGTGCCGCTACTTTAAAAATAACACCATATCTTCTTTCTCTGGAGTCTTTCAGATCTTGCTAGACCTATTTAAATTTTTATGTGTGAGCTCTCTCTGACCTAAAGAGGGTTTTTTTGGGGGGCTTTTTGTCTGTAGGAGTGCTATTTTACTTGATTGTGTGATATTCTCTGTGATTTAAACAAAGCAGGATTCGGCATATACAGTTCATTATTTGTGTTGTTTCACTTCAGGCAACAGAATATCTGGTCATTACACTTAAGAAAAGTAGAGCGTTGTGTCAGACATTAAGACACTTCCCTTCCCCTTTTATTGTCAGTAGGATGGTTTGCTCCTTTACTTGAGATACCTGAAACAAATTAAGTTTGCTCTCCAAATAAAACGGGCACTTTTATCCTTCTCTGTGATTGAGTTTGCCACAATAACTCAATGAAAGGAGTTCCTGATGAAATTGCGCAGGATGGATTCTTGTGTTCCTTTCTTTAACTTTCTCCACAGCAGTGAATGACTCTATAGACCACTCCTGAATTCATCCCCGGGGAAGCAATTTGGTCACATCATTTGCCAACCCTTCATTTTTATTGGGTGTTTAATCAATGAATTCCTTTTCACCTTATACCCTTTATATTGTTTATCCAATCATCTCCTCTCCAGTGTATAATAGACTAGAGTCCAGAGTTGAAAGGCTGCTTTATTGTGCTGTGTCAGGATCTGTAATGCTGCACATTATCATTGCAGTAATTTCCTCTCATAAAACAGAACACAGATTGTAATTTAGACCTTGCAGGTCTCTCTAGAGAATATATATTTAAGAGAACTCTACCGCCAAACAGACAATTCCTCTTATTGTTTATGAGAGATAAAGGGAGACTACGTGACATCGCCTCAGAGCCTTACTTTCTCTGTCCTCCAGTGGATGGATATCAGCAGGGAGGCAGCCAGGATAGCAGGTGTCTCTGAAAATCACTCCGTTTTCACGAGAGTTTTACTACCAAACAGCCGCTGTTGTCATCTTTTTTGTGCAAGATCTATGGGCCATCTGTCTTCTGTGTTTCTGGGTGATGACTGTAAATTACTATGCATAACATTTTGACAAACCCATTTGTAGTCCGTGTGGAGAAAGAGCACCGCCATACAGCAAAAGGCATATAGTAGAGGGGTGGATGGTGTCATCAACAGGCAGAGGAGGGAGTCGCAGGGAAAATGAGAGAAACTGACAACACAAAGTAGAGGAGGAGGGAGAGAGAGAGAGGGGGGGACATATATAAAGAAGCTTATTATTTGATATATTCCTGCCCACAGAAAAGAAGTCATACTTGATGTTGTGGCTCAATAGGTGGTAATTTGGTCTATCGGTTGCCTACTCCGCCACTTTTGTCCAGGCTGAAATTTTGAAATGTAATATTTCAAAACCTTTAATTTAGATCCTACTTATTTGGACAGGGTCTAAAAATTGGGTATTTCAAAATAATATAATGGAAAATTTGGGAAGTTTTGTTGCTAAAAATGAGGATAATCCTGATGCCACTGTGGATCCAGTATGGACTCAAGATAGATGCAGAGAGATGTAGGACAAATATCACACATTTAATGGTTCTTTTATTCAAAGCTTGCATGTTAAAATAACACACACTATGTCAAAACAGTATCGATTTGAAAAAATAATGTAATTAATGTCCCTCTTGAGCCACTGTACAGTTTCAGAACCACCGTCACACTTGAGTTGTATCACTTCTCCACAGTTAATTTGTTAGATTCAATAAATAAGCATTAAAAAGGAGCACTCATTATGCTGCCTTTACTTTCCTGCCCTGTCCCTCTGGTAATGCAACTCTGTCCTAGATAACTGAATAAGAATAATATGCAAACTGATTAATACTTCCCAACATTTTCACATGTTTGTGATACTTACTTTGGAGATGATCCAAAGACTGAACATTTAGATTCTATAATTCCGACAGCGGTCGTGATGTCAAACAATTTACAATTTACTTTAAACATACTCTAATATCCTAACATGTAAAACTAAGATGGTAAACTTTATACACATTATGCCTGCTAAATGTTAGCATGTTAGCTTCCCCATTGTGAGCATGTTGAGCGCAAACACATTTACATTAAATACCACTGAGCCTAATGGGGCCACTCCATTGGCACCTTTGGCCAAACAGACTCAAACCATTCTATGTTGATTTGCATTTCCATTACCAGTTCAGCCATGATGAGGTGTGCTGAGTCGCTGCCATATAATTGACTACCTCTGGAGTGGGGCCAAACTGTGCCCGGCCCACCTCCAATTAGGTTGTGGGGATGTTTGTCCAATCCATGACAACTCCACTTCTCCCCCTCAAACAAGTATGTGACCTGAGACTCAACTTGTGCAGGAGACCAGAGGGAATTCCATTTTTTAAAAGTCTGTGTTCACCTCTCAGTACTTTGTAGCTTCTAACTGAATCCCTCTTTAGCTGAACACCGATCAGCAAACCTTTTTTTTTTTTTTTTGCAATGATTCCTCAGTAATACTGCAGGGAGCCAGAGCACAAGCAGAAACAGCACAGTGAGATGAGGAGTTGCAGACACTGGGCTCTTTCTGCACCTCTGCCAACAGCTCACCACCAACAGCTTAATAACTTTTTTTTACCTGCTATACTGCATGATGGGAAGAAGAAAAAAACTCACAGCAAAATAACAGAGGAGAAGAAATGTGTTTTTCCACTGTTTTACAGCTGCTCTTGTTACAGTCCCGCTGCTTTTGAACATTATCAGCTCAAGACAAGTGCATCATCAGTTAAAGACAAACCTTAAAGCACGTAGCTGTGTTGAATGGAGATGCAAATCTCTGTTGTGGAGGGCTGCTGTGACAAGACAAATCAAGTCAAGGAAATGGGAAAGCCCCATAAGGAAGGCCTCACTCAGCTGTAGCGTGGCTAAAAGAACTGAGATGGATTTATACTTGGGAGTCCTGCCCTAGATTCTGACGGTGTAGATCTTAATTTATAGCTTAGCATTTGATCTGACCCTTTGACCACAGCTCAGACACGTATCTTACATGATCAGGCTTTATCATGCTTTAGATATATTACCCACAGTAAATGTGTGATAAAAGCAACAATGGGAGAGTCGACCTTCTTATATAATTTAATATGATAGTATTTAAACTCACTGTGATTTAATTGATAAGGGATTGTGGTGACCAGAAGGCAGGGGCACACTGTCAGAAGAGGCAAACCAGGAAAAGGTTTGGTTCCCCAAAAAAATATTTTGGAAAGGGGCCCCCCCGAACATCATACTGGCACATTTTGCATTGACAACTATAAAAACACTATACAGTGCACCACCATCACCCAAAAAACAACAACCCTCTAACGTATTTACATGCTGCTGCTGTTTGATGTAACATGTTTACATGCTGCTGGTGTTTGATGTAACATGTTTACATGTTGCTGCTGTTTGATGTAACATGTTTACATGCTGCTGCTGTTTGATGTAACATGTTTACATGCTGCTGCTGTGTGATGTAACATGTTTACAAGCTGCTGCTGTTTGATGTAACATGTTTACATGTTACTGCTGTTTGATGTAACATGTTTACATGTTGCTGCTGTTTGATGTAACATGTTTACATGCTGCTGCTGTTTGATGTAACATGTTTACATGCTGCTGCTGTTTGATGTAACATGTTTACATGCTGCTGCTGTTTGATGTAACATGTTTACATGTTGCTGCTGTTTGATGTAACATGTTTACATGTTGCTGCTGTTTGATGTAACATGTTTACATGCTGCTGCTGTTTGATGTAACATGTTTACATGCTGCTGCTGTTTGATGTAACATGTTTACATGCTGCTGCTGTTTGATGTAACATGTTTACATGCTGCTGCTGTTTGATGTAACATGTTTACATGTTGCTGCTGTTTGATGTAACATGTTTACATGTTGCTGCTGTTTGATGTAACATGTTTACATGCTGCTGCTGTTTGATGTAACATGTTTACATGCTGCTGCTGTTTGATGTAACATGTTTACATCCTGCTGCTGTTTGATGTAACATGTTTACATGCTGCTGCTGTTTGATGTAACATGTTTACATCCTGCTGCTGTTTGATGTAACATGTTTACATGCTGCTGCTGTTTGATGTAACATGTTTATATGTTACTGTTGTTTGATGTAACATGTTTACATGTTGCTGCTGTTTGATGTAACATGTTTACATGTTGCTGCTGTTTGATGTAACATGTTTACATGCTGCTGCTGTTTGATGTAACATGTTTACATGCTGCTGCTGTTTGATATAACATGTTTACATGCTGCTGCTGTTTGATGTAACATGTTTACATGCTGCTGCTGTGTGATGTAACATGTTTACAAGCTGCTGCTGTTTGATGTAACATGTTTACATGTTGCTGCTGTTTGATGTAACATGTTTACATGCTGCTGCTGTTTGATGTAACATGTTTACATGCTGCTGCTGTTTGATGTAACATGTTTACATGCTGCTGCTGTTTGATGTAACATGTTTACATGCTGCTGCTGTTTGATGTAACATGTTTACGTGCTGCTGCTGTTTGATGTAACATGTTTACGTGCTGCTGCTGTTTGATATAACATGTTTACATGTTGCTGCTGTTTGATGTAACATGTTTACATGCTGCTGCTGTTTGATGTAACATGTTTACGTGCTGCTGCTGTTTGATGTTTACATGTTACTGCTGTTTGATGTAACATGTTTACATGTTGCTGCTGTTTGATGAAACATGTTTACATGCTGCTGCTGTTTGATGTAACATGTTTACAAGCTGCTGCTGTTTGATGTAACATGTTTACATGTTGCTGCTGTTTGATGTAACATGTTTACATACTGCTGTTGCTGCTGTTTGTGTGTGTGTGTGGTGTTATTTGTTATATTTCGAATAAATTATAAGTCTGATCTCTTTGCTTCTTGGCCTGGGGTCCCCCAGAGTTTAGGATCACCACTGGCAGATGATTTGCATTGGAGATTGCATTGGAGATGTGCAGTTACATTTTTAGCTGCATGCTATCGACGGTGTTGCCTGCAGCATAGTTTTGGAGCCTATACACAGCTTCTGTAGGTATTGTGTAATCCCTAAACACAAGGTATAAATCCAGCTTCACTTATAGTGCTTTACCTGTAAAGACAATGCTATTGCTATTGCTATTAAGTAACTTGAACAGCATTCATTTATGTTCTTGTTTTACAGTATGTGACTTTTTTATAACCATGATTGAGATTATAATAGTACAACATATGGAATGGAATGTGATAATTTGCTAATCCTTTTTGACATATATTCAATTGAAAACATTTTAAACAATGAAACAATTTGAAACCAGCGAACCATTTTGAAAAAGTTGAGACAATGGCAGCAAACAACCAAGAAAGTTATCAAATAAAAACACGTGTTTGAAACATTCCACAGGTAAACAGGTTAATTGTAAGAGGTGATAATTTAATGTTTGGGTATGGAAAAGGTATCCTCGAACATTCAGTTGTTCACAAGCATGGATGATATAAAGGATATCACCACATGGGCTCAGGAACACTTTAAAACCATTGTCGGATAACACAGTTGGTTTGCAAATGTTTCATTATGTTTTATTTATGTTTAATGCACATTTCAGGTAAATTACTGTATATACTAATAACATAAATGATGTAGGTGGTAATATATCCTGCTGATCCCTGATGAAAGACAAAGCTGTCAGAATTCTTTCCATTTTCACTGTCAATTTTCATCATTTAGAAAAATGCTCCCCACAGTATTGGTCATCATAGATAATGTTCTAGACAGATGACAGTGATTTAGACATGACTGATACATGATAGTGACAAATGGAGACACCCTGACAGAGAAGGCAGTTTGTCATTATGAAAACATGTTCTTTCATTACAGCTTCTTAATGATATTTCAAGCTTTTCTCCTGATTCATATAGAGAAAAAAAAACCAAAACACCTTTACCCCGAATTAATCCCCATCGCTTCATTTGAAATGAATAGACAGTACTTGAGAATCTTTCATTCTGGTAAAAAAGAACAAAAGATCTGTCGCTACACTTTCTTTGTTCCATATAAGTGGGAAGAATATAAAAGATTTTAAGTACATGAATTAAACTCTGTCACTCAAGATGCACGGACTCAAGTCCTCAAGAAGTGTGCATCAATCCACACCGGACAAAACAAAGGAAGCCCAGCGGTTTTTACTATTAACCAAATATTTCAGTCTGAGATAGTTTAGTTTGGATGAACAAAATTTTTCGCAGGACGTTTCCCAGTAATGCAGCTTCCTTTCCTTTATTCTTCTAGACATTAAATTTCAACACTCACAGAATAACAAGGTGTTCAGTCATTCAAAGGCTGAGCCAAATCCAACCCTCCTCTTACAAATTTAAAAAGTTAAAAATAGCTGGTGTAGCCAAAGCTTCCCAACACACTTAATCTTGTGCAATCTGGAGGCAATAAAACGGAGATGTGCCGATTTCATAAAAATATATCCAAGAAGATTTTAAGAGCAAAATCAGTGACAGATGTCTCTTTACTGAGGATATATTTTTCAATAAATGTTTAAATCCTGTTTAAAACCTCCCTTAAGCATGTGTTTAAGGGAGGTTGTACAACCACCCTAAATCATCTTCTTTGCACTCTGAAATTGTCATAACAAGTTAATCGCTCGAAGAACATGTAACAAAAGTTAGATTTTAAAATCTAATACTGTGTTCATTTTGCCTCTTTTTTGTCACATTTTTTGTTGCAAAACCTAATTTGGGAATAGAGCTGCATAGCACCTTTTATTTATTTATTATTATTTATTATAACGAAAACGGGTAAAAAGGAGACATCCTGACAAAGAGTGACTGTTTGTCATGTCTAATTTTCTTTGTGAGGAAAGAAAGACGAGGCTACCACCACAACCTATAGAGAAGGAGGGGGAAAGCTGTAAAGTTCAGCACCGTGGACAACACACCGGAGCGCTGCAGAGGAAAAAAAAAACTCAGTTCACTGGATCTGAGCTGTGCACAGTCATGTCTCCTTGAACTACTGGAACCTATGCTGTGCACCACAGTCGCACCATTGTCGTCCTGTGCAGGAGGAGATATTGTTGTTGCTGTTTTGTTTAATTCTGAAATCGCTCAATGAGGGAGCTGCACAGAGAAGTGTGCACAGAGAAGTGTGCAGCTTCCGAGCACAGGCCAGCTTGTTGGTCGGGCGCGATCCTTACATCATCACTTTATTGACGAGAGAGATAGACACAGACATAGGAGGGGAGAGAGGGAGAGGGAGGGAGAGAGAGTCCGCGCAGCCAGGCTCCTTTTCGTCAGTCCTCAACTGAGAAGCGAGTGTGACGGACCGACTGCCGTTACCACCGCCCCGCTGTGTTTCCTCTCCCTCTCCAGTTCTGCTGCGTCCACACCGTTGGCACAAGATGCGCTGTCCTACGCGGGGATTGACGATGTTATTGCCGGTCGTTCTGTGGATTTTCAGCCTTGTCACGGGTGCGCACGGAGCTTTGCCAACATCCCGTAAGTTGTTTTTTTTCTTAATTATCGGATGTGTCTCCCGGTGCTGAGCGGGTGAGTCTGCATTTGGGTGTGAAGCTGAACAGCGGAGGCAGAGACGGTGCGTTCACCGGCGGGGGGTGCAGGTATTCCCACTGTGGGGCCAGCTGGTGTTCTGGAGGAGGCTGCACGTGGATCTCTGGTCCATTTATTTTAGCACCCCGGGTCTTATGCTCGTTGGGGAGGGTTTTTGATGGTTTATTCATCTATTTTGTTGTTTTGTGCCGTTTGAGTCTGAGGGCAGATTGCATTTGAGGTTCAGGAATGTTAGACTCTTTCTTTTTCTCATCCCTTTCGGGATTTCTTTGGACCAACGTTATATCATCATGCTGCATTTGCCCCAAAGAAATCCAAACATGTTGAATACTTATGAAAGTTAAGGACCAGTGAAGATTGTGGACACAGTCTCCACTGCCGGTGACCAGAGGCACAAAGATTTCTAATTTAAAGTCTACGTAAACTGATTTAGGCTGTTAATGAAGTTTCTACTGTATGTATCCTAATTCACATTTTACGCTTTTAGCGGGTCTCGAGCTATTTCCGCGAATTTTTTTCAGCAAAGTCATTGGAAAACTTTGAGGCAACTTAAAGGCTCACGGCAGATGGATCATTTAGCCTGGTTGTAACACTTATGACGACATAGTTTTTGCATATTAACTAGCAGCAACCTGCCATTTTAATATCTTTTACACATTGCCCGACATTGCATATTTGATTTTGTACTCACACTAATTAACATAGGCCTATATTTAAATGAATTTAGGATGTGTACATTGTGTAGGCTTATTTTTACTGCTTATTATTATTGGCTATTTCTCGTAGTATATTTTGATTCCTACCATCTGCCTGACATGTGAAGCTTTAATATGCTATTATTGGTCCAATCTCAACAAGACCAGTTCATGTCTGGCTCTGCGTCTTCCTGGGACCATCCACGCTTGGTTCTGTGTCTTTCCGGTGTTGCTGACGGTGACTGAGTCGGTGTGACTGATTTCCCCGGTGATCACCAGGGCTTCTCCGGTCCCGGGGACGCGCCTCATTAATCATCTCATCCGACAGACAACAACGGAGAGATTCCACCGCAAGCCGTTTGCGCGTGCGTGTGCGTACACAGAAACATCTGCGTGAGCGCTTCAGTGAGTGTTACCGAAGAGAAAAGAGAGCCGATTGAAGAGCGTTTTTTTTTTTTTTGTTCCACAGGAGCAACAGCTCTGTGGGGGAAAAAAAAAAACACTTTATGAATTCAGTGATAAAACTTCATTTATGAAACTTCATTGATCCCCTTAGGGAATTCTGCATTCCTCTTGTCCTTCTTAATTGGCAGGTGTGACTCAGCTTCCTTGTTCCCGGAGCAATAGATATTCAGTGTCTTGTCAAAGGCATCTTCAGCCGCGGACTGGAGCAAGTTTGTTCAATCTTTCAAGCTCTAAAGATCTGAATCCAAATATTTCTTTTCAAATTATCTTAAATGTTTGCTATTTAAAATTCCAAGCCGCTTACAAAATGATAAACCCCATAAATATTGCATGTATAAATTAGCAGTACATCACAAAAAGTAGAAATAAGTCACAGCGAATTTAAGATTAGGCCTATGTCAATTTTGTTATTTTAAAAAAAACTGTTTATGCATATCTTAAGTAAAAATCCAGCAGAATGTGTAACAATAACTTCATCACTATATATCCATAGCACTGATGATGCATCCAAAATGTTAGTATAGGACACAACAGGAATGCCACGGACCTGGATTTGCAATATGAGAGCCAAAATAAGGGTTTGTGTGTGTGAGTAAATGAGCGAGGCAGAGAGAGGCAGCATGCAAAAGTCACACTAAACAGCATGTTGACTTGGACCAGCAGTTTCACCTCTAAGGTTAAATCTGGGTGCAGACTTTAACCCTTTTTATTTTATTAACATATCCATCCTATGGCGGAAAAGGCATCATACACTAAAAGCCAATGAGCTGGTTGACCCAGTGACCGTGTCGAGCCTTCTAAGTGCACACTGGAAAATGTTTCTGTGACGTCTACGTGTACAAATGGAAGACAGAGATTTACATGTTGTGCTCCATATGTCTGCTTTTGCATGTTCACTTATACTCATGCATTTACGATTCTGTTCATGATTGAGTGTTGAGCAGTAATCCAAGGATTTTCTCCTATGTACTGTAAACTTGGTTCAGTATTATGTTCATTTTCAGTACCTCTTCACATCTTTTATGGTATGAAAAATGAATGCACACATAGGAGTAGCGCTCAGAAACACATACTCACACAGGCGTATGCAGGTGCGTACACAACCACAGCCACTTTGCTCACGCGACTGAGGTAAAGATTGGCTTTGTCCTTGTCGCACGTCAGCTGTACGCTGTAATGATTTGTCATTGTACTGTATGTAAATGTTTTATAGTGTGTCTGAGGTGAGGTTTCTCACCTACAGTACAATGAGGTGTTATAATCATTGAAACATTCACTTTTCTATTCAGTCAAAATCAACACATTTCACTTATTAAGATGGTTCACATGTAGAATTTATGTCGAGCTAATATTGCATTAATGTGTGACACTCTGTACTTTAATTATATGCTGTATGCAGTCAAATTAAATGGTACCTTTTACCCCTTCCATTCTTTGAAACAGTAAATCTGTTCTTTTAAGCAGCCCTGAGCTCTCCCACGTTGCACCATTGCTGTTCATCACTCACGTAAAGGGCAGGCCTTACATTTTTTACATTCGCAGCACTAGCCTGTGAAAAATAAAGGATGTGCATTTAAGTCAGTGTGTTAGTGACACCGTGGGTGGCTAAATGGGATGCCCCCAGAGCCTGTCTGATATAGAATCCGATTAGCCTTTTCTTATCTCATTAAGCATGCCTGGCCATTTGACATAGACATCAGTCTGGTTGCACCTCTAGGGCCACTCACGGAATGACAGGGTTTCCTGTTCTTCAGTGTAATTTATTGCGCATCATATTAAACCAAATGAAGGCATTTAGTTGCATTTGGTTGCCTACACACAATCGATCTTAGTTGAGTTTGAGGCATTAATAGTTTCTCTCATTATATTTGAAAACCAAGGGAAGCCCCTATTCTATAGCTTCTTCATCAAAGTGGCTAATTTTAAGATACGACTGGATGTGACTCATGCAAAGAAAATGAGAAAATAATATGGTGTTACTTCATAGTTCTACCACATTGGTGAAAACAGTGTTGTTAATTTCTGCCATCTCCAAATAAGTCACTGTAATTAGTATCATGAGTCACTGTGAGAAAATATCAATGAGAGATGCTTTTTTTTGTTTTGTTCCAAAAATCGACACATGATGCCTGCCCTGGGTTTCTGTCTCTTTGTGCCTGTGAATGTGTGCATGTGTGTATGGTGGCTCCCAGTAAGAGGCAATAATACCATTATGGCCGGAGGAAGCAGGCTGTTTTGGCCCAGATTAGATCATCTCAATACTTGATGTTTAGCTTTGCTTGGCCTGTGTGTATTTAGATGTGTTCACTGTCCTGTGTTTGTTTGTCCACGGCAGATTTATCAGGCATCCAGCCAGAGCTTGGAAACCAGTTTCAGTTGTTAATCGCGCTGCCATTTCTCCCCTCTGCCTTGTTTTCCTCCATCTAAATTTCCTCCTCCCTCCTTCTTTTTATAATGTATTGCTCCTTTTACTCCCTCCAGCTCAATACATCTCCCTCAAGCTCTTTTTCTCATTCTTCTTATACTGTATCTCTTCCTTGCTCTTGCTCTTTGCCTCCATTAAAAAAAAGAGAAAAAAAACAACCTTTACGACCTGCTCTTATTTCTTTTTTTTCCTCTTATTCCCCAGCCTCTCTCTTATCATTTGATTCTACTGTATTTACCCCCTCTTGCCTGCTGCTCTTTTTCTTCTCCCAAACTGTCTCTAATTCCTACCATCCCCTTGGCTCTCCTCATTGCTTTTATCGTCTGGCCATAATTACTTCTGTCCCTCTCACACATCGTTTCATCTTCTTTTTTTTTTCATTCACCCGGTTTTTCTCCTCACAATCTGTCCCTTTCTCGTTCCACATCTGATTACAAACACTTGATACTTTTCTTTTTTCTTTTTTTTTTCAAGCAAGTAATGGGATGCGCTTGCTTGTGCATGCTCATGCAAACTCTCAAAGCAGCACCTGCTTCATGTATGTGTGTCTTCCCACATCTCCAACCGGACTGGCATAGATTGCAGGCACACCACAGCTCTTAAAATTTGCTTCCCCCATCAGTGTATGAATATTTTAGCTCACTAAAATATGAGCACATGGCAACTTTGGAGACAAATACACTTGACCTAAGCCCCTGCTTTCCAGAAAGCACTTTATTTTCATAGCACAAGGAATAAGAATTGGTTCATTTCACAGCAGCACGTAATAAATGGATATGAATTTAGCTTGAAAGGAAGATATTAAAATCTTGCACAGTGAGATAATAGAACCCCAAACTGTAAAACCTTCACCTTTGCATGTTTCAAAATAAATGTTCAAACATGCACAAAATAATAAAATGCTATAACATTAATATTAACATGTTCAAATTGAGTTTTTTGTCCTCATTTAATTAAATTCATATCAAATATAGTAAAAAGCAACCACTAAGAAATGCATTGTCAGAATACCATATCTGTCTTTCCATTACTTCTCAGCTTTATACTGAGACTGCTGTATTGGTTTCCTTGAAGGACTGAAATTCCTCTCTTGGAAATGAATGCTTATGCAAGACTATCTATGTTTCATCATGGGAACAAGGCTAAATGATACAAATGTACACTGACAAGTCATGCAGCTTAAATCTCGTAACAATGTCAGTAATATAGCATGCTCTCTCTCTCTCTCTCTCTCTCTCTCTCTCTCTCTCTCTCTCTCTCACACACACACATAGGCTCAAAACATAGAACTCACTCCCACTTTGCTCTGTCCTCCTCTTCCCTCCCTGGCCAAACTCACAAACACACACAAACCTGCCCAAGTCATTGATAATTATAATAATTTGCATGTGAAAGAAGAAATTCTGCACGTGCATGTACGTTTTTCTGCGTGTGTGCGGAACTGAATATTATTCTAGTGGAATGCGTTCTCATTAGAACCTTGTCAGAATCTGTCCACCTCATTAGACAAGGGTCTCTGAGATGGAGAGTGCGACTGGCATGATGGGAGGAAGCGAGAAGGACCTTTAGAGAAGGATGCAGCATTTATCAGAGGAGAGAGAAAGATCAGGAGAGACAGCTCGAGGAACGATGGTCAGGAGGAAAAGACACCTTGTCATTCAATATTATCATTGTTATTATAATCTGTGGCTCCATCTGAGTCGTAGTTGTATTAGTCAGAGTGGACCTGGCTGTGTCACCTAATGCTCCACTTCCCTTTTGTAATACCTGCCTTTTCTACAGCCCCTCATAATTGCATTTGCAGTTAATGTGAAAATCCACTTAAAATCCGCTTATTGTACATCATCATAGTCATCATTTTAAATAAAGGTCTCTACATGGCCTGTAGTATGCACACCGTATCAGGGGATACAGAATGAAAAAGAAGCAGCTCATAACATTTAAAGGGAAAGTTAAATGCATTCATTTAAAAACTGAATAACAGTAAACAAATATATTACACACAAGATAGTAGGAGAGCAAAATCAAACCATTATATATTTCTTCTGTGTCTTTCTGTATAACCTGAAATATGCAAAGTGATATTCTGCTAACCTGAGCTCATCTCGGTGACCTCATTGAGTATTAAAAGTATAGCCTTGTAGAGCAAGCTGAAATCTTCAGAGCTCAGTATTTACAGTTTCACTTTAGAAATCCACGGAGAGACATTTGAGTTTAAGAGCTGAATATGCAGCGAAGTTTAGATGATGTGATTTTCAAATGTTTGAAACAACATACAGTGGATGTTGCAGATGTGAAATGAATGTCAGTTTTTCACACCAAATGTATTCATAAACCATTGTTACAGGATGTGTAACTGAACCTGCAAATTAGTCACAGCAGCCCATATTTGAAATCTTTTTCATTTTTAGTGAGGATACACAAAATTTATTATTAGTGCTGATTTGACCCATACAAAAACGTATTAAATAACCCCTGTAGGAAGTTTTGAATCAACTCCTGATCCCAAAACGCCATGAAGTGTAGAGTTTTATCTTTTTAAATGCATGAAGCTGAACATGGAGCATGAATCTATCTATATATCTATATTTAATACCAGCGAAGCCATCAGCACAAATGTTTTGAGTGTGTGTGTGTGTGTGTGTATGTGTGTGCGTCCAACACCAATTGAGGAGTAAATGCAACAATAAGGACACGATTCCGGCCGAGTGTTTCATCCACAAATACTGTCAGCCATGTCCGATAGAGGTGGTGACGCCGCAGCCAGAGACTGAATCCCAGGCGCTTTCTGGTCCGCAGACATTTCTTATTGGGTGTCTGTGATCTCCAGTTTTCATTGTCTGAGCCACATTCAAAACTGCTGTAATATTAATAATTAATCCACACGTTTGTTCATGCAAGGCGTGACTGGAAATCTATACTAATTTTACAAACCATATTACTTGGTTGATTAATAACATTTTAATTGTTATTGTTGAACATTTATTGACATTTTGTAGCATGTTTTAATTACTACGTTGTTATTGCCTCAGTACATATTGCTGTTTTAAGCACAATAGTCCTTGATTGATTTTTTTGATTTGTTATTTTTTTAAATTTGGTGACTGGGTATACAATTGTTCGAGTTGATTTCACTTTGAGTTTGAGGTCCCTTGTCACATGGAGGCAGTAACCTTCTCAGTGGAGCACCAGATGCTCGTCAAGGTCTGGCTCCAGACGGGAGCCCTGGATAAAGTGTAGCAACCTCTTTCTTGCCAATTCGTTTCAATCTTTGAAATGCTCTTAGTCTGGCCCCTCCCCAACTTACCTTGAGAGACCCCATCAGGGGCTATTGCACTGGCCAACACATCTCCCTGGATCACAGAGGTGGTTCTTTGGGAAAGGAGTCAGTGGAGGAGGTTTGGATGCCTCCTGATGCGTCACTCTGGCGGTTTTTTTGGGCACATCAAACCGGGAGGAAACCCTGGGGTAGACTAGAACTTGCAGGAAGGGTTACATATCTCATCTAGTCTGGGAATGCCTCGGGATCCCCACAGGAGGAGCTGGGAATGTCTTGAATATTTCAAGACATTCAATGTCTTGAATCTTGAATAGCCTGCTTTGGATGGATGCAAGGATGGATGTATGGATAGACTATTATTACGGAAATATGATAATGTTGTAATTATGTGGTGTAATTACACTATAAAGACTTTAAATGACACTGTACTGCAGCGTTGTACTATTCAGTGTGCCCACTTTGTCACTAACAGAGAAACTGCTTGATTTTCCCTTTGCTATTAGCGAAGCATTGGATATCAAAGTATTGATTTGCCATTTCAGAGGAAGAGATGTTAAGTTTTTTGCAGGACACCATTAAAATGATTGTAACAAATGTCTACCAGTATGAGCTGAAATGAACCCCTAATATATGTCATGGTGAGGACATTACATAGTGATTACAGTGATATAATGAGACACTGGGCTAATTACATCAACCAATTAGTTATTGATCATGTGAAAATAATCAGCACACATTACTTAGTCACTAGCTAATAGCTTGCCAGCGATCTAGCATTGCAAACCTTTATCCTTTATTTACATAGAGCTGCATTGAGCGTAATGTCAGTGAATAATTAAACTGTTGCTTTTTGCTCTATGAGTTTAATCTATATATTCTGCATCATTAACCCTTTGAGCATGCAGCACACGCTTGATAGCATGATGAATCTGGGGATTACACATTAAAAACACAGCGCAACATCTGTTCAGCTGTATCACTTAAGCACCCACACACACACGCACGGAGCTGTACTCTTCTTATACTGTAGCTATAGGCAAAATGTCTGTATATGTGTTTGAAAAAGCAAGGCTGTTGGCTTGCCAGATCGTGCATGCATGCATGTGTGTATGCACAAATCCCTGTCTGTCATAATGGATGCTGGAAATCTAGCCACCAGCTCATGTGGAAGAGGAGTGTGGAAAAGGGCACTGTGCCGCGGCTAAGACAAATGTTGTTATTACTCACAGCCTTTGCATTCAATTTGTTTTTTTCTAAAGCTGCTTGAATACCCCATTTACAGCCCAAGATTAAGTGAATTAATCTTTGGGCTGCTTCCATTGGAGAAACACTCCTCATTTCCTCTCTTCAGACTGCAAGGAAAACAGGAGAGACAGAATGGGACAAACTGTAGCCAGCTAGTTACTGGAAAACATAACTTGTGTATTTCTGTGTGTGTGTGTGTGTATCTCTATTATAGTTTAGTGAAGCTGCTTGGTCTGCGTGTGTCCATGTGTGTGAAGAAGTAGAAGTTTGTAGAAGTTAAAGTAGAGAGACAATAAAGAAAAGACTAAATATAACTTGGAATCAGAATTAATATTGTTTTATTTTCTAATAGGAGCAAATGCAACAACATTGTTTTCAACAAATCACTTTTTACAGAATGTCAGATAATCAAATCAAGAACCCTGAACAGAACAGAACCCCGAGTGCAGCCATGCTGATGCCCTTCTAGTTTGAGTAGAAGATGTGTGTGTGCTTCTTTTTGTGTGGTTGCATGCATTGTGTGCATGTTATTATGGTGTGGATGTGTGTGTGTTGATGTGTGTGTGTGTGTGTGTGTGTGTGTGTGTGTGTGTGTGTGTGTGTGTGTGTGTGGGTGGGTGGGTGGGTGGAACGGAGGAATCGGTGGTTAAAGTGCACAATAGTTGGGATGTCAGACAGGCCTGGTCTCTGCAGAGTCTTGGAACAACCTCTGGCAGGACTGTGAGAATCACTTGGACTCACACCTTAGTGTGGTGTGTGTATGTGTGTATGTGTGTTTATTTTGTGCATGTATTTTGATCCCAATCCAAATCTGACTCCCTTAATATTTGGTATCCACTGATATGAAGTCCAATTGAAATGGCAGATGTAGCCTTCTAAATTCAGCCCAACTTAGTTTTCATAAGCTTGCTGATCCAAATACTGAAGGCTCTTATTCAAACTATTTAGGTGAAATGAATGACAGGTTAACTTTAAGAGTTTAACTTTTTAGTTTGCACATGCTCTGCACTGCCTTGGCTTTGAGACATCTCTGGGTGTGCGTTTGTGAGGCGGTGGGAGTCGGGGGAGGCACTTGTATTCATCAGTGTGTGTGTCTCTGTAGAGCAGAGTTTAGGTGTGTGTGGGTATGGAGAATTGTGTGATTAAAAGATATATTTTTGTGTGCACAGGATGAAGAGAAAGAGAGAGTTGAGGTTAGATGTGGATGTGGTCCATTAGCTCTGGTTCAAGGTGCTGTAACAGTGTAAGCTAAGATTAGTCAGACAGGGGTCACTGCTTCCTTTTTATACCTTTCTCTCACCTGCCTTTCTCGCTGCCTGCTTCTACATTTTTCCTTTCACTGAGGTTTTGTTTCTCTCTTTCTCCCCTCCTTTGTCCCCATCATGTTTTCTCTGTGTTCGTCACTCTTTTATTCACTCAGGTTCTCTTTTACTCTCCAACTTTATTCGTCTTTCTATATATTTAATGGCACTGTCTGTCTTTTCACGTTGCTTCACCCATCATATCTTGGCCATCTGACTTCCCTTAACCGTTTTGTCTTGTCCATATCTTGCTGCCCGTACGTCGCACCTCTCCCTCAAGCTGTGTACATTATCAGGTCTAGACAACACCGACAAAACAATAAAATTTACTTGTCAAAGGCAGCAAAGCGTGACAGAAAGACAGCAATGCTTGGCCCACAGTATACATGTGCAACTCTTTAAAGCGGCAGGACATAACCTGTATAAATAACTTTTTGACATATCTTCTAAAATTGTCACTACTTCTCACTCTTACCAATTGCAGCTTAAATGCCAGTTTTGTGTTTTTCAGCATCAACATAAAACGTAAGGCAAGGCAACTCTATTTGTATCATATTTGATGCAAGGCACTTGAAAGTGCTTTACATAATGGATTGAAATATTAAAAAGAAATCGGCACAAAAAGATGCAAATTAGAAGAAGAAAATAGATACAAGAAAAAATAGGGCCAGAAAGGCTTGGGTTATGCTTGGAATGCCTTCACAGACATCTTGATCTTTATTTTACTGTATGTAGGGGACTTTCTTCTTCAAGAATCAGTGGGGTATCTCTGAAAGTAACAGATGCATCGATGCATCACACATCAACTGGTGTAACAGATCTAAATGTTGCAGGCTGATTAAACAAGTTACGATGGAAATCTACGTAGAGGAACCAGAAATATGCCAGGTCAAAGTCAGGTCCCATGATTCAACGCGGCTTCAGACACTCTGCTGTCCTCAATTCATCTTGCTAGTGGCTTTGCCTTTTATCAGACAACGGCTTATATTTAGAAATAGCAATCACCTGAATTGGATTGTTGTATCTGCTTGTATTTAATTAATCAGTGAATTTCATTAGTGCCACCTCTGCATCCACCGGCCCAATGAGATGTGTGGCACCTCTGCAAAGCACCTATGGCCAATGAACTGAATGTTCTACTTTCACAAAATAGAATCATTTCTTGAAAGGAATTAGAAGATGTTTCTGTGTTGGAATATATATTTCTTATATATTATAAGAAATTAATTATATTTTCTTAGTCTTTTGTGCCAACGTCCCTCCTCCGACACACAGTATGTTCATTTGATATGCTCTTCAGCAATAATTCCGGTTAATCCTTTCCTTTGTGGAACTAGGTCAAATTAGTAGTGAATGTATTCTGTGAGTTTGTTATAAATTAGCTCCATTTAGAGATTCTGGAATTGCCAGAAAGATAATGTAAGACAATATAAGCTGATAGGACGGCAGTATAGTCGTAGTTTGGGTTAGGTCAACCCTCAGTGGATTAATTTGGAATTTCATTTAATCCCCATTAAACCGTTGATTAATGAGAGCACATCATTGAAATTCACTGTATGCTTATGGGAATTATTTCTAATGTTATTACTTCATAAATGCTCATTCTGTCGGCCGGCAGTTTTACCAGTTGTCTAGAGATGAAATGATGGTGGCCAAAATGGAGGGGATTACAGCCTAGCTGATCACAGATCAGTTTCAACTCTTTAATCTGTGTCTGGGATGAACAGAGATGCTGCAGACTGAGTACATGGCAAAGCAACACACACACACACACACACACACACACACACACACACACACACACACACACACACACACACACACACACACACACACACACACACACACACAGGCAGACTGGCAGACAGGAAACATCAAATCAGATTTATAGATTTATCCGCTCAGCCAGCACCTTACCTTGCTCCTGTATTTCAGCAGCTCTGACGATGGACAGAATATGTGAGCGTTCTCATTCCTGTGTGCACATCTGAGTACGAATCGGTCAGTGAGTGTGACTGTGTGCATGTGCACATATGCACGCGTGTTTGTCTGTGCAAGGTACTCCGTGTGTTGTTCTGGCAATGCACAATTACAACTGACATCCACTCACACTCGCTCACACAGGCACACATGCACAGCGCAGCCGACATCTTCTTTGCTTTTTACTAAGGAGGCAGAAAAGTGGGCTATTGATTGACTGTGAGAGAGGAGGAGAGGCGAATGATCTTTGGCATCCTTTGAAGGGCATGGTGCAAAGTGCTGCCCAAAAATGCTCAGGATGGGATCTGATTCTTTGTCTGAGTGTGACGCTAGTGTGGTCTGTGCATCCAGTCCTCCTAGTCCCTGATGTGCCAGTGGAACAGGTCTTTATTGAGTATTTTTATTGCAGTTATTTGTTTATTTTTAGAATAGCTTCCTCCTAGTGATGGTGTGCATCCCATGGTTGTTGTATATGGTCATATGATCATATTCACATGATTTGGGGCATGATTTTTCATTATTATTTGGCTTTATTATGTGACATCCAACACACCACCTCATGGTTAAAGAAAGACAGTGATTGAGTGTTTCACTCCAGTTTGTTGTGGGTCAGTGGCTGAATAGTTGAATTCATTGCCAATCTTGTTGAGATGTATAAAGTTTTGTTGATCATTTGGAAAGTATTGGACAATTAACCGCCTAACAGTCAAATTAATCTGTTTATACCTCATGTTATCCACACAACAAAGTAACAAAATAAGCTAACGATGATTTATGAACAAAAAAGTCACTCTGAAACCAATCGCTCTGAATCTCCACCTCTAAAGTCGATAATATTGCTTATCAAATGCATAAGAATGTGGGATCAGTCTAAACGTAACATTTGTTCAAATAGAATATTAGTTCAAACAGCTATAATCATGATTTACTCAATAGTCATTGTAATTCAACAGACCAAAAAAGCACCAACTGTAAGAATCAGTCCTTCCACAAACTCTTTAATAGGAGACCGGAGCAAGACTCACCAATTTGAAAGAGCACAACATTTTGACACTTAAAGACTTGATCACTGTATTCAGCTTTAATTTGATTAAGGTGATGCCAAGTAGTTAATGGCTTAAAAACTGTGCAGTTTATGTATTGTGGTGCTGCAAGACACATAAAAGCATGAATTAAATGGGTTAGGCATAGATCAGGCGAAATGTACAAAGTAACTAGAAAGTTTTGAATCAGCGACTCATTTTAAAAGAATTGATCTCTGAACCCATCCAACAACAGTTTAACCAAACCGAAATGTCGTCTGCTCCTCTTTAGAATTGCTCAGACATAACCAGACAGTCACACCTGCACATTTAAGCAGACAGACACACACATCACACACACACACACAAATACGAAAAAACGCAGAAAAACCAGAAATGGGGGTCCTATTTTCAACTCCGAGATGAAGGGGGCCATGGTTGAGAGGAACAGAGGACAAGGCCACTGGAAGTGTTGTGTTTAGTCAGCAGAGTGTGTCAGCCAGCTAATGGACAGACGGGCCACAGACTCTTCCTGAATGGGATCCAAAACCATTAGCGACTCTGACTTCAAAGGGTGGCAATGGGTGAGTTTGTGAAAACCACCCTGATGTGTGTGCATGTGTGTGTTATTTACCTCTGCGCAGGCGTGTTTGTGCATGTGAGGTTTAGTGAGATAGTCCCCAGACGCTTCCACGGTTGATGTAGAACTAAATTCCTGAAAACAGAATGACAGTGGGATTTCAGCTGGAAACTTCAATTAGGTTTTATTGATAAGTGTACAGTCGCACCCTGGTAAACACAGATTGTTATTCCATTATATTGTTTCATATGGTCTAAGACATGAATGAGAATTAACCATGTATCCTTATATGCATCTGTTGAGTAAACTGAGTGCCATTATCAGTTCATCTGCTGTTGTCCGATCGACTTCTTGCAAAATTATTGACATACTCATGAGCCTCGGCTATCGGCTGCTACATGTTTTGCACCAGTTAGCAAATGTAGGCCACAGAAAATGTTTTTCAATCTACTATCGCATGTGTTTCTCATGTGTTTCTGCACAGGCCTTTGTAAACAAGTCAACATGACCTGAAGTGTATTTTTACGCTTCCAGTCTATTTTCTCTTGCTTTACGTGCACAATCGGTGTTTTTATATTGGGTTCAGAGCTTGCCAAACACGGATGACATACACCAGTACTGTACTGCTTATGCTATGAGCAAGGGTGCTCTGATTAATCAGTCTCAGATCGTCAATGGCCGATATTTGCTCTGAATTGATTAATTGATGGTCTCTATAATGGCCGATTGGACGAGTCAATCAGATAAACAATCGAGACACTTTCGTACGCATCATCCTCCAGCCGGGGGGAGTTTGTTTTCACAGCCATGAACAAGAGTCAACATAGCCAATGGTATAGCAACTATTTTAGCATCGCTGTGTGGAACTGGGTTCTGCATGCCTCTTCCAGCAATGTGCAGCTCAATCGGCATCAACAGTGTGTCAGTGCGTCTACTTCGACTTAGGCAATGCTTCTATCAAGAAAGACTTACAAGAGAAATGACAGCATAATGTGAAGATATGGCGGCATCACAAAATATGCAAGAATGGGCATTGGAATAGCTCTTACCTGTAAGTGTATGACCTCTTCACTTCTCCAGCATCAACTCTCTTAACCTCTGAACTTCCAGTAGATCTACTCAGTGGCTAATACTGAGCATTTGTCGAATCTATGAGTTTTACTGTTGTGGCTATGTTTTTGATTTGGACCCTGAAGCAGACTCAGAGACTAGGTTTTACATTTAAGGAGAGTTTGTTGGGGAAACATTCAAAGGCTGGCAGAAGAGATTCTTGTGGATAGCCGAGTCTGGCTGAGGCTTGAGCTGTCCGCAGGTTGAGATTTGTGAGATGTGGGTGGTGATGGTTGGAGTGATGAGCTGGCACAGGAGTCCTAGGCATAGGAAAATAACTGAAAAAACATGAGGAAAAAACTCTATTACAAAAGATACTGAAATACCAGGTAGTGAGGTGGATAATCTGGTGATGAGTGGAAGGAGAGCTGTTGTACTGCTGTCGATGAGATGATTGTGGACACCACTGTAGCCAGTGTCACTCGTTGTCTGTATAAGAAAGTCATTCGACTGACAAGTTATTGCTTTGTTTCTACTCCTAATTTAGTACCAAAATGTCATTTTTAAACACAATTTAGGCTGCTAAGGAACAGATCACAGAAGCTACACAATACAACACAGATGCCTGTGATTGTGATGTACTCGACAATGACTTATTTATAGCCAATGAGGGAACATCCGAATGTGTGTTGTACGGTGGTGGTTATTTTTGTTTCAGGCTGCATATGAACTAGTCTTGAAATTAAATGCATCTGCTCTTTTTTTTTTTTTTTCCATAGTGGCGCATGCCTTGATCAAGTTGTCTATGTTAACATTCTCTGCATTGTGTTTAGTATGTTTAACATCATTTAACATCGAGTGGTGAATGAAAAACACTCAATCAATATGTTGGTTATTGTTATGCTGAAACATGATAATTTTTTTTCTCCCCTAAAAAAAAGAGTTTTTTTTACCAATTCTGGCATAAACCATAAATATTTATGCAGACAGGTTTAGGGGAGAAAACATTCACTATGGACACAACAACAGCATTAACTTGAAAACAAGTCTGCAATCTGTAAGACACAGCAGGTGTAGGAGCACTTGGAGCTGTCAGTGTGATATACAGACAAATGCTACTATATACACAATGTGGAAATCTCTGGATAGCTCTATGATTACAGCAGTCCAACCCTGATCTATTGTAATTACATAGACACAACCATTTGTATGTCCAGCTCTGGCCTTTAGACTTTTCTAGTTACAGTGTACATTTTTCCTGATGTAAACCTCAGCCATTTAATGGATGCTTTTATCCAGAGTAAAATAGTGTCAACCTAAACGATAAGAAGAAGTAGGTAGTTTTTCTATTACTGGCTCTTCACACTAAAGTTACAACAGCATTGTCTCCATTATGAGCTGGTCAGACAGCACATATTTTGATATATCATAGCAGGAAACTCACATGTGTATTAATGTTTATTGCATTCTAGTTAGATGAGGACTATTGCACACACTGGTTCACTGTTACTTAATGCAACTGAGACTTTCATTAAATTTACCTGGGTTGTTCCATTATTCTATTTTTACACATCTGCAATGTGAAGTGCCATCAAACAAAGTGCTTGGATCAAACTGTGAGTTTAAAAAAACCCAACATGACTCATACCAACTAGGTTGCAACACATGCGCAGTCTTTTTTCAGCCTGTTTGAATGACTACCCACCATTTCAAGTGCAACAAAACGGCAGTAGGTCTGCCTCTTGACAAAAGAGTGCCACTCTTGACAGGCCTGAAAGAATGGTTTGCTAGACAAATCGGGTAAAATCCAACTGCCTCTGCAGCGTCAAATCTTTTTATTTTTTATTTTTATTTTTTTACATAATCAATAATAATATTCCTCACAGAAATACCCTCAAGATTCGACTGTGTTTTCTTTCAAAGTAGCATGGGCAGTCCACGCTGCTTGGTATTATGGTATTATTTCTTTATTAAGAAAGTAGTATGAGTAGATGCCATGGTCCTGGGTTATGAGTTTGTTGTTTCCTGTTTTATTTTGTAAGCCGTGTTCTTGTGTCATGTCTTGTGCTTTACATTTCCTGTGTTATTTTCATGTCATTGTGCTGTACTCATGTATTCTCTGTCTGTTAATTTATTGCTGCACCTTTCTTGTGTCTTCCCCTTGATTTTTCCCTCCACCATGAGTGTCTGATTATCTCCACCCGGCCCCAATTGTCTATTCCCCCCTGTGGCACCTGTTTCAGGGTGTTCCACAAGCGCCGACAGCCGGCAAAACGGCCGACTACTCGCCCAGGAAGTGCCGGCTACTTTTTCCTATATATTTTATCCACCATATTCCTGACTTCCCAGATCGTATATATTGAGGAAAATATATCATAAAGTTTAACATCAAGTAAAACAATGCTGACCACATGATCTTATTGGACCAATGAGAGCACAGAAGGCCACTAGGTCAACCTCGTGACCTGATACGGTCAATCGCTGAGCAGAATTAGCTCTTTTTGGATTTTTGTTACCGCCTGTGTTCCTACCATTTTGGCCTGATCTTTCATTTTGTACTATTATGTTATGTTTGGACTATTCTTTTATTAAATCCCTGAACTGCACTCTCTCCTTCCAGTTTTGTCTGCATTTGGGTCCAGTATTTTGCTGAACCATAACAGAAGAAGAGACACAGCAGTGAAGAATTAATCCTTAGCCAGTGGGTGCATGCAGTTCCAGAGATACAACAACACCTTCTAATTTGTTTATCTACCGCTCAAAGTTATGTTTTGCCCGTAGCCACGTATGCCCTGGGCCTCCTGCCCAACCCTGTGAGATCTGTGAATGAAATTTTATATGGCTGTTAACATTTATGACCTACGAACAGCACAGGATTAGCAAAACATCTTGCTGTACTGGTGGAGGAGGATAATGTGCAGGAATGATCAATGGTGTATGAACTCCTGCAGAACTTTCACCAGGTGTTGGCAATTTCTTTCTTTTCAGAATACGGTGTGTGTAGGGGGGTTGTGTGAGAGTGCATCTTGTGTATGATGGGTTTCTGTGGTGTCGAAGAAAGACCGTTCTTACAAACTACCATTAATAGCGAATGAGTGGCTGCAGGTTGCATCTTTCCACTGACGTTGTGTTTGTTAAATAATGTACCGAGTCAGATATTTATGAATAATTTATCACTCCACCCTATTGTTCCCCTTACTGTCTTTCACTTTACAATGACCAATAACCTTTTCCCTCTTGTTCTACATCTGTACTCATCTGACAATCCTCGTCATTTGCTTCCTGTTCTGATCCAACCCACTGATTCTTAACAGTTGATCTACAGATGAATCATAAGCAGTGTACCCATACTGTTCACCTGAGGCAGTGTGAAACGCTTTATAAGTTTATGATATAAGATTGTGCTTACATCATTAACATTATCAACATAATCACCATTCAGCCATCACGGGGTGGCTGTGGCTCAGGGGGTAGAGCGGTCATTCACGGAACAAAAGGTCGGTGGTTCGATCCTCAGCCCCTGCAAGTCCACAAGTTGAAGTATCCTTGAGCAAGATACTGAACCCCAATTTGCTCCCCGGGCGCCGCATGTAGTGGCAGCCCACTGCTCCTCAGGGATGGGTCAAATGCAGAGAAAGAATTTCCCCATGTGGGACTAATAAAGGTATCATTATTATTATTATTATTATTTAGTATATGGCCTTGTTACTGGATTAAAAACGTCTATATCCTTCAGAGGCACTTTGCTTTAAATCCTCTTCAAACTTTTCTTTTGTGAAAGCAACCCACTCACTGTCGCTCGATGCCACATCTCTCGCTTCTCTTTTCTCTAATTTCTCCTTGATTGATCTGCTATTTCCCTTAGCCTCGTCTTTTTTTTCTTTTGCACCCCCCCAGACACACAGACACACACCATACAATGAACAAACAGAGGTCTACAGGAGAGGAGTTGAAAAAGAGAATTTTAAATCTTCAGCTGGAGTGGAGACAGTTCTGAATAGTTTCTGTAAAACGAATAACAGCTAGCTCTCACACACACACACACACACACACACACACACACACACACACACACACACACACACACACACACACATAATATAATACTTTACAATATTTCATAATGACATTGTATAAATAAGGAGATATGGAAAGAGCTGGCAACAGTGTAGGTAAGGATGGAAAAAGTAAGAGAGTGATGGATTGAGAAAAAATACATAATTAATACTCACATACTTAAACCTACAAAACACAAATGTTGGATGGGACATGCACACACACACACACACGCACACACGCACACACACACACGCGCACACACACACACGCACACACACACACACACACACACACACACACAACTATGACCTCATATAAATCAGGAGAGACAAGTGACTGAAGTGAAGATAATTGTTTATGGCAGCAGATGATTTGTGATAATTAGTCTGTCAGAAAGTCTTTGGCGCTTAGACTCTTCAGGGAGATTGTGATTGAGGGCCATCTGCCCCGAGCAGCAGCGATATGAATTCCACATAGAGGTGGTGGTGGTGGTGGTGGCTGGTGACTCTGCTGAGACTGATGAGGCTGAAATTAATTATGAAGCTGATGAATGTGCGAGGACTGAGTGGTGATGGGGAGGTTCGGGGGCGCATTAATGAACTAGAGGTACAGAAAGATGTGATCAGCTGATGAGAACAGCTGATATCTCAATTCACAGCCCCGACAATGAGAGCAGGAAATTAAGACTGAGCATATGTGAGATGTGTGAATGACTGGATAACGAGAGAACTAAATGATGGCATAAGAGCACAAAATGATTCCTATCTTAACTTTAGCTAGAGGCTCATAAGTTTCTCTAGTGAAGTACCTTATAAGGACTTTCCTATCGAATTAAATGACATTGTCGGCTTGTCTTGGGGACAGATGCAAAATATGCTACAAACAAAGCACCTCTACATTCAACAGTGCTGCATGTGCTGTATTTTGAAGCCAAAAGCTATTAACAATCACCTCTCTTTCTTTCTCTGCAGGCTTTCTAATGAGCCAGTGCCTTGTTCATGTGTGTGAGAGATGTTGAGCTGTTTGCATTTATCTGCCCACATCTTTCAGCATCAGTGTCGTCCTTCTCGTGTCTGTGTGTGTATCTGTGTCGTCTGCAACATGCTATTGCATATTTATTTGCATTTAGGCAACCAGTGTAGGTGGTTTTGGGTTGTATTCTCATCTCATGGCTTGTTGGAACAAATTGAGGGTGTGACGCTGTCAAGCGTGGACACGACTTTTAGTGGTGTAATCAAGAGTGGATCGATTTTATTCAAATAAAGCCAAAGGTTGCTGTGACTCAAATTCATGCCTGAAGGGCTTCAAAAATAATGAAGCAGAGCACAGAGGTTTTGGCTTTGTGCATTCTGGTGGAAGCTGCTTAATGAGTGATTCTCCATAACAGAACAGAAACCTTTATGATTACACTTTGAAGCTTATATTTTTTGTACTTTTGACTTAAATATTTTAACACTGTGGTAATGCTACATTTACTTAAAATAAAAGATCTGAGTACTTCTTGCACCACTCCACATCCCCAATAGCACTGACATATAGTTTACATCTCATCTATCTGCATGCATGTGTTTTGAAGTTGTTCATTGAATTTTACTGGATGTTGTTGTTTTTTTCCTTTCTAAGTTTTATTGGGTTTGGATTGTTCTGTTAGCTTGTTTCAGCAGCTGTTTTCCAGTTCAACAGATCATTGAGATAAATTAGGGAGCAACAAGCAAAAGAAAATAATTGAAAGTGCACAAATCCCAGAGGGAATCATTGATGTAATTTGTTTCATGCACCATATATCTATATGCACAATAGCATGTAAACTACTAGAAGTGACTGGTATTTGCTCTTGAATATACATACCAATTAATCATTTTGAGCTACAGTCAACAACAACAAGAAGCTGTGAGCTGCTAAACTGCTAAGTATGTTTACACTTGTTGTTCCTTTTTTGTGCAATAGTTAGAAACTCTGTTCATTTGCATATGTTTAGCAGTAAGATGTGTGTGTGGGTTCTCTCAGTGACTGCACCATGATGACGGTTATTCACAGTCTTTATTCTTTGAACATATAAGTAAACACCACCTCAAACACAAGCTTTTCAGCTGATTCAGTCCCAAATTCATGGACGCCTTGCATCCAGGGTCTCCAATGTCACACAGGCAGAGCTGTCCAGGTCCAGCATGCTGCAATATGAGGGAGAGAGAGCAATCAGTTCAACACCAACCACCTGGAATAATTAGCTCTCTTTCCCTGGCCCGATTTCCCCCGAAGCACACCTACTTCCTCTCCCTAGTCCTGAGCTAATCAAACCCCCGATGCCACAGTAGCATTCACACCTTACCAAAAACCTGTAAAGTAATGTAGCAAGATCATTTTGGTCGCAATCTATATTACTTTGTCTCAGCACTGTTTCACAGTCTGTTGTTGCTCTAAGACTGAGTGCATTGATTGGATCAATTGCTCCAACTTGCTCATCCGTAGTTTGTAGAGCTCCAGAAACACTCTCAGCGCTAAACAAGCCGGATCTACCTGATTTACAACATCACCCACTAATTTCCAAACTCACCTCTGGTGCCTATCAAGCATCATGATGGCGCACATAGGTGGCTCTATCAAGAGGTTGGCTTAGCTTCATCATCACTAAGGCTCAATGAAATTAAGCTCTTGGTAGGAACAGTCAGGAAAATCTACCACTTGGAACGAAGGCCTTCCCACATAGGTTGAGTCTCCTGCATCAGTGAACCATGCTAACAGTGATATATACAGTACCAGTCAAAAGTTTGGACACAGTTTCCCATTCAAGTGGATGGGAAGGTGTGTCCAAACATTTGACTGGTACTGTATATATAAATATAAATGATCTGTTTGCAGTATCGACCGCCACTTTCCCTTTGCTCTTTGCAGACGACACCAACCTTTTCATCTCAAATCGAGATTTAACAACTCTCATCCAACATCTAAATCAAGACCTTCTCAACTATTCAATATGGTTTCGTACAAACAAATTGTCATTAAATGTAAAAAAAAAAAAATAAATAATCAAATTTCATATTATTTGCAGGTAATAAACAATATGACAAAGAGCAGGTCAAACTTTATATTCAGAATGAAGAAATAATCAAAGTTTCATCTACATGTTTCTTAGGTATTTTGGTTGATGACAAACTCCCTTGTCTAGTATTGATGGTGTGAAATAAATAAAAATAAAAAATAAAAAATAAAATAAAATAGCTGCTTGTCTACATGGGCGACTAAGTGTAACATTAACAACCTAGCACAATCATATCCAACACTGCTTTCAGACAGACTTGTCTGGTTGAGGCATTACAGAGAGGCTGAGTAGACTAGCTATAGTATGCACCGAAAATGCTCAAGAAAACAAGCTGACCCAGAACCATATTGTTGAGGACCTCATGGTAATCAAACACGTGAGTACAACATGCACAGAGATAATGATGATGATGATGATGAATGCATCGGCTATGAGTTAATCTAAATCCCTGTGTGAGCACAAATCATCAACCTGCCACCTGCCCAAACATATTATTTACTCTGATTTAAAGACCCAATCCAATGCAGTGTACGTCCAATAGTTCCTGTAGGCTATAGATTATTGTATTAAATTATGTTAAACAGTGCAGGCTTTCCTTACCTTAGACTTACCTTAGGTTACCTTAGACTAGACCAAGGTAAGCACTCATTTGCTTGATTGAGAATTAATTAATAATTCATTATCTGCACTAATTTAAAATGTAACAAACTGTGTAAGGTGTTTGTAGAGTTTGTTTTTTTAATTAATCTTCAGGCTTTGCAGTGGTGAAGACAAAGCCGTTTACTCATTCCATCTACAAACAGCTGCCATTAATGATATCAAAGCCAGTGTCGGAAGTGTGACGATTTTACAGATGCTTTCAGGAAATGTCTGCATTTTTCTCACTTTGAAACATCTATGCAGCTCTTTGTAGCCACCCTCTCGTTTTCCTTCATCTTCACTCTTTCATAATCCATTTTTGATGCGGTCCTTGATTCCTTGATTTCTAGTATCTCGTCATGTCTGTGTGCGTAACTTTAATCAAATTTCCGCCTTTCTCCAGTCACTCTTGCAGGAGTTGTAAAGCCCAAAATCTCCTCACCACTTCAAAGGGTGTCTGTGTCTGTGAACCCATAAAGGCCTGTCTAAACCCAGGCTTTACCACTTTCTCTTCATGTCTGTTTACCTCTCTTCACTTGGTCCTGTAGCACTATACTCTTCTCACTTTCAACACTTCTTCCCTCTGTCAATTTGGGTTTTTCAACGTGACCACCTCATGTGTCTGCCGACCAGCTTTTCACTGGGTTTATGTGCATTTCTCAACTCCTCGGTTTGCTTCTCCTTCAGAGCTTGCTTTTTTGTTGTTGTTTTTTTGAACCTATTTGAACCGTTGCCATGACACTTGGACTGTCAGACCAAAGTTGATGTGCATAAAGATATTTGTAGAAGTGTGCTTGAGTGTGTGAATGTGAGTGTGTTGTTAAGATGATTGGGTGAGAGCAGAGTAGGGCCAGCGTTGATTGAAGCTCGGAATAACATTAAGGCAAACCTTTCTTTTCTCTGTCTCGGTCTCCTTCACTTCCCTTTGCATTCTGTCACTCATCGGCCGCCTCGTCTGCCTCATCACTTAGACCCTGTCTTTGTATTTTCCTCTCCATTTGTCAGACTCTCTCTCTCTTGTCTCTCTTTTGAGCTCTCCTTAATTCATTTTGCTGCATTGTCTCTTTGCTGTATTTTTAAATAGAGGTTTACTGATATAGATTAAAAAAAAAAAGTGCGGCAGATGTGGACAAAGCTATTTCTATACAGTACACACATAGAAAGATGTACACAGATGCAGATAGATGTACAAATAGAAACCTCCGCCGTCAATCACAGTTAATGTTACAAAGACGTCATCAGCAGTGAAGCAAACACTCTGACTTTATTCTGACATTTGAAGAGTGTATGTGTGTATGTATGAGTCTGCGTCTGGATGTGTCTGCTTGGTAAAATGTATCTATGAGCTCATATTTGGTTGCGTATTTGTGTCTTATCGTGTGTATAGGTCTCTAAGTATGAGAAATTATTTGCTTTTGCTTGCTGCAGTTCGAGACCAAATGCAGAGTAATTGCCTCTATAGCTTTAGTGGATTTTGCCTCCTCTGAATGCTCACCTAGCACAGCCAGGTCTTGTTAGTCACTCTATTCTTGTCTGAGAGCTGTATAGCTGAGGCTAATATAATTTCTTTGTTCTCATTTTTCATCAGTCATTCCTCTTTTCTCTCTTCATTTAGTCGTTTCTGCATTTTGCTATGACTACTGTCATCTATTTTTTTTACTGTCATTTTATTTTTATAGCAGATGCAGACATGGGCAGCAACAACAACAACAACAACAACATAATAATAGAAAGAATGCAATTAGTATTTATAAAAATGATAATAATAATGATAACAATAAACGTTAGTGGGTGTCAATCAGGATCCCTGCAGTAGATCCAACCATGACCCTCGGGTCCCTGTGGGGTGAGAAAGCAGTTATTAATAACTTAGTATTAATAAGACATGAATGTGTAGAGCAGGGAGGGAGAGGAGGAGAAAAGAAGCTCAGTGCATCATGGGAAGTCCCCCAGTAAGTCTGGGCCTGTAGTAGCATAGCTAAGGGCTAGCCTAAGCCAGCCTTAATTATAAGCTTTATCAAAGAGGAAAGTTTAAAACCTTCTCTTAAATGTGGAGACGATGTCTGCCTCCTCTTCCACAGGAGAGGAGCCCGATAACTGGAGGCTCTGGCTACCATTCTACTTTTAGAGACACTAGGGACCACAAGTAACCCTGCATCCTGGGAGTGTAATGGTCTAGTTGGGTAATAGGGCACTAGGAGCTCTTTAAGATATGTTGGTGCCTGACCATTAGGGGTTTATACCTGAGGATAAGGATTCTAAAACTTTAGTCTTTAGCCTATGGTTTTACACTCAAATACCTCATATTTTTGACTTAGTTATGACCCATAACTCTAGAGTCCTTTAAGCCTGACATAACCATAATAAATACAAAGAGATGGCAAAATCAAGGATATGATCCCTCTATCTCTTATGCCATCTCTGGTGAACATTCATTTGGAGAGAAGTTTAACAGGAAAGCCTGCATCTATCCCAATAAATACAGAAGAAAAACATAATTCATCAATGACCTATGTGAGCACATCTCCTCATTAGAATTAGGCCAGCAACGCCTCAGGAAGGTGCAGTACTTTATTCCAGCGTCCCAGAAGTATTACCGAGAGACAGAAGTTCTTCATGTCAACTTTGCCCACTTGCACTTTCACGAGTTTCATAATGCTTCTGTTCGATAGTTTGAAATTAAAATCATTGTGAAATGGTAAAGATACCACCATATATGTTGCATTCTCCATGCCCTGATTACAATTTGGCTGCAAAGAGGACAGTCTGTGTAAATTAAATGACACATTATATTTTCTATACTTGCTTTTAACTGAGTTGAATTATCTTGTTTTAATCAAAGTTATTATTTTAAAAAAATCAATAATCTCTTAAGACAAACCTGAATAAAACATTTACAAGGGGTCACAGTGCATTTTTTTAAAGTGAACGTTTGACATTTTACACAAAGTTCCCTCTCATGTCTTCTATACCTCTCTAACCTTTCCATCCATCTTTCCTCTAACCTTTCACTCTTCTCTTGAGCCCACTTGCTCTCCTCTCCTCTCCAAGGTTGCTTCTAGCTTTTAGAGCTGATTTCCACGGAGGATACAAGCCCTGTCCTTTTCCTGTCTGTTTTGTACTCCGTCTTGTGAACATTGTGATGGGGACTCAGCAGCGGAATGTCCGCATTCATGATGGTTTTCTGTGAATGTAGTCCTTGTAGCTGCGTTTGTTTATTCCTCTGTGTGTTACGTGCTTGTGTGTTCGTCTACATACTGTGCAACTAATGGAAAGGATGGTGCAGATCTGAACCTCTGCGGTAGTCACTCCAAGCTAAATGGACTCCTGTTGTTAAAAGGTTTCTTGATGTTGGGAGGCTCGTGTATCAGGGGTGAGACACAGAGCACACTGGTCTTACTTTCTCTCTGTCTCCTTCGCTCTATCTTCATCACTTTCTGCTACTCTCACTTTTTTGTGTCCGACTAAGCTGTCTCTGTCATTTAATTCGGCCATTTCTCCCCTTTCTCTTTTTTTCCTCTCTTTTTCTTATGTTCTATCTAAATTTATATCTAAATGTCCATATTGTATATTCAAACTCAGAATTACAGAATATGTTTAGTTTTCTTGTTCTTGGAAATTAAAGTCATCAATTAACTTATACATTTTTTTGTTGTCTCATATATGTTGGCTGTATATATACTGTACATATGGACACACTGATGGATGCATGTGTTTTATGCTGTTTTGATGGCGTAGGATTGATGTGGTTAGCTTTAAAACACTGTGGCTATCCTCGTCATGACCTACAGAACGACCGGATTAAGCCTATCATCTGCATTCGGTTTGGATTTAAGTCATCTTGCCTACACACATGGATAAACACACACACAAGTGCACACAAACAAACACACACACACACACACTAACAAACACACTCACACAGAGAGCCAGCTGTCATCTTCTCCCCCATAGCGAGGGTTAAGCTGTGGTAAAATCACCATTCATGAGTTGTCATTCGGTTTTGTATTTTAAAATAATGCACATTCGTCAGTTTCACAATGGAAATTAACCTAAACTGTTTCTTTTTATTTTAAATATTGCAATTAATGAGCAAACTGCATTAGATATTGTAGTTTGTTAAAGGCAAAAAAAAAAAAAAAAATCAGAGTGCATACCTCTGCCAACGCCATTGTCACTAAAACTGAACAATCAGAAAATAGTTCCATGCTATGTAAAAACAAAATCCTGCAAAAATTATCATGGTGTAACAAAATGTATCAGCTGATCATCACTTTGCATATTTGTGCACCCAGGGCATAGCATATAGCATGGTGATGTCACTATGATGTCGCTCTACTTGGACCTGCCTCATGCCAAATTAAGTAATATCATCTAATTCCCCGACTCTGGATGCCTCATAATGGATGAGTCAGATCGATTTATCTAGATAGAGCTTCTTGCCATTTATAGATACATGAAATCCATTGGCATGACTCTGAATCTGCATTATCTCAGCCACATATTGGTGGCAATAACATTTTTCTACCACTCTATGTATGAGAGCATCACCGGCAGACCCTGCCTGTGTATTTGTATTTTGATTGGCCTATTATTATTACTTTTCATGATATTGGCAAAGTATTGATGTCAAAATGTCTCACACTGCTGAGGAAAGTAGAAATGTGATCCAGATTCCACACCGGTTCCCAGATCCACCTCAAAATACAGCCAACTCTTCCAGCCCGCAACAAAAAGTCATCAAAATCCACTGACAACTTTTTCCAGATATATTCCAAACAGACAGACAGACAGATGTGGATGATCAGAGAACCTCCTCCATCTCTTGTTGGTGGAGGTAAAAAATCATGACTAGAAAAGGCAGTATAATGCTCAAATCAGTCTTGGTGTGTTTTATATAACAACTTAACATTAGCACCATTACCCTTTGACCTTGTTAGTGATTAAGAGACCATGTGCCATCATGGCTTTTATAACCTGGGTGATGACAGCGTTTATTTTTCTCTCAGAAAATTGCAGAAAATGTAACCCCAGCCACTTTTTTTGGGCATCATAATCAATTTTTCATAAGCCACAGCTTGGGCCTGAATTTACCCCCAAGTGTAAAATCCATGCATGAGAGCTTATTTTTAAATGAGGTCAACTGTCACCATTGGAGGCTGTAATTGGGGGTATGACACATGCAAGGGGCAAGTTTGTGTTGCACATCCCAACCACAATAAAGAGCTTCAGTGTACATCAGGATGTGTAAGTTTATTCTGACAAACTGTGGAAGCGTCCATTCTAACTCTGTTCTACACATTGCCTATACATTACATTGTCACACATGACCAGTGTATATGTGTGTATGTATGTTAGCAAAACGGCAGGCATATGGCAATGGCCCGCAGTGAAACCGCTCCTGATGTTCCATAACAAACGAAAGGCTGGCACACATAATGTTTCCTGTCAAAAGTAATGCTGGTGTGGGAGCCATGCCAATAAGAGGAAGAAGATGGGGGAAAAAAAACACACCGTTTTATTTTATTGACTTGGGTTACTCTACAGTGTCATGAACCTGCCAGAGAATTGAGAGATTGGTGTTGCATGATTACTTACTGTGTACACAACCATAGTCATATACACACTTTCCTACCAAATCTCATTTGAAAGTCCTGCATTAATGAGGAGGAAGGAATACTAAAAAAATAAATAAATAAATAAAGAAACAAAGCAGAGGATGAAAAGTCCAGTCTGCTGTCCTTGTCAGTAGTAAACTTGGACTAGCTTTGGCATGGCAGTGACTCCTTAATGAATTGTCTATAAATGAAACATTTGAGCATCCTTCTCAAAAGCCAAGGAGTAAACCATCTATGTTATCTACTGTATGTTCGCCTGAGGTCCAAAATTAATGTTGAGAAATGAGTTAGGATGATGATTGTTGATCGATAATGATGAACCAGATCGACCGCCACCACAGGCTTTGCCTGCATCACTGTGTCCATCTGAAGGCGGTATTTCTAGTTCTCATAGCCTCCCTCTAGCTGTCCGCCCCTCTATGCCCTCCATCTTTTGAGCCACCCACAGCCCAACTCTAATCCCCCAGCAGGCCCACTCTCCCTGGGACAGGATTAGAGACCTCTCTCCTACACTCAGTGACGCTCAGGGCTATGTCTTTGTGTTTGTGTTTGTGTGTGTGTGTGTGTGTGGTCATGTGCATGTCCTTTCGTCAGTTTTTTTGCAGGCACATGTGTGTAAAGGCCCATAAGAAAGACAGAAATAGACAATGAGCAAGCGCTACAAGAAGGTAGAAGTGAATGGGATAGATAGACACAGAAGGAGAAAGAGAAAGAGAAAGAGAGGTGGAGGTGCAGAGGTATAAATCACCGGGGCACAATGTGTCAGACGAAGGACAGAAACGTCTCCTGCAGCTCTCTGGGCCACAGACTGGAGGAGTTGGGAGTTGGGAAAAGCAGTGTCAGAAGTTGTCACATTAATACTAAAATTTGAAAGTCAAATTTTGCCAACACTCTAAAATAAAAATAAAAACACGGTCAGACGGTTTAGTTTTTCATCAAAGAAATATTTTATTCTGTCCATCAAACAATTTGCATCCTTTTTCTTGCCCTGACCTGTTCCATTTATCAAAATAAATATTTATTCTGCTATAAAAATCACCTGCCAGTGATTGTTGTCTGCTCAGCCAGCAAAACAACACTTGTTAACCTGAAAGTAAGAAACCAGTTACAGGCCTCTGAAAATCAAACTTGGATCTAGTACGAAAATAAAGCAACAAAAAATCTCATGAAACGAGGCATTGTGGGGTTTCAAGTGAAATTGTGTTTGAGAGAGTTTGGGTATTGTCTGTCTTTGATTAGTGCTGTAGGCAAGACAGGAGGTGAGAGAAGCAATGGTGTAGATAGTTGATATCCGAGACGGTCGATCAGAATAGATTGTGAAACTGCTGGTTGTGATCAAGACTTGTAAACACACCGTGCAGGAGTTTTGTCAACTTGTTGAAGTTGGTAATATTACTGTCATTTTAGTTCTCTCAACTCAGAACCTCCTAATGCAACAAATGGGGTCCAAGCAGTCATTTGTTCTTTGAAGTTAAAGGTTTTACATTTTTAAAAAAAGACATTTTTAAGGCTAAAGACTTTAAATGATCACCTCAGCCTATCATTGGTAAAACGAGGATTACCCCATCATCAATGGGCATCGTCTATCCAGCTAACGACAGCCTCGAAGAGCATGATGGGCAAAATGTTTTAATCTTTTACATAATCAGTTCCCTCCTGAGAATGTCACATAATTTGAAATAGACACTACTGGCTCCTAAGGCTGAAAACCCTTTAAATATCTACCATATTGGAAAATGTCCTGCTTTGGCAATGCTGTGCTACAATAGCACTCTCCACTAATATAATGAGAGAGGGCCCAGTTCTTCACTGTAAGAGCAATGGTCAGCATTTGTTACCATTAACAAATGAACGTACAGTATGCCAGGAGATATCCTAACCAAACATTTCTCTTCGATTTTATTAATTATCTGTGGCTTAAAAGCAATTAGTGTACTTAATAACTGGAGTCACTGGAAATACTGGGACTTTTAGTGTGGTACACGCTTACTGTTTGTATTTTAATTGCAAGTCAGCGATAACTTATCAAAAGCTTAAAAAAAAACAAGTTGCAAAGTTAACACACACACAAACAAGTAGTCACAGAGAGGAACCTACCCTTCCTATGCATATGTGTACATTTGCATTGGCTTTAAGGAAACAATGGTTGCATTTCCCAGTTGACTGAGGTGTATGTATATACGATATATATATATATATATATATATATATTTACATACCAGTGAACATGAATGTGTGCTGAAGCATCTTACTGAAACCTGACAGACTGAACTGCAGATTATAAACTTCCGTACCTGGTATCAGTTTACCAGATGTACAACAGTATTCATTCTCCGGGCATGTGTCAATATATGTGTGTTACACAGGCTCCTCTCATACTCACTACTTCACTGTAGTCTCTTCCTCTCTGTTACCTTCACACCATCTCCATCCCTCTTTGTTACTGCGTATGAAGCTGCACGACCTCAGTCAGCAGGTTTTGCTCCCTCCGAGTTGAACTCTCTTGCCTCACGCTGTTGGATCTGTTACAGGAAGTGAATCACGCCGGTCGATAAAGCAGTCCTGAGTTATCATGTTTCGGATGATGTTATACAGAGTAACCCTGGCTCTGTCTTGTTTTATTCATTACTACAGTGTTTGAAGATATATGTTTTTAAAAAAAATGTTCTATCTCTGTGACCTACTGAGAGTCACAAAAACAGATCTCAAGGAAATTACATTTACACACACATACTGTACAGTGTAAACTCTGCACACGCTGTTGGCGACACAAGGTGCTACTGTTGCTTTCCAGCTGTGTTTGTGACAACCCTGATTTCAGAGAGTTGGTGCACTTATTTACAAAATAAATAAAAACAGAACGCAATGACAAGCAAATCCTTTTTTGTGAGACCTATATTCAGTGCAAAGACAAGATATTTACTGTTGTTCCACAAATGTTTGGACAGAGCCACGTTTACCACTGTGTTACATCACCTTTTCTTTTAAGGAGACTCAGTAAGCGTTTGGGAACTGAAGACAACACAGCTATGTTCACACTTCAGGCAAAAGAAGCCTGAATCTGATTTTATTTTTTTCACTTGTGACTCAGATCTCTTTATTTCATGTCAGTGACGTCACGGAATCCGTTCTTTTCAATTCTGACTTGTGCCATTGTCATGTGTCGTCCTGAACCAGATCCAAATCTGATTCTGCTGATATGATGGCCGTGTGAATGGTCAGATCAGACTTCATGTGGTTTTTCTCCCACTGAGCATGCTCACATCATCGTCACACCATTATTCATCAGTTGTCAGCAGTTATATAGCGATACTAATGCACACGGATCCCAGTCTGCAGATCGGGGCCAGTCAGTTCATAAAAATGATCGTTCTGAGCAGTAGCTCTCTACCACCTCAAGATAACAATGCGACCCATTTAAGACCAACATTCCCATGGTTGCATGGATGGGAGCAAGTTTATATGTTACATAAACAGTGTCAGTGCTGGGTGTGTAAATGACACCTACGCTCTGTGACACCAGCAATGACACTTGTGCTTTGCTGTGTGTCACTATATATGTGCACATGTATATATATGTATATGTATATATATATATGTATATATACATATATATATATATATATATATATATATATACGTATATATATATATATACGTATATATATATACGTATATATATATATATACGTATATATATATACGTATATGTATGTATATATATATGTATATATATATATGTGTATATGTATGTATATATATATGTATATATATATATGTATATATGTATATGTATATATATGTATATGTATATATATGTATATGTATATATATGTATATGTATATATATGTATATACATGTATATATATATATGTATGTATATATATATATAAATATATATATGTATATACATGTATATATATATATGTATATGTATATATATAAAAATGAAGCTAAGTACATTAAACATTTTGTCTCTGCTCTGTACGTTTTTCAATTGAATACATGTCAAAAAGGAAGAGCAAATCATCACATTCTGTTTTTCACATTTAGGTTTTACGGTGTCCTAACATGTTTAGGATCAAATAGTTAATCAATACTGTTGAACTTTATGAGCCATAATCCTGATCAAGTGATTTTAGAAAGTGACACACATAATATTAACAATGTGATAGGCCACAGATTCATTATCAAGTACTGGTTGTTGTGCCTTGAACAAATAGAAATAAATTAATAGAACATAAATATGGATGGTATATTATGTATTTGACTGCAGTGAATTCAAGGACATGTGTCCCACTGTTATGTATATATGTAGAAATATGTAGGAAAACAGAACACAGAGTAGAAGAGCCGTATTAATGGAAAGGATCAGACTTTGTTGTTGTTACACAGATGTGAGTGTGGAGGGATAATGGCTTAAGATCATTGATAGTTACATTTTTCTGCTTTCCATTTAATCTCTCTTTGTGTAGGGAGATGCAGGTGAACCAAGTAGTCAGGAGGTTGTGAATGAAGATCAATAGTACAGCTCTGTATTGTACCTCTAGGGCCTGGCTGCATGCTTCAACAATCAGGATAATGTGTGATGTGGTGCCTCCTTTTCACTCCCTTTCACCCACACTCAATGCACATTTACATATATGCACACTCAGTCCACACTCGTTCAAAACCTGCATGAAAATGAAGATCAAAAGCTGTATGATTAAGAATTAATCACAATTATAATGAAAACTGGACATAACCCCATTTGTGCTCGGCCATTAGTGTGCATATGCTATGAATTTCCAATAAGAGTCTGCAAACATTTTGTGTGTGTGTGTGTGTGCGCACAGCCCTATTATCTACCCACCAACAGAATATTTAATTGGCCAAGGCGAGTGTTGAAATGACCCATTTGACCCAAGTCCAGCCAATGCTGCAGCGTCACAGTCCAGAGTTCAACTGTCTGGAAGAGCAGCTTCGAACCTACAGAGACTAGTCTGCAAAAGGCCAAAAGGTTCTCAACTCAGACAGGCAAATGGGCTGAATGTGAAAGACGTGTCAAATTTGGAAAGAAACGTTTGACAGAGAGGCAGAGAGGTTAGCTGATAAATGGCACACTTGCAATATAGTGAGAGTGAGAGAATGCATGGCATGGAGAGAAATAAAAAGGAGAAACTTTAGATGTTTTTCATGCCTGTTTTGAATGGGGGTCACATTACATTGAAGTTTGAAATTAAGTTTGAGGCAGAAATGCATATTCGGGTATGAAAAACAAAAATTCATCAGTTTGTACTACTACTTACTTTCTTCTGTACATGTACATGTAGTTTAATGGAAAGCTAGTAGCACTTAAAGACTGCACATATAGATTGAATTATCTGTCTTCTTTTCCTTTTACTGAATTGTTACGTTATCTTTCTTTCACAACATATTAATCATTTTTCCAATTAGTACAAGCATTACATCTAACACACAGTGACTGAAGCAGCAGGTGATTATGTTAATCAATGGACGTAGGATGAATACAGCTCAAACAATAAAGAGCAGGCCATTAAAGCAACAACAGGAGTGGGTTTGTTCATGGTATTGTATTGTTCATTAATTATAGGTAACAGGTACAAAGACACATGCTCATCATTGATTTAATATGACTTTTTTCATCTATCTGCAAAGCTAATTGTGCTTGTGTGAGTGAAGCTTGCAAGCTACGTTTGATATAATAAGTCTGGATACTAGACTTACCCATGTGGAACAACTAAAGAGCAAATTGAAGGCCAAAACTGGTTCTTGTATAGAAACAAATTATGTATTTCTTATGCTAGTCTTTAATAAACACCCTAAGGTGGGATGGTCCTCTTATAATAAACACCCTGAGGTGGGATGGTCCTCTTTTAATAAACACCCTAAGGTGGGATGGTCCTGTTTAATAAGCAAAAACTACTGAGTTGCCTCTACTCTCTGGTTGACTTTAAATGCAGTATCCACAGTGTCAGGTCAACATTAGTCGTACCTCCTGTTCAAACCGAACATGGCAGAATTAGGTTTTAAATATAGTACAACGCTGCATACAAATGGAATGAGCTTCAAACATGTATTATTACATTTAAACAATTTAAAAGGTAATTCTTGTAAAATTGCAGCCACACCTATGCTTGTTCTCTTCAAATTATGAATTGTGTACATGTGTGTGTTTTGTGTCTCTTGAAAAAGAGAGATCAATCAGACTACCTGTTTAAATAAAGGTTTGAATAAATAAAATGACGGATATAGAAAAAGGCAGGGAGGGAAGGGATGTACTTTTTGCTTTCCCCGAACATCTTATGGGCATGTCTGTGTGTGTGTGTGTGTGTGTGTGTGTGTGTGTGTGTGTGTGTGTGTGTGTGTGTGTGTGTGTGTGTGTGTGTGTGTGTGTGTGTGTGTGTGTGTGTGTGTGTGTGTGTGTGTGTGTGTGTGTTCACTCTCTTGACTTCCTTATTTAAATAATAAATTGATTGTATTTTCATTTTATCCATTCGACATGATAACACAAACACACACAAATATTGTGTTGCTCTTATCACACTCCTAAAAGGTCAACCAAGATTGCTCAGTCAACTCCTGTTTCTCTAAGCAACAGAGCTGTTTGGAAACTTTGAACAGTGTAGCTGCACGTTTCTTCTTCATTTATTAAATCTCCTCCTTTATGGGCTTGTTGTCCTAACCTCTGTTCTCCCTGGCACAGGACTATAGGAAATGTACAGTAAGCGGGCTCATCATTAAAGTAATGGTACTGGAGTGGAATCGACAGAAAAAGTGGAAGGATGAGGAAAGGTGAAAAGTGTAAAGAGGAAGCAAACTGGGGATAGCCTGGAGGCCATCTAAAGGCGTACACAGGGAACATTTTAGAGAACATTTACTCGAGAAATATTCACATCAGCAGAAATCCAGATTTACAGCATATGAGAAAATCAATGCTGGTAGCAGGATGTCTGTGAGACGCATGATGGGAGAATACTTAGTGATAAATGGCGATAATTACTGGAAGATAAATTAATTCCTTCTAACCTAAAGTTTCAGATCCGAACCATGGATGTATTTTTTTTTTAGGATGCCTGTTTGCATGCAGCTTAAAGCAGAAGCTGTTGACTGGCTGTGCTCTGATTGGAGACGAGCTTACAGAGAGCTAAGCTGAGTCGACGCCAAATGGATCACATTATTTGATTGCACTCTGAAATGACACTGCATGGCACAGAGGGAATGACAGGGATACATAGAAACAGAGGGAAGCAGAGAGACAATCTGTGGATGTAAGGAGAGAGAGAGAGAAAAACACAGCAAGCAGAAAAATATTGAATTTCAAATTCTTGCTGAATAAATCCCCCTAACCTGGAGGTGTTTGTGTGACGACGATTTAGATCTTGGTTTAGGAGAAGAGAGCTTTGTCAACAAGAACTACACTCTACAGTTGCCTCATATCTCCTCATGCTCTCCGTTCTGCTTTTTTTATTTTTCCACATTTATTCCTCTCTCCAGCTCTTTCATTCAAATGTGCTCCCTTTGCCTTTTTCATGCCGCCCTTATGCACTGCCAGGCTTGTACCTGTTTGCGTATACATACTGAAAATGTGACATCATGCAGTATGATTGCATGCACTCTCTGCATCCCTCTCTTCTCTAATATACATGACGCTAAACAGTTTTCCAAGCTAAATGGAGCCAATGGCATTGTTTGATTTTCAATCTGCGTGTTCCTTCTCTTCTACAAGCAAGCTCAGATTAACACGAAGGACTTTATTATCATGTAGTATGGATTGATGTGTTTGAATTTGTGTTTGGATTAGGGCTGCAACCATTGATTATTTTAGTAGTTAAGTATTTTACAGATTATTCCAATTATAAATAGAGTAAGATGCACTTTTTTTTGTTTGTTAAAAAGCAATAGTAAATATAGAGAAGCAAAAATTAGACCCGTTTCTTTAAATTAATAAAGTTGTTCATCAATTGTAATGAGTAGGGTTAGTAGTTGTAAAAGTGTTAAAAGAACCAAATTAAGAAATGCACACCTTCAGAGCCCTGCAAAATATGTCTGAAATTCCAATGAATTCTGTGCAGTGGTTTTGAGGAGATGTCTATAGAACATAACCTGTTTGGTACCATCTGTGCGGACGTTACAGTATGTAACCCTATACGCCTCCTTTGGCGGGGCCATAAAAGTTCAAAGAAATTGTTTGTTTTTTCCACTCTGAGTTGCTTCTAGGCGGATGTCTTTTGTGCTTTCAGACTCAGCAACGTGGAAAAGAAAAGCCTAATTTTTTAAGGTGTAGTTTAGTATGAGTCCCAGGTCCAACCACTTACACACACTCACTTGTGCATGAGCATGCACATTTCACACTGGATTCTAATGGGGTGATTGTCACTGTAGCAGAAATTGGAAAGCCAGTCAATTCCAGGGCCCTGCTGACTCAGCTTATGTGTGGCACTCAGGAAATTGGCAGATAATGCTTCCGGCGTGTTTGCGTGTGTGATGAAAACAAGAGGAAGCGAGGAGAGAACAAGCGAAATCGCAAGCCATGAGAAGAAAGCGGGAGAACGTTAGAAAGGATGGAAAGATCCTCCATTTTTCCTATAGATTGGGGCACAATGTGACTGTCACTTTAAGATCCTTGTATCAACACTCCTTAAAATAATGTGCTTTTTCCAGCTTCTTTTTCTTAGCTTTACTGTCCATCTTTTGTGATATTTCAACATGTTTGTCTTTGATGGCTACCATTAGTCTCATATTCCTCAGGGTCTACTCATCACTCAACCTCAACCTCCTCCTCCTCATCTCCCTCTAGCTTTCCTGCGCTCAGTGTTTATTACCTCCAGCAGCCACATTCTGTATACTTTCATACGTTGAGTGTGTTTTTACCAAATACATCTCTGTGTGTGTGTGTGTGTGTGTGTGTGTGTGTGTGCTTGCATGTGTGTACAGTCAGTCAGTGCGGAGCATCTGCTGAGTGAAATGCTAATTTGAGCAAATGTTTAGCTTCAAGACGGCACATGCTGTTATGTACAGTATGTGTAGGCGTGTGCTGTACATCCACACATGCTGTATAAGCTGGGATGAATAAAAGGAAGATGGATGGATGAATGGATGGATAGATGATTGAATCTTAGCGCCGCTTTTTTCGCTCATTTGTGCTTGACTAAATCGGTTTTGCCAGCTTTTCTAAGCCCTGGGGTTGAAGATGAGACAGCAGAGAGGAAACAGGAGAGCAAAGGAGAAAGACATGGTTGAACACACTTGGGTCTTAACTGTGACATAATCACCAGCTCTTTAGGAGAATCTGAAGTTTTTCACTCTGTGTTTCTAACTGTAAAACTTGAAACAACTTGTCACACGGCTCTCATTGGATAATAATGATTTATCCCTCCAGAAGCACCAGGCACTGTGCTGCTTAGGACTCTGACACTGATCTTTTCCCTGCGTGCTTTAATGCCTCGGGTTCCTTTTGCAATGACGACTGATGTGAAGCCTTTGGGAGGTAACACACCACAGAAATTACACAGGATTCTTTCCTGCCTGAGGATTGAAAGACACAACCTAATTCACCCCAGGCTCCTGTTATATGAACTTAATCGTGCAGAATACGCTGATTTGGCAGTATTAGTAGTAGCTGTACATACGTATGGTTTCATCATAAACATTTAAATTGACAGAAAAACTGCAAGAACATGTTGACAGGACCCTTTTATACATTTTCAATAGAAAGTCATGATGTCACATTTATAAAATAGTTATTAAGCATCAAGTAAAAATAATGTATAACAACCTGCAATGCGATTTCAATAATATAGCGTCATTTGCTTTATTGAATTGACGTGTGTATAAGTGTGTAAGTGTGTGTAAGTGCTTTAGTATCAGATGTCGAGCCGTTAAAAATGCTCTTTGGTGTGTGTGTGTGTATACTGTGTGTATAAAATGTGTCACATACATGTCCCAAATCGTTCTCCATATTTTAGGGAACATGCATGATTGTCACAGAACCCAGAAAAATCACATCATCATCATAATTTTATATTTTTCCTGTAGAAAATTATGCAGAAATACCCATTCCCACTAAAATCATGCCTCTAATATGAATCACACAATATCTGTCAAAATAATCACAACAATTTTTTATTTTTTTTTTGCATACCATTCATCCATGATTGAAGCACTTTAGTTTCTTATACAAGACCACTTGTATTAGGTTTGAGTAGTAGCGGCAACAGGAATCATATGTGTATTATGAAATGAGATATTAATGATTGAGCAACAGAAGAGTCCATTATGAATTTAATAAAACCTGTCAAAGGTCCACTGCATACTGTTGAGCAGGTCCCAGCATGAATGCCGAGGAGTGCAGCCACGCTTAATGAATAGCTTCTGCCAGCAGTCCAATAATAAAATGTAAGCTTTGACAGTGAAGCCAGCGGGGAAGGATCACCACAGTGTGAGCCCTGTGGGAGAAAAAGGGTGAGGAATAGACCAGACGGGGATGAAGCTTTCAGTCTTAAGTGATAGACTGAGAGAGACGGGGGAAAAACAGAGGAGGAAAGAGGGAGACATGTCGCGAGTAAAAGGGGGTGTGGAGGGGTGTAATGAAAGGCCATGCAAAATGTGGAGTAGGTGTTTGTATGGTCGACAGAACACGTGAAACTTGTACTTAGGAGAGGACACTGAGCAGCAGAACAGAGGGAGAGATGCTTAGTGTAGAAAATTGCTGTTTCAACCCAGAAAGTGCTTTTTGAGACCTGTTTTTGTGTGTCTGTGTGTATATTCAGTGGTCGGGGTTACTCGAAATGAGTCTTTTTATTGCTGCCAGATTTGGAGGGTATCCATGAGACGTCGCGGTAAGTGGAAGTCACTGACGTCACACCCACTCGGTGGAAGACGGCTCTTATTGAGTTCAAGTCGAATGCTCCGAAAACACTAAAACCACAGATAAGATAGAAAAGCTGTTGTGATATTGATTGTACAGATAGTTTCACAATTTCACAATAGTCGGAAAGAGCCGGGTTCCAGGAGGTTTTGCCACTCTGTCTGATTTAAGGGCCGTGTTCTAGTTCATACCCGCCAAGACAACTTGAACTTTTCTCTAGACTATTTTAATTACATTTAAAACACATGCCACTATTTTGTTCTTTTTCATATATTTTTTTTGCATATAATTTATCCAAATGAAATTACCTTGGAAATTAATTACTAACAGAGCAACTATGGTTATAAAGAGTTAAGGAATACAACGGGTAAACCTTCTTTTCCAAAAACACATTGAGTAAATTAAATTGGGGCAGGAGGTAGAGCAGTCGTCCACTTATTGGAAGGTTAGTAGTTTGATCCCCGTCCCCTGCAGTCTACATGTCGACGCATCCTTTCGCAAGATACTATAGACCATTTTGCTGCCCATAAGGGCCGCCTGCTGCTCCTCTCTCTGTCTGAGCGTGTTGTTGCTTTGGCTTTGACTTGGCTGAAAGGGACTGACATGCACTCGTATATATTTCTCGATCATCATACCTCCAAATCTTCATTTATTCCAAACTTCATTGAATTTGTGGCCAAACACTGACTTTGGCAAAAGCAGGAATGCACACACAGATGCACTGACACACAAACATAATGTGTCTGGATATTGGTTGTCATGGTTGACCTAAAAGCACAGAAAGACCTTTCCAGAACAAGCATTTGCAACTTTTATCTTATTTTTTTCCTTTTTTTTAAAAAATGTCCAGGATAAGTGAAAGCCGTTTATAATTGGATATAGGTATCTAAGCAAAGTTGTACTACAATAGACATATATCAATTAACTGTGTCATTGTTCATAACACAATGGGTAGTGTGATGAACCCGGATCTCAAACAGTCATCTGAGGTTTAAAGTAAGATGAAAACACAAGTCTCAGTTACGGGTTATGCATTTCAGTCCCACAGTAATTAGAGTGATAGTGATGGAGAACCAGAAGCAGTAATTAATAACATTCTACTGTGGCCATTACTGAAGCTAAAGCCCTACTTTGCCTTTTCGAATCAACATAGTGTAAATTAAGACAATTTTTATATATTTTTTTGAATGGTAGCTTGTTTTTCATAAAAGTTTTCAATGACGTATCCTTTCTTTACTCTTCTCTCTCTATCTCTGTGCCTCCCCTTTGCCTCCTTCCCTTTCCCATCATTTAACTTCTCTCACACCGTAGACCTCATGGGATTGGCAGCTTTCATCAGGCAGGCCAAAGGTGATTGGCAGCTTTTATTACTTGACCAAACGCTATTAGCTGTTTGTGGTTTTGCTAATGTGGCTGTGTTATTTAGAAGAGAAAAAAAATTCTTTGAACTTTAGCTATCTGCCCTTCTAATCCAAATAGGAATAAATTAAGGTAACAAGTGAGAAAATTTCCTCATTATAGCCACAGTTCCCTGCTGGATAACTACAGGTCAAAGAGAGCTTGGCTGCTGTCCCAAAGGTGCTGAAAGTATAAAAGAAATGAAGCATTTTGCACCTTTTGCTTTCTTTCTCTATTGAAATACGTCATCCAGTGCTATATCTGATTTCTGAGAGCCCTCTGTCGGCGTAATTGTGACCTTTTATCTAATAAAATGGAGTTTTGCTTTAGTGTCTCCATGACGAGCAATGCTTTCCAAGCAAAACCAAAAGGCTTTGAGTCAGCTGGGAGACAAATCATTTTACACAATGTATTTTTTTAAATGCAGCCTTTATCTTCACAGTTAATTGCACACCATTTGTTTGTAGTTGTTACAGGAACTACATTTGTGAAAATGAGCAGCCAAGTCGTAATGCATTTTTCTTTGTAAAGCTGTGAGCAGTAATTAGAGAGGAAATCTTTTATGAACAAAATATTTGATGCAGTACTAGACAAAGTCTGGTACCAGTTGACATTAAGACTTGGTGTTGATCTTACATTGCAGTTGTTGCTTTTTGTTGCTTTGTTTGCCTTATTGATTGAGTATTCTTGAGTCTCTCTAGACTTGAACCCCAACATTGGTTTCCATAGTGATGTCACAGTCACAATATGCCAAAGTGAAGATTTCACCGAAGGCATGTCGAACTGTGTTACTGAATGCAATGAGTCCAGATTGAGTTTGAGACACTGGGAGTTCAACAGTGTTTAGGGATTATAAGACAGCAAATTAGAGATAAGTCCAATTAAATGTTAATGTCTTGAAATTTCAATTCATAAAAGATGATAATTTTGAGTCTGCTTTTCACATGCTGATTGTACAAGACAGTTTATAGATCTGCATACCCCAGAGCATAAAACAGACAAAACATATACATTTTGTAAACTGAAGTCAAAGAAAAAATACATAAATAGGAGACACAACTTGTTTTTTTTATTGTTTTTTTTAGATTTCTTCATTGGTATCTTTTGATGATAATTTGCAGTGAAGCAAAAAGACAAATTGTCTCAATGCAGCATCTTTCATTTTTGCCACTGCTTACAAAATTCACACCAAAATAAAGTTGTTGATGTAAGAACGCCTCCAGGATGCTGGGATTGTGCTATACAGTCGACATGTGTGTGAAACTCTAGACCCCTTGCTGATTTTCTGGTCCATCCTATATCTCTCTTCTTTCTATTCAACCCTTTCATATCTGCACAGGTAAAAGATGAATGAATGAATCTTCCCTCATTCATTTATTTTTAACGTTTCCCTACAGTGAGCCATGTCTACATTCATGCTGTTTCACTCTATAGGCTTCCCTCTTAATTCCAGCCTCTGACTTTCTCACATCCATCTCATCACCATCTGAGTTTCACTCTCGCGCCTCTTCCCAGTCATAACCGTGCCGTTTGCCTCATTCTCCACATTGCTCATCTTGCATGCCAACACACCAGCTCCGCCTGCCCCAGCAAGTGGTCCTGATGACTCATGAACCCCTGCGTTCAGACACCCTCCTCCAGATCACTCAGGATTGGACTATACGTGCCAAATCGTCACATAAAAATAACTTTTCTCTTTGAGCACTTTGTGGCCCTACCTTTTACCTTTTGCCCTACCAAGTTCCTCTTTCCGATTTGACGAGCACTCCCTCACATGACCTATCTCTAACTATCTGACAGGCAGTAGCACAAATCAATACAGTTCCCATCTTGCCTGGATTGATTCGTATTTATGGGACATTTACAAGGTGGGCCTTATCTTGTGATCTGTGAAAGGATAATGATGTCAACAAATGTGTTGCTGCTGCCACTGCAAGCTCCCAAACAATCAGTTGAGGGAGAGTGTGTGGGATGTGCTTGTGTCTGTCAGTGCCTTTATCTATTTAGGGTTTTTGTGTGTATACAAAAAAAAAATACTATAGTTGCTCTGTAAACCTGTCATACCAATGAAATACCAACATGTCCTGGAGGCTTCAGACATATGGCTGTACAGAGCTTATTTGATGCTGTGTAAACTGCTGTATCTGGGGCAGCATTCAAAGAATATGCCCACAGGAGCCACAGAACAATATGGGCAGGTATGAAAATGGTCACAGACATGAATGGATGGGTGGCTTTCTGATACTGTCTCATCCACATTAAAATGCACATGCACCCCTTGCCTGTGTTTGCACTGATGCTGCATACAAACACACACATACACATACACACTGGCATACAAAATATGATTGTGATCAATGGGTAATAATGAAAGACCTTTTCGTAAATGTCACAAATTAGATTCAGTTTCGACACAAAGATGGGCCAAATATTGAGGCTCAAAATTGCAGTAAACACTTTAAATGGATCTGAAATAGCCTTTAAGCACCAAAGCAATTTCCAAAGTTGACATCTAAATTGTTAAGAGGTGAATATATTCAGATTCAGGGGTGGATATAATGAGAATGGTGTTTTCCCTCAATGTGTTACTATACTGTAAACTGCATCCATTGTATAGTGAAATGTTATCTCCTTATTGACATTATTGACTGTAAACAGAGGCACAGGGGCATATACCTACATGCAGTGGTAATTAGTTAAAAAAAATAATTTAAAATTAATTTAAAAAATGCTATGACTGCCTCTTTCTTCTTCTATTTTCAAAAATCGTCAGCCTGTTGCAATGCAGCCATGGTCCTCCAGATCTACCTTTCACCTGGCTGCAGCTCTTTCATAATGTATGCACTCATGCAGGTGTTATATAAAGCAACTGGTAGCAGTTCGTAGCATCTCCCTGGTGCTGTAATGGCCTGTATCCACTGCAACCTCCTTGCTGACTCGTGTCAGCAGAAGACCAGCGATATTACATTATTCATTAGTTTGTTTTGCTGTACGCCCCGTTGGATATTATGTCTGTGTGCAATGTGCATCCACTTGATTGACAGGCAGTATAACCTTGTAGTATGAATGTCAAAGTGAAGGTACCTCTACCGTGTACATGTGTCCAGAAGAGGGAGAGCAGGAGGCCCCACAGGTACCAACCAATCTATATTCACCTAACTGCCTCAGGTACAGCACACTGCAACACACTGATATTAGAGGAAAACACAGACGTAAACATATATAATGACAACAAGGTACAGTAGATGTTCTGTGGCGGTAGAAATGCCTACCTCTGCTTCAACCTTTAGAAGGAGTGAGATCGTTAACCACTAGATAGCTGTGATGTTGTGTAGATTTATTTATCTAGTGTCAAAAAACTGGAAATGAAGCCCAGGCACTATAAATAAACCTTTATCTCATCAATATGTGTAATGTGTGATTTTTGAGTCTGTCTTTGTGTTCATATGTCCATCACTGCTCATATACAGTTGTGCAGTCTGTGCCATTTATAGGTTTCTTAGCCAACTTTTGTGTGTTTTCCTCCTATCTGCCTCATGGAAGATTTATGTGTGCATAGTTGTCAAACTCAGACCTGTGTCTGGAATTTCAATGGAGTTTGACGCAACAGCCTTATATGGCACTCTGTTTGAAATCCCACACACCTGCACACAGGATGTAGCGTCGGAACACAGCATTAAAGCTCAAGTGTGTCCCAGTGTTACAGACTGTACCCGATGGGTCCAGGAGATGAGGGGAGCGACACATTAAGCTTAAAATCAACAGAAAAAAAACAGAAAATGACTCCTTAAGTTAAACCCCAAACAATAAATAAGTCTAACAACCTTTCTTCCGAGAAGAAAGCAACAGTCACCAGAGTAAGTACACACAGCGCAGACGCTGCCAACTGGCCCACTGGCACCACACCACTGGCAATCAGGGCTTTTAAAGGCCACGGCCTGATTGCAAACGGATTTCAGCTCCAGGTACTCTCCATAACAGATGGCGAGGAGAGGAGGTGTAACCTACGGGGGCGAACAACACAACAAAAACACATGCAGCACTAAGGCCGTAACACCCTGCCTGCTGCATGTTTGCACTAAAGTGTGCTTTTAATGTGTTTTGTTTAGTGTGGGCAGTAAGAGAGTAACTGTGAGATATAAGTGTGGCTGGGCTGCAAATTGTTTCCATCTATTCTAACCGATTTAGTAGAACCCTGGAAATCAAGCCTAACACAAGTGTTTATGAGGGAAATGCATTTTCTGACTTTGTCTGTGCCGATGCTGTCAGCTGTGCTCCACAGTAGCATATGACAATGTAACCCTCAGGATTTATCCTGCCTACGCCATTGCCCAGCTTAAACCTGCCAGCAACACCTCCAGCAGGAGCAGCTGATGATTAATGGCAAGATACAGTATGTTTATTTTTGCAGCCTTTGCCTTATTATGTTGGGTACAGTATTGATCCTAGAAAATCAAGCGAGAATAATGCTGCGGAGATGAGGTTTTGAACAACAACCGGAGAGGGCATCTCTGCGAGTCACGTTGCAGAACGCCTTAGGCACCCCTGTAGATATACACTACACTATATATACTGTGTAAAATCAGCCTTTGGCCATGATCAGATTGAAAATTGTTCTAATACTGAAGCGCGATTTTGAGCATTACTAGGAATGATGAAAGAGATTAAAGGGTGCAATTTGAGTTGCATCACTGTTTTTATAGCAGAAAGCAAAAAGTCATTATAAAAAATATTTACAAGAAATTTAGCATGTAGCTCAGTTTGCAACTAGAGTAGCTAATATTCAGAATACTTCACTCTGCGAATGTTCATCTTTTTCTGATGGTGTGATAAGACTGGGAAGCAGTTATATTGTTTCACTTGATGTTACCAGATCACTAAATTGAAGACAATGTTGACCTTACATGTTTCGGTTGTACAAAATCACTTGTAGCATGTTGATAATTATTATATGGTCCCATATTTAATGAATCTAAAGCCTATTTATGCTTTCCAGGGAATACAGGCAACGTTATCCAGGTTTTCTAACTGTGAGATGCAATTTCTGTGCAATAAAGTATTTAAACTAAATCATGATTACATGATTACATTACCTTACTTGGCCCCACAGTGTAGACTGGTCAGTCTCACAGGATTCAACTTAACTCCATCCCCCATAACTGGACTGCTCTGCACGCTTGTTTTCACCTAATCTAAGTGCTGTGGCAGCACAGGATAAAAGCTTGGCCGAAGCTGCTCTTACAGATGGATGGTGGAGAGTGGGGTGTTTCAGGACAGGTCTATAGCAGCATGCACAGTTATGGAGGACAGAGTAAAAGGGCCAAAATCTCTCCTGCATTACATGAGTATCAAATGCCGATGTGCCTTTTATCGAAGGAGCTAAGCCTCAGGAGTCTGCTCAGCACCAGTATTTAGATTACAGTGGAGTAAACATTCACGGAAAATGCATGAAAAATTAAAATAGACAACTTGGCTCAAATAACTATTCAGAAAAAAATAAGATAATTTTATGTATCATTTTATAAATGATGCATAAGATCTAAATCTATTATTTCCAACGTCCAAATGAACTTTCATGATCAAAACTATCAGCCTAATTTAATGATACCTGAATTAATTCTAGTCTTTATCATGAATCGATACAAACCTTCAAGTAACCTTAGAAAAACAAAAAAAGACGACCAGTCAAAACATCTCACACCTAAAACTCAAACTGGTCCCCACAAAGGCGGAAGTACAAGAGCACCTACACACACACACACACACACACACACACACACACACACACACACACACACAAACACAGAGCAGAACTAACACAAACACCATAATACACAAATGGAATGGATTCATATGGATTCCTATATTGAGTTATTATACCCTTGTGTTTCATCCCAGCTCTGCCAATTTCAGACTTCATTCCCACCACAATAGAACAGGCAAAAATTCTGATTTATTATTTCTCTTGATCGTATCATTATAAATCCCACTTTTTCAGCATTTCATTCTAATTGTATGGGCTGTCGTGACTGTGAGTCATTTGGTCATAAATTCAGCCCTCAAATTCTTTTATTTTTCTCTACATTGGTTTCTCTGACAGATTTTTTTTATTTATTCCTCCCTTCCCTCCTCCCTTTTTGTCATGGACTCCCTCGGCCCCCTCATCAATGGAGCAAGTGTGTGATTTGTTTCGGTCTTTCAGTGTGTAAGTGTTCATGGAAAATTCTTGCATATGTGTTGTGTGTCTGCTGTGCAACTTTTTGAGAGCAAAATTGCCAGTATTGTTTTCACGCTCATACAGACGCACTATTTTTCTACAACTTAGTCTGGAAAGTGATGTAATTAGCTCTCTTGGAGAGGGCTGAGAGACTGAGTGAGAAATATTGGTGGTAATTGTGAAGTGAAACGACATCATACCTCTAATTCCCTTCCTACATTCTCCCACATTTTAGATTCAAGTGCCTTCATTGGGATGACTGCAAACGATAGTGTTGCCAAAGCACTTTAACACAAACTATAAAATCATAGTCAACATATATTTACAAATTAAACAATAATAATATACAGAGACCTGACAGATAGCGAGACAATAAGGGGGCTCAAAGTCAAGTCTTCCCACTCACCCAGTAGGACCTGAAATCTCTTTGAGTCACATAGAGGTACTAGGAACTCTGGGAATATTTGTAGTTTTTTGTAAAATATGTATAAGACTCTGATATTGGTTACAGTATAATGGGAAGTGCAGGGTTGTATCAGACACTGCGTTCAGTCGCTGTACTGTCTGGTTGTTTGTCTTTCTATGTGTGGCCCTGTGTTAAACTGGCGACTTGTCCAGGATGTACCCCACCTCACGCCCAAAATCAGCTGGAATAGACTCCAGCCCCCCTTGTGGCCCTACACAGATTAAGTGGTTACAGAAAATGAATGAATTTGGTTGGGTGTCATGTTCCTGAAGCTGAGATGCTGTGATGTAATTGAGTGCTTGAGGGTTCACATAGCCTTAGGACAACCACTGTAGGCAGATGGGACTCTTGAGTCGGGAGCTTTTCTAGGATACATTTGTAGAATTCTGCACTCTACATGCAGCATTTCAATGGGATGTTTTACCAGTTTTGTCCAGTCTTTCCATCTCGACTTCTCATTTTTTTTCCTTTTCACTTTTCCCTTCCTATCCTCGATGTCTATTAAGCGATGCTGTGCAGGCTTAGTGACCTATATCCCTACTGTCCTAATGCCCTGCCCAGTTATCTAGGATACATCTGGCCTAACACAGACATGTACACATATAAAGAAAAATACATGCTGAGTTGAGGAAATGGGATGTCTTTCATCATTCCTGTGTCAAACAGCATGACACCATTCATGATATGTTACATATTTTTGTGTGTGCTTCATGTAACCACGCCAGTCTCTTGGTCATTCCACTACAAAGAGGATATGCCGGAAGCAGCCCTAAGGCAAACCGTGACTAAATGAATTGAAAATAATAATAATGAGTAGAAAATTGGACATTTTAGTTCACAATTTGTGCAAGGCTCTTTTTTCTCATGAAAAGTTAAAGCAGAAAATCCCCATCAACTTCCAAAAATAAATAAGTACTCATTCAAAATAAAGAACTGCTTTGCAACCATCTCTAACACATCAACATGTCAAAAAAAGTGTACTGTATTTTCAACTGTTGTCAAAGCTAACAAAGGGGAAAAAAAGGCTTTTATGCTTTTTTTCTTTCTTCCACAGCCCAGCATGGCCTTCCTAATGTGCACCTTCAGTTTACCCCCCGTAGAGTGATACTCATATGTTGCCTGGATGCTCCGTAAACATGACTTTTCGCTCACAGTGGCAACAACGGTAGCAAAGTAATACTCTTTCCCTGAGGTGCAGGCAAACACATGTGGCTCAGCTAGAAATATTTTCCTTTGTTAGAAAGGCAAACGTTTCATCTCCAATGGCAGACTTTAATCTGAAGCCTCTCACAGATCCTACCTGCATCTCTTCTTTTATTCTTATTCACTTTGTCATTTGCTTCTCACTTTTATTTCAGAATCACCTCTAATACCTGTATTTTCATACTCCTCCACGATTTATTCCGTTCCCAAACAAGCTACCCCCTGAAGTCAAATCTAATTGATGCAGATGCTGTCTATGATTATTTGTGGCCTGGGTCCTGATTTGCATATGGTCAGGAAACTGAAACCTGTGGAGCTGCTCATGCTAATGAGATAATAGCATTATTGCAATGACTGTTCATCTGATTACCTTGGCATATCTGTTTAATTGGCTCTCAGATAAACCCTTAACCTGCCCTATCTGAAATCAGAGCCTTATTGGATGATATTTAATGTTGGTTGATTGTGTTTATTTAGAGTGGAAGGCACTGCATGAAGTTCAGCTGGAGGTGACGCAGCTCACACGCATTTCTTCCCATGACATACAAAAACAGGCCACATGCCTAGCCTGTAGGAAAGTTCAATTAAAGTTCAGTGCTCTCACATTAAACCTATAGCCAAGGCAGCTGAGCTCACATCTGTGCAGGTTTGAACACAGTGTAAATGTCTATGAATAATTGTGTGTGTGCGCATCGGAGTTTGTATGTGCACGAGCCTCGATTACTCAGTGTTTGCGTGTGTGTGTGTGTGTGTGTATCAGTTGCCACTTCTCCTCATTAAAGGTGAACTGAGGCGATGCCTGGCCGTTTGTTGGGTTGGTAATTGATGTGCGAAGCCCAACAGCATGCAAGGTTTAATTCCTCTGTGTTAACGAACACTAAATCACACATATACAGGTACACACACACACACACACACACACACACACACACACACACAACAAAGGAGACATAAATCAAAGACTAAGGGCCTGCCACTGCTTGCCATACTGAAATGACAATATCATACCACTTCTCCCTCCCTCTGTTTTTCCTCCCCAGTCTTTCTCCCAATCCCCATTAATCCCTCTCTACCTTTGACTGCAGTGACACTATCAGTGCACATTCCCTCCCCCACACACACACGCACACACACACGTAAAATTCTCCTTTGACTGCAATTACACTATCACAGCGCTGCTTGATCTCCTTCGCTCTGTCCGACTCCCTCTCTCCCCCTCAATCATGATCGAGCTCTCTCCGAACAACAGATGGTCATCTCATCCAAAGATAGAAAGACAGAGGAGGAGGCTGATGGGGGGGGGGGAGGATGCATGGAAAGTGGAACAACCGACTGAAAGTATGTGTGAGAGAGAGAGAAATGGAGAGGGGGAGGGGGAGATAGAAATGCTTGTCTCTTGAAAGGCCGTGCAAAAAAAAACAACCCACAACAAAAATCATACTCAGTTTAGATCACATGTTCACACAAATACACCGACTGGACTACACAAGGAGGCGTTCCAAAATCTGCCTTAACAGATTGCATCCTCATCACACCTGATGGCGTTGGGTCAGATAATTATTTTATGCATCATTTACATATGAATCACTGATGGAGATTTGGTGAGGAGAGGAGGGTGAGAGAGACATAGGGAGAAAGGGGAGGGTGTAAAATGAAGGAGAGGCGCAGCGTCAGATTGAAGTGCAGCGTGTAGTGTAGGATGAGATAGAGGTGCTGCAAGGTGAATTACAGTATCACCTGAGAGGGGAGGCCTGGCCAAGCTTCTGTCGCTCTCGATTTTGCTGGCTAGCAGGAACTCTGACCCCCGCCTCCCTGCTTCCATCCCTCTATTGCCTATGTCCGCTCAAATTGATATTCATGGTCTATTGTGACCACGACATAATTGAGCTGCTACCAGTGATAGAGACGGATGAGGGAGGAAAGTGTGTGCGAGAGGGGGAGCCTATCATGGCTCTGAAGCATAGCGCGGGAGGAGTGATTTTTAATTGCATAGTGTTGCTAAAAGTGCAAATTTGATCTCAGAGATATAATTTTGTCTGATCAAAATATTTTAATGGAAAAGTAGCTGCAGAACAGTGGCTGTTATTAAGATCGTCCTTAATTCTTTGGAACTGTGCAGGAGGGGGAAAAAAAAGAGTAGCGGATTTAAGTCAAGGCTGCCTGTTGCAGAGCAAACTGGTAAACATAGTGAAATTTGAGTGAGACATGACACACATGGGAGACAGCATCTCTTCTCACTGTCATGTATAGGATCCTAGTTTTTTTGGTTCCTCTTATGTTGAAAGGGTTATGTCTTGTATGTGTTCCTCTGTTTCCTGTTTTATTTTGTTAGCTTTATTCCTTGCCTTGTGTTTTGCTTTACACTTCCTGTTGTCTTCTCTTATGATCCGTTTTCCCCCTTTGGTTCCTGTCTGTGTTTCAGTCTTCTGTGTTTAGTTCCAGTTTGCTCCCTTTCCCTTTGCTCATGTATTCTCTATTAGTTTATTGCTGCATCCTCCTTGTGTTTCCCCTTTAATATATTTTCCCTCCAGTGTGTGATTGTCTGCTTGTCTGCACCTGTTGTTGATTGTCTCCTCCTCCCTGTGTCACCCGTGTGTCATTCCCACCTTATCCTAGTGTATTTAGTCTGTGTGATTCCCTCTGTGAGTTGCCAGTTTGTCGTCTGCGTTTCGCCAATGCCTCCTCATACCTTCTCTCGTGTCCCAGTGTCTCCAATGTTTCTCCCAGTGCTTGTAAGTTTTCTGTTAGTTGGATATTTTCCCCGTTTTTGGATTTTGTTTTGTCGTGGACTGTTATGTTTCATTTGGACTTTGATTAATTAAACCCTCGTGCTGCACTCTGCCCCTTGTGTCGTCTGCAATTTTGGGTCCTGCCCTTGTGAATCCTGACACTTTACTGCGTGCCTCATTGTCAACTCATAAGTGTTGGTAATCAAAGATGCAGCAGAGCAGAAAAAGTTTGTTTTATTGTTTAATTGTGTTTTTTATGCAGTACATCATGCGTACATTTAATGTACTATAGCTATGAAATCAAACACCAATGGAAGCGTTGCAAATCCTTTTAACTGCACAGCACGGTATGCATGATTTGACATTGTCCTGTCCATTAAGTTTGCTCTGCTACTCATTGATTATTAAGTGGACAAATCTGTATCAGTTGTACTACACACCCCTCTGATGTTCAGGTCATCACTTGCAATCCCACAATCATGGCGCTCATTTCCTTTTTTGTTTTTCTTCGCGAGCTTTTTGGCGAGACGGTAATTTACTTTCAACATTAGTATGATGAATGTTGCCAGATTCATTTGTATTGCCTGAAGCAAAAGCATGATTGGTAGATGACTCAGGTATTCACAGGAGAGATTGTGTTAATCTTCACATATCTACAGAAGGATGACACGTTCAAAATCCTGCATGGTGCAAAGAGGAAGCACCTAACGTGCATCACACCTATTTATTGAACTATACAGAGGCAATGCATTGAGCAACTAGATGGCACACAAACAAAATGACACTTATAGGGACAGTACTATTTGACGGTTCTTGATCCGTCCTGTTTTATTTATATATATTTGAAGTATGGCAGCCTCTGTAAACTTTGCTGACATGTTTACACGACTCATGACGTGTGTTAATGTTGTCATTGACCCATGAGTCAAAGACTTATAGGAATCTAATCAGAGTTTCATTATACTGGAGTAGTCAAGCTGATTGCTGCTTGTTACTTTATAAAGAGCCCATCAAGCATGAATCTACTCGAACAAAAACCTGTTTTATTGCTGAGACACATTCTGGCAGACATCCTGCACAGATGTAAACCCAGTCTTTTAAGACGACAACAGAAGTACTTCTAAAATGTTATCCTTGCAGGGTTCCCTCGGATGAATATAACATTATGATGAATTTGAAAAGGAGATATTCTAGAAACTGTGGAGTGCTTACCCTTTAGAAAGCTGTCTCCATTGGTTCACATCAGGAGACATTTGATCAGCAGACATGACTTTATTGCTCATGTCAGGTTTTGAGTTATTGCTGCCTGATTGTGTTCAATAAAGAATCTATAGGGACTAATTACATGGGGCTGAGATTGGGTATTGACAATGCTTTGCACTTAATGATGTGTGAGAAATTGTGATAGTGTGTGTGTGTTTGAAAGTCGGGGAGCGGCTTTTCTGCTGTAGTTTCTAAAGAGTGTGACGTCATCCTGCATGTGGGCGTGTCTATTTCCCCCTGTTTTTATAAACCCATCCTTCATGATGGACAGTTGGAAGTGAAAAAGGCCAGTTTTAATTTGCTGCATGGATACCCTCCTCGCCTCTCCCAGGGACTCTCTGCTTACCACCTCTCCCATTAAACCAACACACACACACACATGCACAGAAATACAGTATGCACATCAGCTTACACTGATGCATGCACACATTTATGCAGATGAACACACATCAGGGCGCAGAGGTGTGTCTGTACACAAAGTTGCCACGGAATCTCAGGAGGTGTCCTATTTAGATGAAATGAGTCACAAAAGATCTCACAACTGTCTAGACCGTTTATCACTTTTTCAGTGGATGAGCTCAGCGTGAGAGGAAGAATGAGAAGGAAAAAATGTGAAAGTGAAACCACAGACATAATTAGGCTAGAGACCAAAAGAAGGGTATTAGGAAGGGAGAGAAAAGACAAGTCTTTTTTTCTGATCTTTGAGTGTGGGTGAGACATAACCCCCCCCAAAAAATAAGACAGAAAGCTGTGTCACTCAGAGTAGACAGTCCTGTGTCAACATGTCCGCTCCATTCTAGCTGTCAGCCATCATTCTCCACATTTCTTTCATAATGACCTAGAAATGACATCACAATGGCTGTCATGTCTAGACGTCTGTTATCCAGACGTTATACAACTCTCAGATTTTACAATGCATCCAATGCACCCACTAACAAATCAGGCAGCTCTGACAAATGTTGACAAATTTAATTTCAGTGTTGCTCCCGTATCTTTGAAGCACCGTGGACAAGTAAAAGTCCATTTCAATATCCATGAAGAACAATTTTGCCTCAGGAATTCTGTCATTACCCTTCCATCATACCAGGCAAGGTATAAACACAAATGGAGGTCATGACATAAGAGAGCACCGACTCTCAGAAAATACTGAAATAGTTACTTGTTGTGTGCTCCCTAATATGGGCTGGGGATGCATCAGATGGGCCAGCAATGTTTGCCCATAAGTCGTACCCTCCAATTAGGCATAAGAAATTGAGAGTTATCTTAACTCTTATCTTATATTAAGGTTATCTGTCTGTTTGTCAATAGAAGGAGCAGTCAGAGCTGAAAACATAACCACCTTGGTGGAAGTAACAATGGCTATTGTTCAGTATATATAGCTTTAGTGTGGTGATTATTTCCTTCATATAATAGAAACTATACTAGTGACACTGATTTATTGCCATTATGTTGCTGCTTATCCCCACATTAACAAAGCTTCTAATTCCACTCTTGTATCTCTATTTTCTGAGCAGCTGCAACTCTTATTACTCAGAGCTGCTGCAGTCCAGCACCAAGGAGAGCACATCGGTCGTACATTAAAGCCCCATTCAGCTTCTCTTTTATCCACCTCTGTCTCACTTTTCTCTCATAAATACATCCTCACACCACCTCTCCATCTTCATTAATTTTCTCCCTCTCTCCACCACTTTTTGAAGTCCTCCATTCTTCCCAAAGGGGCTCTGAGTGGTTGTGCAGCATCCGAAAGCAAGCGCAGCATCAACACAGAAGTAGTTAACAGTGGTATCCAATTAAATTGCACAGAGCAGCAGCCTGGGTATGTGGTAATGATCAACATCTCAGAAAAGTTTTGGTTTGGCTGGCTTGTGGTGTTCCTCGAGACAGGCTGAGGTGTGCAATGCCAAAATAGCTGAAGTGATTAAAATGTTTTAAGACACTTGCGACACACCGTATACAGAAGGTTGCTATACACTACACACACCATTTTCTTTTTGTAGGACCACTGCAGCAAAAAAAGAAAAAATATTCAGGGCATAGGCCGGGGCTGTGTTTATGATTTATATCCACAGTGAAGGCTGCCGCTTTCACTGCTGGATTAAAAAACAATAAAATGTTCTGGAGGAGAAATGGCCTGAGAATTGATAGTGTTCCTTTGACCACTCCACAATCTGTCCGCCTCAGTTAATGTGCATAGACTTCTGACATATGTGCCCTCACCTCAGCATGTGTGTACAGGTGTGCAGAGGGCGATTATGATTGGTTGATTAAAAGAAAATAAGAAGACACTTTTTTTCCATGTGACACACGCGCACACACACACACACACACACACACACACACACACACACACACACACACACACACACACACACACACACACACACACACACACAGCACTCTGAGCCCAGGAGATGCAAAGGGACGGGGGGGTAATTGCAGACAGCATTTAATTGGTTTAGGGATGGGAACAGATGCATGGATTGAAACAAGGAGAAGGAGAAAGACACACCAAAAGATGAAATGCAGCGACATTAAGTTGTCGTCGTAGAGGGAGATAAAGAGGTAGAGCTGGACGGATGGAAAGATTGAATAAGAGACGGAGAGAATGGCTCCGAGATTGAAAGTTTTAGGAGATAAAGGTGGAGGGAGGGTTATGAGTTTAGAGGAAAGTTCTTTGAGGGTAAACCCAGACAGGCTGTTTAAAGGTGTCGCGTTGAAAGCAAGGCTGTCTAATTGACAATGACTTCTATTTTAAACCCCAATTTGCCTTGCGAACTGTTTACACTTGTTTGTGCGTTTATTTACTTGTCATGCCTTGAGTTTCCCATGCATGCCTTTCCCAACCTTGCAACATGCCCTGCATTGCCTTCCTACTCCACGGATTCCCTACCGCAGACTTACCAACACAAGTACAGGACACATCTACACACACACACACACACACCCTGTTCCTAACAGCACTGCCCCTTATTCAAACAAAAGCTACTTGGGATTCTAAGGATCCATTTGCAGGGGGCTTGCGTCATGCCTTGCTTCCTATGACCTAAGGTCTTTACATGTCCACATCCTCAGCAGGGGGCAACCTTGATGAAGACCTGCTGGCCTTAGAGGAGCTTTAGCATGAGGAAGAAGACTATATTTAATTGGCATGGTTAAGACTTTGAAACCTCAGTAGTAGATAAATTGGAAAATAGCATTTACTTAGCTATTCAGTCGTGGTTGACTGCTTTGGGTTATTTTGATTTTACAAGAATAAAAGTCCTGAAGAGGGGTTAAATCTAAAGCCATAAGTCACGTCAGTATTTTTACACTGAATGTGGAAATAATGCTCTGTCTTCTGTCCCACAGCAATCTAACTATCTTGGTGCCAATTTCTCTTCAATGTGTTAAGTTAAATAAACATCACTGCTGCCGAAAAAAACAACATTCAGAAAATACAGATGGAGCACTTGCAGGATCCCTGCAGCGCTACCACAATGTTGTAAGAGAAGGAATAAAGTTTCACAAAATGTCCAAATATTTCCGTCAACTTCTACACAAAGGTCAGAGCACATTAGCAGTTCACTCAAGAACACCTTGGTAGAATTGTTCTGTTTCCGTGGCACTCTACTTGGAAAATCTCCCTTTTGTGTCACCTTGCTGCCAAAAATCACAGTACTTGCACATTTTGATGCACCCTTCGAAATGAGGTTACGCTTGTCACCGGTGCGGTGCACGAAAAAGCTGCATACAAAAAAGGGATGAGTTAGAGAGAGCATTATATGATCAAAGATGGGCATGCATACATTCATAGAACCGTCAAACCTTGAGTGCCCTTTGCAGGGTGTTAAGGTAACTTGCACATCCAGTGTATCAAGCAAATTTTGTCAGTGTGTTAAGATTTGTCCCAAGAGCGCAGAGGTCAAGATAAGAGAGGGGGGATTTGAGGTTGGCTCAGATTGGCTTTGGAAAGTGTATCAGGGAAGTGCAGCTTTGATCTAAAGAGAGTTCAGCACTTCTAAGCAGAAAGGCCAGGGGAAAATCTAAGTCTTTTGAAGTATGAATCACAGCTGTACATTTTTCTGCAATTCGAACCACTTGGCCCTTTCCCTCTCTCATAGGACTCGATAAAGACCCCAGTCCCTCTGAATGACAGCATAACACTTCCCTGCAAACACTCTTACATGTGGGTGTGCACATCATGCACAATGTCCTTGAACATACAGCTGTCGCATCACACATTCTGTAGCACCTGTGCACATATGCATGCTTGCTATGTGTTTTTACATTTTTTATATATGATTATGAGTATACATACTGTGTGCAGATACCACAGACTACTGGAAAGCATGCATGACTAATTTTTCAACAGATTTTCATCTTGTGACAACCCTTTGTGTCTCATCCAGACGCACACTATTTTACTTCCACACAGCCTCTCTAACACATGGTTAACATGAAACGGCACTTCGGTCACGTTTAAAAATGTCTTGCGTAGGTTTAGGAAAAGATAAGTGGCATTTTGGTTTCACACAGGACACAAACTGCAATCTACTGTGTGAATATGGTGTGTATGACCCATCACTCAAATCAGACCTGCACCCTTCCAGGGGCTGTCTCACTTTGGAAACCATGTCACTTTTGTGCAAGTGCTTTTGACCGTCTCTTATTGATTCAGATGGGTTTATATTAGAGGAATCTGATACAGATGCTAAAGGGTACCTTCTGCGTCTGGATGAGGCGCCAAGGGACCTGACAAAACGGCCTTATTTGATACAGTGGGAATGAGACCAGGCTGGGAATGTGGACTGAATGATGCTGAAAAATAAGGAGACATTTAAACTCAGGTAAGCTTTGCCTGAAGTTGGCTGCAGCTGTCAAATTTGAAGAATAGTCTTCATAACATAGTTGTGCCCTCTTCACCCTGAGTTTGTCTGAGTCTTCCTCATGACCCAGATACTATTGTGTTATTGTCATTTCTATTACACAGGTGGAAAGAGGGCTCTCAACCTGGCTTTCCATTCTGATTATGTTCAGTGTGAGGTTGTTCTGGAGATTTAACCATTATGTATGAGTGCATGTCTGTGTGTGTTTGTTTTTATGTACAATACCTGCTTTATCTTTCCATGCCAATGTACTGTAGAGGGAGGTACTGGGTCCCCAATAATAATGTAACCCTGTCTGCCGACTTTTGTCAACAAGTTTTGATGAGATTTTGTGTAGAGGTGGATCTTGGGCCCAGGAAGAGATGATTAAATTTCCAGGCATGGAAAACTCATGATTTTCCACCAATATGTGCAATTGGATCTAGATCATAGCCTGGAAAATGTTATCCATTTTTTCACATTTTGGTGACACTGGCGTTGATATGTGCTCTCTGAATACTCTAAGTTTTTAGAAATACTTCTTCATATCAACCTCATTTAAATACTAATACGATGCAGGCATATAATCTTGGGTTTAAACTTATTTCACTGATTGCATGAAGCATGATGACGCTCTGTGCGTCTATTTAGGGCAACAGGTAATATGCATCAAAGATGTGACGGGTACATTAGAACAGCTTTGAAATTGCAAGGGAAGGCAGTTAGTCAACACTTGAAACTGGAGGAAAAAAAAGCTGCACTTTCATCAGAAACTTATGTTTCTGAACATGTGTTTTAAATGTTGATAAATTCTTAATGAACAGCAACTTGGTTAAAAGTTTGCATATGAGATTTATCATTTGCATCTGCTGTTTCTGATAACAGCTGCTGTCTGATGTTCAGCGTCTGTTTGAAATAAGATTTTTTTTAAAATGTTTTCAGAACTCCTCAAAATCAGGGAAAGGGGAACCATGTGATGCAGTACAGGTGGGCGTTTCTGAGATTGACCAGTGCTGTCAACCAAGTGCATTTCCAATCATTAACACTGATATCAATATTAACACGTAATTGAACTAAGACACGGAACGCCTTTCCCAAGGGAACACAATCCCCTGAGTATTAGTTGATGCTTTATGGAGACATATTCCGATATATTCTGTGCATATGAATTCACACAAGTGGAACAAAATTTAACTATAAATAAGAAGCTCTTTCATAAATTTCTCTGAATTAATATCAATTTAAGATATAACTCAGTTTTTGCAGCATTTCCTTATAATGACAGAAATAATGGGAGTAAAAATCGGGTGTCAGTGGTCAAAGTTCTGACCCAAAACCTAGAGTCTCTCTTCATCCTATAGATTGCTCCTTAGAGAAACCCAATGATATTGTTTGATCACCTCACCGTTGTGCAATAAAATGACTGATAGCACTTTCGACTCTGGGGAGACTTCTGCTGATGTGAAGCAGACCAAAGAGCGTATTTGTCAGCCAGACGCTGTATTGATATAACTGTATGAAGCACGGAGATATGATATGATCAGTGTGCAGTTTGATATTCTTCTTACATCGTTCTGAAATGTTGGTCCCTTGGGGTTTTACTTGTGTGGAATCTCAGTAAAACTGGCCTTTTCCATGTTATGCTGCCTCCTATATACTGTATGTCGGCTATAATTTTTTTGAATGGCAGGTCAGTTCAGGGGTGCTCCTGTAAAAAGGCATATTAAAACCCAATGGTGTTTTCCCACAGTACTTGTTACTGTGCATTAATGTTGATGAGAGGAATTTGCATCTATATATGTGGGATGAAGAGAGAAAATCAAATATAAAGAAGGAAATGATTAATTCAGGACAAGAGAGATCTAACTTAACAGGAACTATTAGAGCGAACTGAATCATGGCCTGTCATTTCTTGTCTGTCTTTTTCGCCCACCCCCCTCTAGTTCTCTTTCTATTTGTCTCTCTCTCCATCTAACCCTCTGGCCTTTGTCTCAGAGCCACTCTGTGGGTGTGCATATTCATGTGTAATCCTGCTGAGCAGTGAGAGCTAGAAAGAGATGGAAAGAAGCTATTTCTTCCTCTTCCTCTGCCAATGAATTACTATTCATTGTGTCCCTTTCACTCTTTGCTCTCTCCTGTACTGTTTTGCTGCCTCACCCACAACTAAGGGGACCTGAATACAAAAATGAGATGAGGAGGAGAAAGCAAGACACAGATGAGTAAGGACGAGAAAAAGAACAGCTGAGCCTGAGAGTAATATGTATCAGAGGTAAATGTGAACGGAAACAGGAAAAAGTGGAAAAAGTGCTTTTCCTCTTTAAGGTTACACTCTATTAATGCTCAATTACCTACTTGGATTGCAGAAGGACGGGAGTCTTCCAGCAGGACAGTGGACCCATTCATCCATATTATGTGGGCAGGAAGCCATGCAAATACTCACTGCTCTACTCACCACAGACGTGCAGTGTTTAAAAATATTTTGGGACGTAACAGATTTTCTGTTCAGGGTTTGCCTGGTGTAAAAAAAACAACAAACCGAAACACCATGGTGTGAGAAATTGGCGCAGAGGGTGAGGGATCATTGTTAAAAAGAGGTCATGTCAGCACAGTTCTAAAACAAAGTGTGGACTTGAGTCTCGCTGTGTGAGACTAGCTCACCAGTACGGCAGTTTCTTGGTTCAGGGTGAATAAAGTAAAAGTGTCTTCATTTACTAACTGGACTTAGCTGCATGTTCTGGCCTCCTCCTTGCATTCAGCTGTTAACTAGATGAGATTAAGTTGTTTCATAATCATCCACAGACAGTTTGTTGGGTCATAGTAGTATTATTTTCTCTTAATCTGTCAGAAAAGCACAGTGGAGACAAATAGACGCAGAATAAATTATAAAATTCCATTTTCCAATCATAAAACATAACCGAAACCTAATAATGTGTATCGATGTTTTAATTTTAGGATTTGTTTTAGTTACATTGCCAAGCCCTACCTCTATACATATCATACTGTTATGCGTAGCCACCTCCGAAGGCCTGTTCCGAGCCAGGAAAAGCCCTGTGTACATTTACGGCACAGAGATGAGAGTGGTATCGATCTTCTCATTGCATTCCTGACAACACATCTAAGAAGCGTATACTTCCCATAACGTTTGTCTATGGCTTTAGAGAATAAGAGTAATTCTGAACTTGTGCAAAGTACAACACATTGGATGTAAAGTGAATTTGCTTTATGCAACATTCAGGTCTCACTCACAGCGTTGAATTTGAAGTAGTAGAGAGTATTAAAGTCCAATTGATACCATTGAGGAAAAATGTTTTGACTTCCTCTGCCCACCTCACCTCATTTCCAGTGAGATTGATTGGTTGATTGAAAAAAAAAATATTTCAAACATGTAAAACAAACAAACAACACAAGAAACAACAGAAAAAACAGAACAAATACAGTAATACAGTGAGTCCTGGTGTATGTATAAGAGTTAAAGACAAAGGAAGCAGGTAAATCAAAGGAGGTGGCTCTTGTAATCATTGACTGAAACATAATATGACTGATTGAGCAGCCTCTTGACCTGTATTGATAAAGGATAGACACGCACAGCTCAGGCAGAACCATTTGCGATCAATACCTTTGTTAAGCATTCAATACTGATGCGCATAATCCTACCTTTTTGCTCCACTGCAATTAGCCTACACCCAGAATCATGTTGTCCATTTGCCCCTTCCTCTTGCATTCGTCTCTCCCTCTCGCTGTCCTTTCTCATGTTCTTTTCCTGCCTTTTTCACTGCACTTCACGCTTGAAATATTGTCTCAGCTCTTCCATGTCACTCATCAAGCAGATGTTTGTTTGTGCCGAGGTTTGGAGGCAGTGCAGAGGGGAGGGGGGGGCAGATAAGCTCCTACCTTAATTAGTAAGCCTTTCAGGATTTGTTTTGCCACTTCTAAATTCCTGAATATTAAGAGCAGGCAAAGTAAAAAAGGCTTATCTGAGTGTACGAGTGTGTGTGTTAGAGGTGTTTGCATTAGAGTAACAGGCAGATAGAATTTGTTGAGAGAGGGTGTTTTTTAAGTACATGGGCCCAAAAGAAATCCACTCTAGCATCTTCTCAGACTGCTGTTGGATTTAACAAGAATGTATCCGCCCTAGCTTCAGATCTGTTAGTGCCCCAGTGAATGAAAAGTCAAAGCTGCAGCAGATATAACTTACAAATATAAAAATACTAAAGTGCATGCCTTGCACCCTGTCAGACATGTTTGACCTGTTGCATTCATCGCACCCTGTGGGGGGAGTCATTGGGGCACAGGGGTGCAATGAATCACAAAACTTAAGGTTCAGATGGTTTTGGATTGGATCATTTTTCCAATCAGAAACAAGAGAAAGGGTTTGCGTTACATCAATTTAAAAATGTCTTCCTTTTACTCTTCATTCACAACAGTGGGTAGTGCTGTTGCCTCACTGCAAGAAGGTCCTGGGTTCAAATCCACCTGGGACTTACTTTAATGTGTGGAGTTTGCATGTTCTCCCCGTGTCTGCATGGGTTCCCTCTGGGTTCTCCACCACCAAAAGTATGTAGTAGAGGGAGACAATTGGTGACTCCAAATTGACCATAGGTGTGAATGTGAGTGTAAGTAGTTGTTTGTCTTTCTATGTGGGACTGTGATGAACTGGCGACATTTACAGTGGAAGTCAAACTGTGTTTCACACTATGACGGTTGAATTTGGCAATTATTCTGAGGATTAAATGTCTACTGAACCATAAGAAGAGATCTGTACGGATCAAATATGTGCCATTACACCGCTAATGAGTCAGTGTAAACATTGGACACGTCTGTGTATCGGTAATCATTGCTGAATGTAGCAATTAAGTTTGTTTGTTTGATGCATACGTAACATATTACCCGTCTAAATAAAGCAAATTCCTTTTTGGTGAAGGTTAGAGAGAGGAAGGGGGGGAAGGGGGGGGGAATACAGTAGAAGAAAAAAAATGCCATCTGTTGTGCATATTTTTCTTTTGTTTTACATCCAGAGCTGCAAATAATCAGGCTTAAGATGCTTGCTGGTTGTCTCTTGTGTGCATGTAAAATAACTGGGTCCACCTTCCCCCCAGGTTTAGGCTCAATTTCAAAAGTTTAAAGGTCTGGCACTCACTCACTCAGAATCGTTAATGCTCGTCATATGCATGGATCAAATCATCCTCAAATTGTTTGCCAAAAAGCCTCGTACAACCTTTCTTTTGACAAACCATGAAAATAGACTCAAATGCCTTTTCCCAAATTGTACAAGGGGGATAATGTGATTCAGCAGATAGAGACAAATATACAGTATAGGGAATGGAAATGGCCCGTTGTAGAGCTCCAGGATGGAGGCTGAAGGTTCTCCGTGTGGAGATGATGTTCACACATCCTGTACATTTATATGTTTGCATGTTGACTGTGTTTATGTCACTATTTGATGTTCATTGGGCCAAATTAGTGTCAGTGAATTACATCATTGAGATAGAGCAGGGCTAATCCCTTTTCATCTCCTATTAGAATATTCATCATGGCTGAATGAATGAAGAGGATGTTGGTTTAAGTGCATTGTATCACTTTCGTGCTCACTTACTTAGTGTTTATGTGCGTTTGTGTGTTAATACAATGTGGGGAAAAGTGTGCTCTCACTTTTCCAAATGAAAGACGCTGTGCTCGTCCTCTGACGTCGACTCTTCCACGAAGATTCACACAAGATATTAATTACTTGTACATCCATAGTGGCCATAAGCAAAAAGAATCATGCTAGTAGTTATAGGGGGGCACAGCAAACATGTCATCACCCAAATCCCTCTAGATCTAGAATATGAATCCTGCCTGAACGGGACTTCACTAACACAACATGCAAGCATATGTGTTTTTTTTTAAAGTGTCTAATTATTGTTATTTTTCCAGCAACTGACGGATCACAGCTCCCTTATTCTTTATAATCATAGCACCGCTGTAATCCACTGTAGGCCACTGCAACATGTTGTCACCTTCAGAGGTAAAAGCAAATCAAAAAGTAAGACAATTATTGTCAGTAGAGTTGACACACAAAGAGAGCAGAAAAACAAAATGTCACAGGTGCTGTGAATGGTAAATTATCGAAAAAAATAATTTGTATTTCTACAAGGCAGGAAGATAAAGCCAGAGATGCGTGTGGCGGCCGTCAGAAAGAGACAAACAAATTAGAAAATACTGTTGAGGAGAGACGTGTCAAGGTGAACATTTCACCTGTGAAGACACTGCATACTGACAGAGAAAAAAACAATAAAATTGCAAGGGTAGACAAAGGTGACAGAGTGGAATAAATACTGAAAATGATCACTGATACAAAGTTTGAATGGACTGCTTGTGAAGTCGGCACCACAGTTTTGAAAGATTTAATATTTCAGGGTAAATATAAACTTACTCAAGACGGATGCAATACTTTGAAATTGAATAATACATGTCGCCGACTGAACTGTAAGAGGCAAAAAAAAAAAAAAAAAAAAGGCCAAAAAGAAAGAGACAGGCCTTATGCAGAGCGTCACGTCACTCTGCCAGTCATTTAAATTTTGATTGTGGCAATTTGAGCCTCCATTTGCATGGATTGATTTTCTCCACTCAAGTTAGGAGCTGTCATGGCATTAAATTTAGCTGCCATTACATAGGGCCCCGAGTATGATTGCCCTCCCATTATCCGATTGCTTAAGTACGCTTGTACATGGTTGTGTGTGTGTCTGTGTGTGTGCGTATGGCCAAGAAGCAAACTCATATAGGCTACACTATTTGGTATCGAACCAAGTCTCCACACGATCAAAGAGTCTTTGATCAAATCATGCCCCCAGATCACCCACTGACTCTCTCATGTGTGCGCTGCAGGCCCAAAATCATGCACAGACACACACGCATGCAGACTCAAAAACACACACATCACTGTGTCCATAGTTGTGCGCACAATGCTGTGATTTCTTTCAATTTAACTATCTCTCCATCGAACGCGCACACACACTCATTTGAGCTCATAGCCATGCATGCATCCCCAGCTTCAAACACCAGTGATTTGACATTTCCTTCTGAGCTTCAGTGTTCGCAACCCAGTCTGGTTCCCCATGTGGGCTTTAGAGCCTCAGAAGTGACAACAAACTTTGCTTGCTTCACACACACCAAACTTCTGTCCCCCCTGCACCCTCTCTCATTACCGGCTCTCCCTCTGGACAGCCTGAGGTCTTTTACTACTCCGATGGATGCTGTATGCAAGCAAGCCACAATTTCTATATGCACAGTAGAGCTTTCACAAGAGTGTGTTGTTTAACTGTGTGCATCCTTTTATGCTGCCAGGAGGAAATTTTCTGCTGAAGCTTAACTTTACCAATTTAGTTACTCATTCTGTTCATAATGAAGACCTTCTACTCGAGAATAGCACCGTCTTGATATGCATACCAAAGTGCATTTGTGTGACTCATGACCGTGCATATGGTAATGCTGGAGCGAGTATAGATGTGTCCCGTCTCTTGCATTTTGCTGTTATGTTTAATCTCATGGATCACAGCTCTAAAGATGGACACAGGAGACTTAAGCTGCCCCTTTGATTCATAGAACAGTGGAAATTTTCGAACTGATAGGACCAAAGTTTTAGAGCAAACTGATGAAAGCCTCTAAATGCTTTTGTTACGGAGCTCATGTTACGTTTTTATGTATCAAAGTTACACCAAAGCTTCCCAGTAGTGGGACGTCATTCGAATGTCAGAGGAAAAATGTGGACAAATCTGTTAATTTCTCTATCATTCAACCAATACAGGAGCTGGGTTTTGTGCTTTCTCAACAAGTAAAAGTAACACAAAAGCTTAAAGGTTGTTTTTGACCTCAAAACCAAAGCCTTTGGTTTGGGGGGACCTTTAAAAGGTGTGAAAGGTTGTGCAGGAGGCTTCCAGGTACGTTTTCTCTTGTTTGTTGGTTGTGTAAGTGGTGTTTCCCGATGACGTATAAACCCAGCCGTATTAAAAAGACAGGGAAGAGTTCATTGCCAACCCATTACTATTTTCCATTTCTCTCATTAAACGAGAATGACTGTCCACAAAAACCTTCAATCCAGGCATTTGAATCAGGCATGATGTTGTGAGCAGACAAATCGCCAGTGGACACTCAACAGGCTGAAACCTTGATTCCAGCCATTCAAAGAAAGACACCCAGGAACAAAGCACACAGCGACATAAAACACAGCAGAAGAATAGGTCAGGAAATCCAGCCCGAATATTGGCATTTCAGAAATTATGTTAGTATTATCCTCTCTCTGGAGGTGTTCTCTTTTCTGCAGTGAATTAGAATATATTTTTGCAAAGAAAAATCTACCCAGTTGTTTTCAGGTGGTTAAATCTGAGCCTTTAATCGGTGAAAATAGAAACTATATGTGATGCTCACCTTCGATCTGACACTTGATTTTGCATGGATGGGTATCTGGTGGAACGGTATCACTTAAACTCTACTGGATCAGCATCGCAGAAGGGCAAAGAGACGTCACAAAAGTGGACTTAGAAACGTGTCCGCACGTTTGAAGAGTCACACTTTAATGCAGCTGATGAAGAAAGCTGGAACAGCCCAACATATCTCGCCTCTGATATGTTAATTGTCCTTTTGAACATTTTATTAAAATGTCAACTAGCCTGTGGGGGAGTGACAGAGTGACAAAACAGACGCTGACAGAGGAGAGAACCCTCCCCTGACCTTTATAATTCCCATTCCTCCTCTGAAAACCTCCTTCCACCTGCATCTAATAAGCTGGCCGAGAAAGGACAACGCATGCCCTTGACGGCTGGAAACCAACGAGTTCATCAGAACGCTGCCTCGACCCTTAAATGCATGTGAGTTGATATGGATTTTAAACTAGCACACCATCTCCACTTCAATGCCATTTGTGTGATAATTTCTTTTTACCTGTCACGCCTCCACTGGGAATCTAGGATCAGCTACAGAACAGCGATCCAGTGAGTTAAGCCTTGATCTCAGCCCTGTGGGTTAAAGGACGGTGTCCTCTGCCCTGCTGTCAACACGATGATCTTTGAGCCATGCGAGAATAAGAAGAGTGGAAATGTCTTTTATGTCAGTGCTGCTGGGGCCAGGTTGTCTTATTAATGCAGTAGAGGGGTCTCTATTAATACTAAGACTCTATTGATCCTACTAGACCTTCTGGCTGGAAATGAATGACACTTACATATTATTACGGCGCCGAAATGGGCTCTCATATATCTGTGACATTTCCACCACAGGCAGCTGTAATTTCCAGAGTGACACACCCGGGATGGCTCTCTTAATTTCCAGTTGCACTCTTGTTTTATAGCACTCCCTCACAAAGCTTCTCTCTCTCTTCCCACCTTTGCGCCCTTTTCTGAGTTTCCGCTCTCGGCTACTTCATGTTCTCTGTCACTCTTGCCTCTTTCTGTTTTCTGTCTTTTCTTCTTTCCCCCCACCTTTTGCCATTTTGCTCTTTTCTTCTGATGAATCACTTTTTCCAGCCCATCTTTTCTAACACCTAAATCTCACTTAACAGCTATCATTCACTTTCGCAGTCTCCCTTCCTCTGAACTGTTTTTGCCCCCCATACTGCACCCCAGGCCACTCTTTCTAATCTGCTAAACCTTTCAACCTGTCGTTATCTGGGCTTGCTCTCAACTGTGACCCCTGCCTCTCATTTGGGTCTGTTTTATTTATCTCTTTCAGTTTCTCCATGCTCTGTCTCTTTGTGATTCCCTCAGCAGTTCTGCTTTGTTTGGCAACCAGCAGACAAGGCTGCTGACAAAGGTTAGCAAGAGCATACTTAAAATGTCACTAGCAAAGTGACAAAAGGTCATATGGAAAGTAAGAGACTCCCAGCACAGTTAGAACAGACTGCTAAGCAGGCTTTCTTTCACATATGCATATGCATTTCTGCATCTGCCCTGGTGGGAGTGTATTTTTGTGTTTCTATACTAGAAAGATAAGATAAGATAGTCCATGATTTGTCCCACAATGGGGAGATTTGTATTGTTACAGCTGCAGTAGAAGTAAACAAGCACTCTGAAAAGATAATAATCTAAAAAATATTAACACATTTTTACAATTAAATGTTTTCAAGGTTCTTAGGTCTCTGTATGTGGATGATGTGTCGGCGCATTCATACTGTTTCTGCCTCTGAGTGGAGCCTTGAGCAGATTCCAGTGTGAGGAGTCTGCTCCTGCCAGTCAGAGACACTGCTGCACCAAGAGTGAAAGACCAGCAGGATATCAGCCATATCATCTTTGTCAAGGCTCATAGGACCCCTGGAAAACTCAGCATAGAAGTTAGAAAAAGGACAAAGGAGAGACATTAAACTACAAGCTACTACAGCTATGTTTATCTATAGTGTTTAAAGGTTTGGTTTAACAGCAACAAATGTATCCCGACAAGATCTGAGTAAGCGCATTGAACAAATCATTGAGTGGATGTCGCAAAATTTTCTTCAGTTAAACAAAAATAAAACTGAAGTAAATGTTTTTTGAGACCAGGAAGAACGATCAAAAGTTACCACTCAGCTCCAATTGGTCAATTCAAAAGACGACAAACCAGGCCAGAAATCCGGGTGTAGTCATGGACTCAGACCTGAATCTGAACAGCCACATTTAGACCATCCCAGTCAGCCCACTATCGCCTTAAGAACACATCGAGGATTATAGGACTGACGTCTCAGCAGGATTTGGAAAAACTTGTCCATGCATTTATCTTCAGTCAGCTTGACTACTGTAATGGTGTGTTTACAGGTCTCCCTAAAAAACGCAATCTGACAGCTGCAGCTGATTCAGAACGCTTCTGCTCGAGTCCTCACTAAAACCAGGAGAGTGGATCATATCAGTCGAGTTCTTAGATCTTTACACTGGCTTCCTGTCTCTTAAAGAATTGATTTCAGAATTCTGCTGTTAGTTTATAAAGCATTTAAAGTTTTATTTGATTTGTTGATTTGTTGCTCCGTTTTGAACCATCCCGACCCCTCAGGCTGTGTGGGACAGGCCTGCTTTCTGTCCCCGGAGTCAGAACTAAACATGGTGAAGCAGCGTTCAGTTTTTATGGCCCACATATCTGGAACAACCTTCCAGAGAACTGCAGGTCTGCTGCAACTCTCAGTTCTTTTAAATCAAGGCTGCAGACCTCTCTGTTCGCCACTGCATTCAATTTAACCAATTGATTACTCAGTAACTACACTGTAACTTTTACTCTTGTATTTCTTATATCTTTCATTTTCTATTTAAACGTTCTTAATCACTAAATGCTTTTTTATGTCATTTGATAAAGTTTTAATGCTTTTTTAAAAGTATATTTTGCAAAGCACTTTGAATTGCCTTGTTGTTGAAATATGCAATGCAAATAAACAAGCCTTGTCTTGCCTTGACTATGTCTTTAATGTATATTGTATGCATTAGTGGGAACCTACACCTTTGTGCACACAATACCCCCTTCCTGTAAGCAATTCCCCACCTCTTAGTTTGTCTGCAAACATTATCATTTACTAATGAACTGCATAATTAGCGAGCTTGCAGAGCTGTCTTGTTGCACTCGCAAAGCTAATTAAAAGCAACACAGAGATGTAAATGATCTTATGAATTGCTGATTACTGGTGACGGGTCAGTAAACTTAAAAATCTGAAGTGTTTATGTGGAGGGTTCTCTCAGAAAGGATGAAAAGATGCAGCCATGTCTGTTCTCAGACTTGGTCTACGTTTCGGTGGCTTCTATCTACTCCTGGCTGTGTTGAATTCCCAGTCAGCACTTTGGTGTTTGGCGAGTGGAGACTTAACATAATTATTTATAAGACGGAGAGGCTTGTTGACGGGCACGGATGAATTACGTCAGGCACAGGCAGGGATGCAGAAAAATGGAGTGCTAAATGAGGAAAGGGCAGGTGGTGAGAAACAACCCAGCTCAATGAGGATGTGCAGGAAAGCGTGAGGCAGATGTGAAGATGACAAAAGTGAGATTTTTTTTTTAAGTCATCTAGTCTTCAAGACAGAAGAGTGCTTTGTTTTTCTCCCTATTTTTGCTTTGCTGTTTTACTTTAGAAGGGACATTAATGCTCTCTAGCAGAGAGCTACTGTCTGGAGTGACTCATTTCACAACCCTCATGTTTTTCCAAAGCACTTTATAGGGCACTTAAAGTTGTCATTTGGAGTATGTTTTCCCCCAACAAGACTTAATCTTCTGTATAGGTCTCATTTGCAATTTGAAGCTCCGACTCTATTCATTCTCTTGGTGCGTGCATATGTAGCCATCTGTCTACCTGCTACTCCGTCTCCCTGCTACTCCATCTAACCTCCTGCCTGTCTGCCTGCACCTGCAGGCGTGCCCCTCTCTCTGTTTCTCAGAATGAAGTGGAACAATAATCCATCTCTCGGGGAGAGGAACAGATCCATAATGTATGTGTGTGTGTTGCATGTGTTAGGTGTGCAATGTGTGTGTGTGTGTGTGTGTGGTCTCTGATGCTGAGTGCTTTCCATTGACTCTCCTAGCAATGCACTAAATGTCACTGTCAGCTTGTGAAGATAGACTTGCGCTTGCCCAACCTGCTCTCTTATCTTCTCATTCCTCATCCATGGTTTTTTTTTTTTTTTTTACGTCAATCTATCTTCTATCTCATGCCTGCTTTCTTTGCAATCCTCCCGTTTCTGGTGCAATATTTGAATATATAGAGTTCTGCCTACAGATGCAGGCAGCCAGACAGACAAATGGTTTCTATGGTTAGATAGATGGACATACAGCGTAGGTAGGAAAGAGAGAGATTTCAGCAGTGGGCCAGCAGTTTTGATGAGTCAATGGCTGACGCAGCATTGGCAATCAGAGGTCGGGCCCCATGCTTATCCCTCTATCACTTTCTCTTTCCATCCATTTATCTATAGTATCCATCTATTCCCTGTCAAACTGAGTCTCTCTTGCCAAGGGCAGAGAGGGAAGCATAGCATGGAAAAGGTGAGATGGGGTGTTACCGGGCAGTTTTCAAACTCTGTCATCCGTTGAACATGGCGCTTATCCCATAAACTGTCACTCTTACTCCTGTCTGTTCGGTCGTTTCTACCTCATCAAAGCTTTAGAGCTTCCATATGCAATAAATCTGTGACAAGATGGCAAGCTGTTAGGCCAAAACTCGTTACACGTGAAGGTTATTAGATGTGTTTCAACAAAGACGGATACCGTTAAGGGATCACCGCTCGCTCAAGAGATTCAGTTCACGAAATGACTTTGAATTCCGTATTTGCTGAGCTGTTAACCCTGAATGACACAACATGTAGAGGAGTTGAGGCGGATGCGCAGTTTGTTTGGCAATGGAGCGTTCATTTTCGTCAATGATGGTGATGTTCTCTCAGAATGATGATTATTTTGGTGCATGAGAAGTTATCCTTGTAGCTTGTTGCACTTTATTCTCAGGTGAATGAAACATACTTACTTTTACTTTGGATTAAATCAATGGACGGTACAAGTATTGCCTGAAAGGAATGCTATTCCAGAGGGTGTTATCTGTCGAACTGGTCCCTTAGGAAGGAAAGAACTCCCGTTTGATTGGTTGACCCACTGGTTGTGATTTTCCCAGGGTCAGCACCATTACCATGGTGCGCCGGCCTATGATGCCAGTGTAGGTGGTGTCTGCGCACCACTTTAAAGACGTCTCAGGCAGTGCATAGGGCAGGTGCACTATTCATTACAAGCAGTGAAAGAGGCGTGTACGCCTGTCTCAACCACATGACTGATACAAACACAAACAAGTCAAGGGAGATTAATAAGACAGAGCTTGTCCCTGCAATAATACTACTCTGGCTTTTGCACTGCAGGCCAACACTGTTGTTTTCGTTAGCTGACAATTATGTGCTTTTTGCCGCTGGCTGACAGATTACATTCCATTTGAACAGTTTTCCCAGCCTTCGCTGTGTTAAGTGGTGCACCAGTGCACTGAAACAGAGCAGACCCACAGTGTGGCAGGTCAGTAGCTGTGACATGGTGTATATGCCTTGCTCTTTGATACATGCAAAATAGCGTCGCTGTTGCATATGGAGATGCTGTAGCATTTTTCAGGTCAGAGAGAAGCTGACCTTGCTGCCCTTGCCACTCCCAGGTATTTTCCGCGGGTGACTCAGTCTTTGTCCGACTCCTCAGGGCCTGAGGACACATCGTCAGCAAAAGTAATAGGACACATCCTGAGAGAGACCTGCCTCCTCAACCACAGAGCCTGATTCTCCCTTGGAGGCAGTATTTCCTTTCTTTTTCATTTAAAAACAAATAAGTTTAACCTTGGCTTAGTTCATAACCCTAAACTTGATTGTGAGAATCTATACATGATGCAACACTACTGAAGGCTATATCGACAGTTTATCATACCAGAGTTTAAAGTAATGTTAAGGGGGGAAAAAATGAAAATATGTAGTATAGATAACTAAAGAGACCAACGTTGCCTCAGCAAAGTCAAGACAGTTGGTTTGATTAAAATGATCATTATTCATTTTGGTCTCCCATGTTTTCAATGCGTGCCTCACACCGCGTAGATTTTGCAGTCTTTTCAGTGTCATTATATGACTTTGTGAGGACTGGCTATACAGTATGTGCTACAAGTATATCCTCATGTCTGTGCATGTAATGGCATCAGTCAAAATCTGACAGATTAGCAGATGGCTAAGAGAGATGTGAAAGGCGTCTGTGATTGAGTGATTGATTGTTGTTAGCCTTCTGTACAATAACCTGACTTCAGTTATCAAACATCATGTACATTAGAAACCTGAACTTTCTTAATTGGCATAAGGGATAAAGAGAAACCAGGGTAACATACCTAAATTTGAGCTGGGTTAACATGAAAATGATTGTGGTGGCAGCAGCAGCTGTGAAGAAATACATTTTCATTGACTATTACCAAAATAATTTAATCCAAAATCTATTTGAAATAAACACAAAATATACCCCCAAAACCAACTTTAAATATATACCAGGCTTATACCAACAAATATGGCAGTGGGTTGACCGGGTGCATGTAATGCTAGGTTTTATGGTAATCGCATCACTGCACTGCATATGAACACATTCTGTGACTGCCGTACGCTGATTTCTCTTAGCTTGTGAGGAAACTGGATTCACAAGATTCCACAACAGCCCATTTCAGCAGGGTTTTAGTTATATCCTTTTGGCCAAATTATGCAGTTAGCATAGATGCTGCTAAATCAATAAGTATTTCTTCATGGAATGAAGAGCAAAGAATGATTTGCTACATCACAGGTTTTATACATCTCTTTGGTTGATGGACATATGGTTTATCCAATCACATGCCAAGTGTTTTTTTTAAAGTGCCTGCCCTTTTCCAAACAGCTTCCAAGGACGACTCATCAGATGGTTCTGTGTGAGAAACCATCTGGCGCCTCAGGTTATGATTGCTTCCAGCAGCCTGGCCTATACTTGAGTGTGTCCACTGTCTGTTTCTTCTTTTTTCTTTTTTGTTGTTGTCTTTGTGCAAGATAGAGGGTTGTGTTTGTATGCTTTTTGTTTGGCTAATCAGATACACCTCTAATTAAGACTTGTCTTTAGTGAGCAGAAATTACAGAAAAAATCTTATGGCTATTGAATTGTTTTAGAAAATCTGTCAACAACAAACACAACAATGATGTAGATAAATTAATGCAACCATAGTTGCATTGTGAATAACTCCTATTGACAGAGTGATCAATATTATGATAAATCTTCAGCATTTGTGCGTGCATTGAACGGAATATTCTTGAAAACGTTTACATACCTGAGTCTTGAAAGGAATAACCTCTGGTTCGTCCGACTTGGAAGGCTTTGTAAGATTTAGATCATCCATTTTGGAAGTTGATCTCTTTGTTGATTGTGGGACACAGAATGTTGGTCCAAGTTCTGAACTTTCATGGCACGTTCAGTCAACCCTGCTTCAGAAAAAAAAAAATCCCAATTTTCACCAATTAAGAGATTTAAGCACAGATAGTAAAGACAGAGAATACAAGTGTGCTTGGAGTGAACATAACTTTGATAGGATACCAGCCAGTGCAGTGCTGAGTACATTTAATGGTAAAGGCAGTTGAAGTGTGAAGTGAAAGTGTTGTAATAGATCTTTATGTGGTTAAACAGGGTCAGTAGTGTCAGAGTAAACCAGCACCAGTGAATAACAGCACATGGTTAACCTTGTCCCTGACACTTGAAATCTTTAACCAGTCACCCGCATTTAATGGAGTACTTTATAACACTGACAAGTAAATGGGCTGCTTCTCTACAGCAAAAGCCTTCAGACTGAAAATTGAGGTGGGAATTTTTTTTTTTTTTTTAAAGCACGTTGTTCTGGTTGTTTGTGCGATAAATCAAATGAGGTGTAAACCTGAGGGAAAAAGTGTGATGATGAACTACATTATTGCCATTTCTGTCAAAGCACTCAGACGTTTGGAAGATAAATATCGGTGTGAATACTCAGGACATATGGAATCAGAGTAATTAAGTGCCATAATAATGAATTATGATGTGTGATGTGTTCAGATTAATGTGATAGTTTGTGTTTTTGTTATTTTCCCCTAAATGAAATCTCTGTTTTTCTCCGCATGCTCCCTGCTGACTGACATCAACAGGTAAGTCTCTTGTTTTTAATGTGAATGTTGGTTTGCACTCACCAGGGTTTTTTGTTGTTGTTTTTTTTGCATTTTCAATTTCTTAATGAGAACAATTTTATTAACTCCTCAAACTCTACACTGTTTTTGACTTTTGACACTGGCTAAGGGATCTGTTTTTACAATAGAGGCCGACTTACCCTTCTTAGAAAATATTACTATTCATATTATTTGTCTTTAGTAACAAATAAACTGATTACATCAACATTGTTGTTTTTGATTTGTTTGTTTTGTTCTTGCTGTTGTCTTTACCTTGGTTTTCTTTGGATTTAGCCAGAAGCTAACATTTGTGTATCCACACAGTGGCACCCTGCCAATGACATTAAGCTTCCATGCACCTTCTTTCTCCTGCTTTTGTTAAAATGGCTACAGAGTAGGGATGAAACACCTTATTACCCCTATCAGAAGTCTGGGAAACAGCTGCTTTTTTCTGGGGTGTGTTGTAGTGTCACTTTTCTGTGTGGTAGTGTGGGAGTTGGCAGCTGGTTTATTTTGAGGAAGGTGTCCCTGGTTAGGTTTTTCACGGTTCACTTGTAAGATGTGTAAATAAACCCCAGCAGGCTCTTTCACTCTTCTCTCATCTCTCTCTCTGTCTTTCATGCACCTTTTCTCTTTATTTTCTTGTCCTCTTTTCATCATTCCTTTAGTCTGTCACAGTGTGGCTTAGGTTGTATTCGTGCAACATTGTTTGAGACCTTGTGTGATGTGAACACTGAACAGCATACATTTTGAGTTCTACATGTCCAGCACAAAGGACATGTTGGTGTTAAATTGCAGTTTCAAGATCTGGACTGGCCTTTGTGTGTCTTGATATATGTGTGTGATTCCTACTGCTTTGCTCTATTGTCTGTTGCTGGTCTTTCAGAAGGAACTGCGAGTTTCTTTGAAAAGCATTAAAGAGATGGCCTTATATGTTTGTAATGGCAGATGTGTGTGGGAGTGTATGTTGTTGTCACATCTGTGAATGTGAATGTCCTTTGGCACACATCTTTGTGTGTTCCTGTAAATGTGACTGTGTTGTCAGGCTCTTCAGAGAATATGTATTAGTTTTACTTGTGCCCACCCTTGGCTTCGATTCAGTTTCCTCAAGTTAATTTGAATTATCACCTCGTCTCAATTATGTCTAAAATGTACCGTGCAACACCTTGAGCTTGTAGAGATCAGGAACATCTTAATGCCATTATACATTTATGACCACCTTGTAGGGACGTTCTTTGACATCGGCTTGTCAGAAAAAAACAGGCAAATGGAGTAGCTTGATGCAGAGTTCTGTCACCTTTCCCACCCCTACCCCACCCTCTACTTTAATGAGCCACATTTGAAAGGTATGAGATAAAAGGTCCCTAGTCCGTCCACATCAACACGACAGCTATTAGGAGACGCCAACAGCTGGTGGAAGGTGGCATTAGGGATGAGGAGGTGAAAGAGGGAATGACATCCGGAAAGAATGAAGGCGGTGGTGTAGCTGCAGAGAGGGTGCAGCAGGTGCAAGGCGAAAGACAGTGAGAGAGATGATGAGTGCAGCAGGTAATCGTCGTCATTCTCCTTGGGCAGCATTTGCACTTCATTAGATGCATCACCTTGTTCGGGGATGAAGGACAGAGGAAAGGAGGAAGGAAAAGAAAGAGACGGAGAGTTAAAAAAAAAAAACATGGTAAGAGGCTCCGCTTGAGAGGAGAAGACACACAGGTAGCGCAAAAGACTGTCGAAGCACAAATATGAGTACATAATGCATAATGCAAATACAGCTGCGCTGACACCGACATATGCTATCGTTGCAGCGGTCCTCTCATTAGTTCTGTCATTGGGAATTCTGCTCAAGGCTGTTGCTACCATTAGCGATTTACAGAGTTTGAAGAGTTCAAGAGACCAAAAAGGGACAGAGAGAGAGAGAGAGAGAGAGAGAGAGAGAGAGAGAGCAAGAGAAAGTAAGAAATAGGGTAAAATCAAGGTTGATGAGGGTTAGTAAGGCGTGGGGACTGGACAAGGTAAGAGTCTGTTCATGTATAGTTTCTGTTTCCTACGACAATTAAAGAGCATTAGAACATAATGGGAGAGGGGGCAAATAATAGGCTAATTCTGAGGTATAATATTCATTTATTAAGGAAAGTTGAACCTAAATTTATTAGACAAATATAATGTATTTCACGTACATTTCCGATTAAACTCATTCATTGGGTAGAAGTGAATTGTTAACTTTAACTTTCAATTTTAAAATTGGTTGGTTGGGGTTTTACTGAGATTAGGTGTTGGTATCATTTTACTTTTTTGATTTTGAAGGATTAATTTAAAGGATGATGATATAAACCAAGGTGGGGACGGTAAGAAATACCTCGACGCAGAAATACTGGAGATTTATACAGTATGTTCACATAGTGTGATAAGAGGGAGTATGATTAAATGGGGAGAGGTGGTTATAAGGTTATTTTTGAATAAAAGATGAGACTGCAGCCAGACTCTGTTGCATAGAAAAGAGTGACTCTGCATTTATGACTGGATTTGGAAGGTCATTTTCTTATTTGGATAGCCAGGAGGGAGAGCAGACAAGACCAGAGCGATAACCTGCAGGTGCAGTGAGCACAGATGACAGTGCCAGAACACCCAGACTCTATGTCAGCATCTTACTGTGGTGTGCCACCCAAAGTTACAGTGGCATTGTGCCATTCAAACAAGGGCTCCTGTGTGATCATATTCCTTTTGAAAGTTTTGTAATCCAGCCTTATGTTGTTTTATAAATATAAAATTACACCAATCTGCAAAAATTAGCCAGAATTAAAAAAGAAAATCATCAGGACCCTTAGTAATCACCATGTAAGCAATGTAAAAAAAATATTCCTATAAATATGGGGTAATTCACTTTATTTATGCTTTTATTAAATTGGCAGACAAAAGCATCCTTAACAGTTTCAGTGGCAGTTTTACAGATAATTCCATATTAGTTTCCCACCAAGGCATGCGCGATAGCAGGGCCTTAGCATTAGAACACACATGAATGAAATGCACTCATTGTTAATCTTCTAAATGTTAAAATGTTTGCGTTTTGAAAAATGCCCAAACAAACCTGAGCTATCTCTCAAACAAGTTCAACCTTTAGGTCGAGCTGAATACTTGAATCTCTTTGTTGTGTAGATTTCCATGCAGCTCAGAATGAAGCACAGAAAGGTTTATTTTGCTTTCAAAAGAACAGGCTTGCAGGCTTATGCTTCTTACCTCAATCAACACCCATCCCTAGAGTCTACATCTTCGGTGGTGAGTACAATGTTATGTTTAAAACCCCTCAGTTTTCAGACCACAACATGCTTCTCTGTGTGGATCCAGTCGACTACAGTATGTTTAAAGATTATTGTAAATGAAAGCAGGAGGATAAAAGCAGTTCTATTGCAACCCTCTGTGCTATTTCCATCTTCACCAAGAACCCAACAGATAATAGTCCGCATGTAGCTCATAGAGCGCCCCTGCTCCAGAGTTTACTTGACTTTAATTGGTCGGACACCTGAGCCTCGAAATGTATTTTGCAAGCGAAGAACACAACAATGGCCCAATGCGCGCTGCAGCTATTCTGAGCTTGAAGTGCTTACATTTCCATCCCACCCTCTGAGAAGAAATGTCCGCCCGACGCTTAATCTAGGAAAAAAGAACCAACCGCAACATTCCCTAGCTAGAAATAAACAACGTGATGTCAGTGGTGTCGTACGCATCACAGCGTGATGAAAGCACCATTATTACAAAGCCATGAATAACTTTGGTGAACGTTTTTAAAAATCACTGTGGGACGTTTGGGTTCAGGACGTTGACTCTCCTGCTAGACATTTGACAGCACACATTATAAATAAAACCCACACTACAGTAACAGTAATACTGTGAGAGACTCTTGACAATCTCAGCAGTTATTTTATATGTATCTATTTTTTTTAAATAACATGTTCATAATAAAATTGACAGCTTCACACTTGCTTCAGTTTTAATTTGACACGTTTTTTGTGTGTTTTTAAAAAAAAATCTCTGCAGTCGACTGTTTGTGTCGAGGGACGTGTGGAAAGGAGGGGGATAAGAGTCTAGAGGAAAACATCAGGGAGTAATGATGTGACAAAATGACTGGTTCAAAAGGTGATAAAGACTTGAGCAGCCATTGTGATGACACGTAAAGGAGGTGGTTACAGGGATGTGAGAGGGGGAAAAAAAATTTGAAAATGAGAAATGTCTAACAGCGAGACAACAGCAATTATTAAATACCCTTTATGGAGATAGTTAATAGACAAAGACATACAAGAGATGAGAGAGATTTTGAGCTCTGATAGACAGAATAAAAAATTAATCAAGGGTGAGCAAGGATGTGGTTGAAGATATGAGGACCGGCTCTATAAGGTTGGTTTTCTAAGTCTGTTTACAGACTTCATGGACATAATGGATGAAGCACATGATGCTTTAATGGACTGCATTAACTCAGGTTATGCTTGGATAGAGAGACGTCCTTCTGCATCGATACTTTCATACCCACTTCTATAAGACTAAGACTGAATCTGCGTCTCTGTTTTTCATTCTCTTGTTTCTATTGAAGCAGAGGTCAGGTCAAGGGGACATAATTCATTTTATTTCTGATGAAAAAGGTCTGTCATTTGAACAAGATGAGGTTTCACTGCTGTCACTCTCTGCTATTGGCATTATGATTCGGTGGTGCAGGTGTGGTATTGATGCATTAAAATTGACAGTATGCTACTTACTGTATATTCAATGCATTCAATGCATTTCTGGAAGCATAATTATGTAGAAATATGTAGAAGCTAAAAGCTACGACTACTGTTTGAGAATAACAATATTGTTTGTGTTTGACTTTCATCAGTAAATTGCAGTTTGAACAAATTGCAATGAAAATTTGTGCAGTAATACCTTTTTTTAACTTTTTCATTGCAATTTTTTCAATATTTGTATATGAAGAAGCAACTTTAATGTTTTTCCTTTGCTCTTTGTTTGCCTTTGTTCATATGAAGATAAATATTCACGTTTTTTGCAAGGAAGGAGCCTGCTGTTGGCATTTTGTTGCAGGTAAAAGCATGGCAGTGCATTTTCATGTAACTCTCAAACAGTTCTGGTTGATATACAAATTCATTGGGAGGCAGACCAGCTCTGGAGATGTAATAGCAGAACTGATAACTATGTGTGCTGTCTCAATGACTGCAGTAATACATTTTTCTGTGGGTACTTTTCAGCTGCCCTGTTGCAGATTCCTCAATGGATATAGCCAATTTTCAATCTGACTATAGAGAGTCAAAATCATGACATCACATGGACTAGCCTGTCCTCTGTGGTGCAATCCCTCATTCAGCATGTCTTTGATGAAGCATGTTCTTGGGGTTTACTTTTGGACTTCAACACAAATCAACATCCTCTAATGAAGGTATAGAGACTAGAGACTTGAGTTTCTAAATGCGTAAAGACTGTTCTTGGTCTCCTCAAGGAGAAGAGAGGAAGAGAAAATTTGTCCCCTTGCTTGACTCAGCCCATAGTTTTTCTATTGTTGCCATCTCTTGTCATCTCTGCTGTCCCATGCTGTTGCAGCTTCTGCTCTCACTGTGGTGGCAGTGCCAAAGCATCAGTGTGATAGATCACTGTTATTACCACATGTTCTCCATTACAAGTGAACAGCAGGGGACCAGGAAAACACAACCCCCACACACACACATTGGTCACACATCCATGACAAAGTAATACACCGCAGAACATACAATATACAAATTCACCTTGTCCATCTGTTGTATGTATGTGTATACATGCATGGACACACTACAGTATATGCAGTCATTCAAACTTGTGTATTGCTATTGGTATAATATAACACACACACACACAGCGATAGGCCAGATATATTGCAGTATATGTACAGCACTGCAGCTTACAAGGTCTACACATATGTGTACAAGACATATCAGCAATTGTGAAAATTAAGAAAACTTTAAAGGTTGAGGAGTCTTGAGTTAGAGCCAACTGGAGTTGTTATTGGAGTGGGTTGTTGACCGCAGGCTGCAAAAATACTTTTCAGAGAGACAGAAAGAAAAGGAAGGAGAGGCAACCAAAAATTGGAATGAATGAAAAAGACAAGAGGCTTGTGGGCAACACGATACTCTGTAAATGTAGTTTCACCTCGGACTGCCTCTCAATTGATTTCTTATAACGACAGACAATGTGCATGTTAGCCTCCTGATCTGCAGTCAGGTTATTGTCTGGAGCCCAGTTGGTTTGTTTATTGTGTTTGTGTGTGCGCACAAGTATTTGCATGATGTGATGGACAGTGTTTTGGAGATGAGCAGACAAACTTTCTGACCTCAGTGCTTCTTTCCTCTTGATGCGGCAAAACTCACTTAATAAACATAAAAAATGAGTATAGAAATTTAGCCTTTGCTCTCCTTGTACATGAGCAGAATTACAAGTGTATTCCCCTCAAGGCGATGTAATTAACATAATGCATCCAGTAACTTGGCCCAAAGGAGGTGGAGGGGGGGAGGCTACAACAATTATTCAAAACAAAAGATGCATATTTTGGGGGAGATGTATACCTGCTGACTAAAAAACTAACAAAGTTTTTGAGAAGCGGTTGTATTGTGTGAATATTTAAATGTGTTGTGAGTGTGGGCAGGAGGAAGGAACTGGTTCATTAAACTGACTGAACAACAGTAGTTTAGGAAGAACAGATTTGATCAGATTTGGAATTAACCTGAAGGCTGTCATGCTTACAACCATTTTACAATAGTGTTGAATATTATTATGATATAATTAATGCAAGTATGTTGTCACCACTAGTGTTAATGATTCCAGAATTTTAGACTTTGATACAGTACTGGTAGTCAAAAAAACAATACTTGATAGCTATTTCAATAGCCCCATTCAGACAGCGTTTTCATTCCGGGCCTGTTGCGCCTTTATTCCTCCCCGACGTCTGTCTGAACACAATGAAAGCGTAATGGGGTGTCAGTTTGTTCCACCTCTGTGACGCCTCGGGAGGTAGTAACAGCGCCGAAACAGGCATCCGTCTGAATGAAGTGCCCGGCATTGCAGAACGGCTGTGACGTCGTTAAATCAGGATCAGTCAACAGGAAGTCCGTTCTTTGAAGAACAAGCACAGAAAATGGCTGCCAAACTGGGGAGATAGTGAAATATATCAGCTTTCATGCTCGCTGTGGCGTCGTATGTCACGTTGCGGAACGCCGGCATAACTGTGAACGCACACACCGAGTTGGCGTTGTGACGCCTTGGGCTGGTCTGAACGCACCAAAGGGGTCACAGAATGGAATTTGTTTCAGTGCTGTTGCGCAACGCCTGTCTGAAAGTGGCTAATAACATGTCCTTTATGCACAAAATGGAATAATTAACATTCTGCAGTGCTGGCACAGAAAAAGTCAATTAACACAAATCAACACATTTCTAATAATCTTAATAACTGTGCAGCCTTGGGTTTTAAAGTCTGATTGGATACTTGCATCTTTTATAGCTTAGCTTTTCATACTGTCAAAACCAGATATTGTATTATCTTAAACAGTATTGGAAAAGTATTGATACCTTTGAAAAAGTCACCGGACAACAATCAACATACTGTTGTTAGTAGATGGATCCAAAGAAAAACTTGTTACATTGCAGACCTGACTCCACTACTGGCTTAGTGATTTGTTGTACAGGTTTTAATTGCTGTACTATATTTCCAGGAAGGCACATATATTAAAACTTATTTGTAGAGAAGAGGTAGAGAGTATGTTGCCACACTAAGAAGACAGGCAGGGAGAAAAGCGATCAATTTCAGATGTAAAAGACAACTGGCAGACAAGATACTAGATGGAGAATTTAGGCTCAGCATGAATAAGAAAAGAAAAACCAAGTGTGTCTCTTTTCGAAGTAGCTCCAGAACATGCCTGAGGGTTTGGCTTTACTGAAGAGGATTGTGCTAAATCAGTTATGGTGCTTGGAGGGAGAATGGCAGATATTCTTAGAAAATAAACACAAGTGATTGTACTATCTGCCATCCACACTGTGTTTGCACAATAACTGCCTCTATCCAGCTTCTGCTAACAATCAAAGCTGCAATATCCAAAATTACAACACGAGTCACCTGTTCTGCTTGTAGTGGGAGATAAAAAAAAAAAGACAATAGGGATGAGGATAGAAAGCAGAGTTCTTTTGCTGTCAATAAAGAGTGGCAGATGGAGAGGGAGGCAGAGGATGTAGAGTCAGCATTTAATATAAATATATATAAAGAGGGGTGTGTGTGTGTGTGTGCGTGTGCTGCTGCAGATCCTCGCCCGATGGTTTGGTTTCAGTGAACAAACATGGATGTTAATTCTCGAGACTAGGGATAGAGAGGCATGTTTAAGAGGAGTGATACAGAGGAAGTCATCAGGTGATTTTGGAAAGTGTTTGAAGGGAACGTCTGAGCCAAGAGATGACAAAAACAATTTGTTACAATTGCATTGACATGGCATAAAACACTCATACTGATATAAAGCATCTCAATGATCCCAAAGATTAAAAGGTGGCTCGTTGGTCCAGGGGTATGATTCAAACCCAAATTTGTTACATGGTACCGTGTGTATAATTGTATGTGAAGCACATCATCACCTCATTGTTATCATAGGACCATTGGAGTGGTGTTACAATAATAGATTGCTCATGTCTGTCCCACTGGGAACCATGACAACACCTGGGAGGACTTATATTGTGTATCCATGAATGCTGTGTTGTGGAAATAAAATTAGCAGAAGGTGTGAAAATGCTACGATTTTGATTGATTCACTCAATCAGAAATGTAAACACAGTTGACATCAAGATCAACCAAACTCTTCAATACCTAACAAACTGCTGTCACAGTACTTAGAGAGTCTCGCCCTTTCCTTACTCCCTAAATGAAACACCCAACCGCTACTACCAGCAGTTCTCCCTCAGAACCGTCACATTTACATGCAGGTAATTATAAATGGCATGTGAACCTGAAAGAAGATGAGCATGTCATCTTACAGTATTCAAACAGCAGAGGAATAAAGGCTGCTGTTGAACGCCCATGTTTGAAGCTGTGATTTTGGTGCTGAATATGAAAATACACAGCTGCACTTTTGAAGATAATTTTGACGGCCTCCTTGTAATTTTGGAAAAATTACAGAGTGCAAAATGAGACAAGAATGATTGTATTGTAGTATATGTTTAACCTCTCCTTTCGTGATTTGGCCCACTTCAAGCATGTGGTCGGCAGTCGTGATCTTGGTTTGCAGTAGTTTAAAAAAAAACTGAAGTCCCTCCTTGGCAGAGAAGCGCGAGGTTCTATTTTACTCTGCTCCTCTTCTACCTTTAAACCCCTTTGATCGTCCATCCAGTTAATTTTTGTCCTTTCCATAGTGTCAGATAAAATCCAAGCAGGATTGTGCCTTTTCCATTGTCGCTGGTTGTGGCATAGCGTATTCATCTCTATTATGTCTTCCTTCCCCCTTTGTAAAGTTTGTCTGATCTTCTGGTTTTGCAATCTGCATAAAGGTTATGGAGACTCCACAAGAGGTTTTAATCCTTCTTTTCACTTTCTTTGTCTGTTCCTTGTATTTCACACATTCATACTCTATTAGTCACATATGTGTATTCTTTATACTGCACAGGGATATACAGATATTGAAAAAGCCTATAAATAAACTGACTTGATTTTTCTCTCTGCATTCAGTCTATTAAACCTCAAAGTGTTATCCCCTGTCGCATAATTGTATCGTTATACAGGAAAGCAGCATCAGTCAGACATTAATAATCAAATGTGTTCTTCATAAGATGAGGCATGAGCTGTAACAACTACTGTGTATGGGCTGTTCAGGAATGGAGACCCAAAGCGCAGACATGTGGCTGAGGCTGGAAAGGTGCACTTAATTGATTTCAATATTAATGCATTCCAATACAATGTCCAATAACCAGGCAATAGTCAGCACCAGTAAGCAAGACAGGCAAACAATAGGGCTGAGACAGAGTCCAGGATTCAGGCTGAGAAGTTCAGACCTCGAGTAATCTGAGAAGCCAGGTGAACTTTTCCAAAATGGTAGACAGAGCTGAGATCCAGAAAACAGAAGACAGTCGGTACACAAGTAATAGTGTCCAAACATACAATCCAAAATGGGAAGCTGAAAACAAAATCCAAAAGAAACAAGACCCAGACATCTCACACGGGGAGCATGTATTGATGTGAGACCTTGCTAGGAAGATTTAATGCATTTAGTGCAGGTCAGTGGATCTCAGAATTATCCCATGCAGTAACCTCTATGATCAATACTAGATGCAAACTGTATTCTGCCATAGAGTGCATTGCAAAATATGCATTAATCATTTTAGAGCTGATTCTCCATGCTAAATTCAAATAGTACCTGCCATGCAAGGAAACAGCCGAGAGAGCTTTGGAAGCAAGGTCATTACCTGAATTTATTCAATGCACACTTACAGTAGTACAAAAACAAAGCATTCCAAGTCAAATGTAGTGTCTCGTTTCAGACCACAGTGTTTTTTTCCCCCTGTCAAAACATGATTAAGATTTGCGTTGTGATCTAATATCCCATGACTGAGCTTAGTGAGATGTGCTGCGGCGCTCGAATCAACATGTGGGCTTTACAGCTGAGTGTCTTAATGAAAATAGTGAGAGCTTTTATGAAGAACCGACTGACTCAAACTCGACACCAATCGAATAAGAAATATAACTTTGTCATTGAGGCACGGTAAGACTTTGGCTAAACAATGAGGATTGTTTTGTGATACCCTACAGGTTAGAAACATGAAGTATTCTCTAAATGTTAACCATTTCCTGATCTCCACTGCAGATCACTGCTCGGATTCTGTTAAATATAATGCTGTATATTTACATATATTGTAAAGTATGCAGTACATGCATGATGAATGAAAACATAATAACATGGTAGTTAAAATAAAGAGACAAAGAAACAAAAACAAAATGCACAGCCTCATTAAAGTTGGATCTAATTTCATAGGCCATTAATCACTGGTGTAGTCATCACAAGGGGTCCATACTATGAATATTATGTCTGGACTTTCTCACAGGGAGGACAGAAAAGCTCCCACATGTACCTCATTAAAGCCGCACAGCATTTTAAGCATCAAATATATTTTTCATAAAGTAAATCTTTAGCGCCGAGCTGGATTTAGCTAGACTTTGATTTTTTTCTTTTTTTCTTTCACTTAATTACTCACTAAAGAGCCAGTCTCCCCTGCTATGACTTGCCAGCCAAAATCTCTGCGATACAGAGTCTGCAGCTTGAGCAGATCCGAGAATTTTCCTATCTGAACAATGAAATTCTCCATGTCTGTCGCTGCATCTACTAGACCACAGAAGACAATAACCACAGAGAAAAAACAAAAAAAAATGCAAGGAGCTGAAGTGAAAATGTGCCAGGTGTGGAGAGAAATGTTTTTGGGAATTACTTTTGGAAAAAAAGGACATGAGACAGCTTGTCTTTAACTTTCCCAAAGTGTGCACCGTCACAGTTTTATTGTACGTTAAATACAAAACGATAAGTCAAAGAAGTGATGGGTCGGCATCCATAGCAGCTCCGTCAGTATTGTTTTAAAACGTTGCCACTATATTGTACGTTGGCAAGAGAACAGAGAGAACACAGGGTGAATGCACAGTGCATGTATTCGCCCATAGCAGTGAGAACTCAATAAATGAACACAGACCTGAAAAAAAAACCACACACACACACAAACAAAATACTTCCACTCAGTGTCTTTGCTGATAATGGGAACCAACTCAGACACAATGAAGTTTAGTTTTTTGCACTGGAGTTTACAAGCACACACACACACACACACAATTTGACAGAAATACACACCAACACTAACTCGCACGCATGCAAAGGAAATGCTCTTGCTTTTAGCCGGCACTCACTGTGCGCACAAGTGCAGAGTCAACTGTTTTATCCACACCGCCGACGGGAACGGGCTTCTATCTCCCTCTGTCCCACTGACACAACAAGAGAAGAGCAGTGAGAAACACAAAGCAGGAGATGTTGAGGGAAAGGGGGAGGGAAAGGGGGAGAGACACCGAAACGGAGGGAAGTAAAACAGAAAAGAGAGAGCGAGAGTGCTGTGGCTGGAGTAATCCACTGCTGAGGTGAACCTGGCTTTCTTTGCTTTCTGTTTTTCTTCCTTTCTCTACCATCTGAAAGCAAAATTCGCTCAATCTGCCTGTCATATTTGAGTTCCCTTGATGTCCAATGCAGACAGATGAGGAGACGAGGAATTACGCTGACCTCAAACAGCGTGGTGAGGGGATAAAACAAATCACCAGGACTCGGCGATGTACGTACCGACTGTAAAAATCCTTTTATTGTATTTGGGGGAATGTTATTCAATTACTAGAATATCAAGCTTAGAAATAACCTGTGATCCTTTTGGAAATGATAAACCTGCTGAACAATGGGGTCATACATGACTGTATAATCCCTCACCACGCTGTTTGAGGTCAGCATAAGTCCTTGTCTCCTCATCTGTCTGTATTGGACAACAAGGGAACTAAAATATGACAGACCACAGGTTGAGAGAATTTGTTTTCAGATGGTAGAAAAAGGAAGAAAAACAGAAAGTGAAGAAAGCCCGGTTCACCTCAGCCGTGGATAACGTCAGCTACAGCTACAGCACTCTTAGTCTCTTCCTGTCACTCTGTCTTTTTGTTTTATTTCCCTCCGTTTCGGTGTCTCTCCCCCTTTCCCTCAACGTCTCCTGCTTTGTATTTCTCACTGCTTTTTCGCTTGTTGTGTCAGTGGGACAGAGGAAGATGCAAGCCTGTTCCCGTCGGCGGTGTGGATAAAACATTTGACTCTACGCTTGTGGGCACAGTGAGTGCCGGCTAAAAGCAAGAGCATTTTTCTTTATTTCAAAAGACAGTGAAGAGATAGACATGGGGAGAAAAAGGCAATTGAGGTCCTGATTATGCACAGGAATGTCATCTTGTTTTTAATGTGTGTATTTCTACCTTAAACAGCGCTGGATTCCAAAAAATATGAAAATATTTAACCCTCTGCTCTAATGGTTTATAGCACAGATTATGCGTGAGGTTTATTTCAATGTGAAATATATCCTATAACGGTTTTGTGGGACATCTAAATTTAGCATCTAAAAGTTTCAGAATGTCATACTTGCACCATGCAATGTAACACCTCATGTGTGTCTTCTCTCCTTGTTACAAACCCTGTGCCAGGTCTGTGCCTCTTTTTATGACAGGAAAGAACAGCAGAAGAGACAAATTGTGTCGAAATGTCATGTCCTTGCCACTAAACATATTTTTGAAGGCAGTCGAAAGAGCAGAATTTTAAAATTGTCCAATCCCTTTCTCTCTGGGGCAGAACAGGCAGCGACTCTCGATATAAAAAGAAGGATGTCTCTGATGGCTACATAAGTAAGAATGTGTGCGAGTGATAAGGTATTTGTACCACTTCGATAATACATGTGCATCTGAACTTGTGTGGGTGAAAATGTGTGTGAAAATTTGCTTTGATCTGTGAATTTTATTTATTTATTTTTTTTAGTTGTGAGCCTGTTTCTGTTTCGCCATGTGCGTGCATGTAGATGATGGTGGCAATGTGTGCTGCAGGAAAAGAAGCTGTCCTGCAGCACACAGCCTGGTGTTTGTAGCCGAAAAACTGTCATAAACAATCTGCTCCAGCGTCAGTTAAAACAGCAAGCGTGGGAGAATCGGGTGCTCTATAGGCCACAACCAGCCCCGCGCTCTCTAAATAGACCAACCCATCTGCCTAATGCACTGAAATCAAAATGAGCAATGGATATCCCATATGACATTGCAATAGTCTTACAACAACAGGTTAGCAATGATTTGGAGTGACACTGTAAGTCAGTCTTATGCCACACTGTGAACACTGGCAGACTGTGGATAGATTCCTGCAGGAAATGTGGATTTTTCAGGTTCAAATTATTTTGCACATGAATGTAATGAGGTCGCTGCAATGTGTGGTAAAAATAGACTCTAGCCCGGAAGCCAAAGTACTACTATTGTAGCAGGACACATGTATAGCCTATAAATACAGGCTAATCCTCATGGTAAATCAGAAGAAATGCTGATGGTCTTTTGAATGGCCACGCTGGCCATCATAGCAAATGCTAACCAAGTTGCTGTTAAATTAGAAACGATCATTTATTTATTTATCAAACCCCACCAGCTGGGCAAATCAATTTGTAGGAGTATCTTCAATTTAATTTAATAAATTAATATCAATCAATGTGTTTGTATTATAGAATAGTATATATTATGGTTTGATACCTGTCTCTAAACTGGACCTGGTGCAGAACCTGACAGGCTAGAGGTGTAACAATCTAATGCTTAGTGCGTTCACTGAACAGTCCATGCACCACCTCTCTCTAACACTTTTCTTTTTGGGTTAGAACATGAACCAAAACTTTTCTCTCCTACAGTGCAAAATGAGTCATATTAATGATAATGAGGTCAAATATGTCTGCACGGGTTTGGCTTGTTGATCGATACCAGCGGTGCAGGAATTGCTTCACTACCCACAGAGATTTCTGGCCATGAAGCACTATTTCCAGTGTCTACATCGTGAATCAGTGACCTCATGAGCTGTTTTCTCATCGCTCAAACAAGTCAATCAAAGGTCACCAGTAGCTCCGTCAGAGACTTTAAACGGGGGAAATATCATCTTTAATAAAATGCATGCCATTAAACATCCATCTGCATTTCAAGATAACTTTCCATCCTTCAAATGTGGGTGTTAAATGTTCTTTAATCAAAACTGAAGGACCATCTGCTTTCATCCTGACCTTTGTGAGTTCACACTGAATATTGATGAACTGCCCTAAAACTTTGGCGCACCAATATATTAGCCTTGTGTTTGCATAGAAGGCCTCCAAAGCTACGCTAAAGTCAAACGTGTTTGCACGTCAACACCTTCATTACTCACACAGGCGCCTGTGTGCAGAGGCACAAACCATCCCAGAGAATACACATCTTCAGGACAATGTTGAGCGTACGGACTTAATTAATGTGGTAAAGGGTCCCACGAGGAAATCAACGACATCAGCTTGTCTGCATTTTTCATATTTCCCCAGTAATTCAGCACACGCCTGTCCCCGATGAGTGTAATTTAAGAGTTCTATGTAGAAGGAGGACTACGTGTTGTTTTCCAACCACAGGGACTTTCTCTGCAGCCGGTGTCTCCTTTCTAATGTGGCCATCTTCCTGCATCTCTAGGGCATGAATTTTAGAGCAGTCATTCGCACATTGCTTAAACATACCGGCATCTGTCAAGTCCCAGTGTCTAAATAACTGCATTTGAAACAACTTTATCAAAAAAAAGAAAAAGGCAGAAATATCCAGACATACACTGTCCCCAGAAGATGAAGCCTACTGAATTGGGTGATGACAGATTATTCTTGTAGCACAACCAGCAGAGACATTTGTACACACTGTACACCAACTGCACAAAGAGCATGAGCAGCAAGGGACACTGTGCTGAGAGAGCTATTTGTAATAACATAATAATAAACATGCATTAACAAATATCTTTGTTATATAAACAACATGAAGTACGCTTCATATACTGTAGACCTATATCTACGTTCAATTGGCCATAACCAGGTCAAAATTTTAATTTGTAAAATTAAGGTAAAGGTAATAAATCTGAAAAAGATTGAAAAACCTGCAAAGCTGTCAGTTCCATCAGCCTTCATCAGCTCTATGTTTGGTGGTTATTAGCTTAGCTTCAGTATGCTAACTCCTTTTGTCTTGGACAGAGAAAATGGTGAACTTAGTTCTGCTAAACATCAGCAAGTTAACCCTTTACACAGTGAGCCTGTTAGCTCACAGTGCAGCAGCATAGTTTGGCCTCATTTGAAATACAAGAAATGTGTATTAAGTCTTCGAATTGGATTGTTTTGGGTTTTTCTGTTGCTGTTTTTTGACAGCTGTTGAAAGTCCAATCTTCAGTCGCCTTTCATCCCTGGTTTTGTCCCTCATCTCCAGAGGAACTATATCTGAATCTCTTGATCCATCCATCCATCCATTGTCTTTCACTTTTCTGGGGTTGGGTCATGGTGGCAGTAGTCGAGGATGAGTATTGTAGATTTCATTTACTTTTTCTCTCCATTTTAACAAGGAATTGTTGCATATAACCTGTACCTTGAGGAGTAGCTGGGCTGAAGTAGCTGCTGCGTTTGACCATCCAGACTCTTGCTGTATGTTTTTCCCATCGTCCCATAGTAAGATTAAAACAATAAGATAATCTCCGTGTTGTCTTTAACTTTAAAATAACCGTTGTTTAAATATTTGTGTGTATCTCTGCCTTTGTCAAATCAATACCCCTCTGTCTCCAGTAATTAGTTTTTTATTAAACTAACTCCCTTGGGGGGAAACTATTCAGTCGGAATGAATGCATGTTATCATGTTTAGCTGATTAGATGTGAAAGGATTTCTAATGATCTTAGATTGTCTGGGATTGTTTTTCTCTCTATCAAACAACCAGAGAACAAAATGCTGTTTCTACTTCACTCAGTTTACCACTTAATGAATGTGGTAAAGGGTCCCATGAGGAAAACAGTGACATCAGCTTTGTCATGCTTTCCCACAGTAATTCAGCACAGGTCGAAAAAATTCATCCTAATTCCCTAAAATGTTTAGCCACACTTGGAATTTGTGACGCCAGATTATTCTTTCAACTGCACAATGGATCCGAGCAGCAAGGAACATAATCATAATAACATAATAATAAACATGCATTAAGATAAAGCTCAGTTAAATAAACAATATGAGCCACAACATAGGGCGGACATCGGTTGTTGGGAGCTGAGGCAGCAAACGGCGTCGGCATGGGAGTCCCAGTGATAAGAGGCAGGTTATAATGTCTGCACTGTAAACCTGAATAATTATGATTGGATATTACTAGTCACATTTGGGGATGAGCCAATGACTCTTTTTGCTTTCATTACACACCTGCTCTTCACAGCTGGATGTCTGATAAATTGATTCAGGCTCTGTGGTCTTTTTTTTATATATCATGATGCCTTGTAGGTTGAAATTTCTTCAGTTACTTGTAGAAAGAGCGGCTGGGTTTAATCAACACGTTACGCTTCTTTCTTCTTTTTTTTTAAACGCATCAGCTCGTGAGATTGAAGCTAATTCTGATGTATGTCGCCATATATTGTGCAGCACATGCGTGTTATGAAGAATCTACCGTCTAGGCCATGTTAATGTGAAACCAGTGCACGTTCAGAACGACCTCCCTAATTCCCTCTCTGGAGAATTGCAGTCCTAAAACTCTCCCCACTGGCTATATTCCGTTGACGGATGTTTATGGGAAGGATGTGATTCACATATTTTGGCACGTACATGCACACACTGTCATGGACATATACACACACAGCAGACAAAGTTAATGGCGTTACAACGGAGATGGTTCATTGTTACGGTCTTCCGAGTCAGAAGACTGGCCCGTTTCAAAAATGCAGATTTATAATAGGATGTTTATCATTATACAGCAATACTAAAGAGGGTAGGAAGAAGTCAAACATACATTTTCCCATTTTTACATAGAGAGGTTGGGGGAAAGCACGTCGAACATCTGACATCAGAAGAAAACTTCATGTGAAATCTTTAGTCTAGCTCTCAGTCAAGTCCATATGTTGTATCTAAACTGCTTCATGGACTCTGGATGGGACTTCAAGGGTAGCAACGTTAATGCTTTCCTAGACTTATATTGACCTTTGTGCTAACCACTGTGAAAATGTGAACTTGAAGATGTACTGCTGTATATATACTGTTTACCCCTGTCTATCAGAATGTAGCACAACAGATAAATACAAAATGAGGGTAGAAAGATGAGACTTATGTCATAAGATTAAACCAAATAGTGATTCAGTTTCATTCTTTAATTTCACTTACAGTAAGTGAAGAGAGTTAAAATAGTCAATAACCTTTTATTTTCCTCTACAAATGCTTATAATCACCTTACCCCTGAAGCACTTGATGGCCGATTGCTTACAGTGCATGCCACATGGCAGCGACTGGTGTTGGTTCAATTCCACCTTGTTGCGCCAGCTCACTCTCCTTGTTTCCTGCCTGCACCTTCATCCGTCACTGCCAAATAAAAACAAACAAAAAAAGGTTAAAAAAAACCCAAGTAGTAATGGTAATCTACGTATTTAAGTGAGTTACAATATCACAGGTGTGTGTGTTCATCATTAGCCACTTTCAGACAGGCGTTGCGCAACAGAGCCGAAATGAATTCCCTTCTGTGATCCCTCCGGTGCGTTCAAACTGGACCAGCCCAAGGCGTCACAACGCCACCTCGGTGTGTGCGTTCACAGTGTATGCCGGCATTCCACAGTGTTAAATGGCGTGACGTAAAGCATGATGCAACAGTGAACATAAAAGCTGACATATATCACTATCTCCCCAGTTTAGCAGTCATTTGTCTGTGCTTGTTCTTCAAATAACGGACTTCCTGTTGCTACCGCATCGTTAAATCCCCCGGGGTAGGTCGCACACCTGAACACATTACTACAACGTCACACCCGTTTAGCCATTGGCACTTCATTCATACAGACACCCGTTTTGGCGCTGTTATTACCTCCTGAGGCGTCACACAAACTGACACCCCATTACGCCTTCATTGTGTTCAGACAGACGTCGAGGCGGAATAAAGGTGCAATCGGCCCTTTTGCTTTAAGTAATACATACTGCAGGTCAAATCAAATCAAATACTTTTGGTGCATTCCTCTCTATGCCTTATTTGATCACCCAATTAGCTGCACACTTTTTCGTGAGCTACAACGGATGAGATCGGGAATACATCCATCTTGTTTTCAAGAGTTTTAATGCACAGACGCCTGTTGCCTTTAGATAACCCTTTCCTCTCTCTTTCTCCTCTTCTGTCCTCTTAACCTCTCCGTATTACCCTCTGTCTCCATTTCTCAATGCCCACTACTCAGCATTTACTGCTACTGTGATGTGATCTGATCTCTCTCTCGCTCTCTCTCTCTCTCTCTCTCTCTGCAGTACCACTGCAGCTCCATTAATCACCCACATGCAGGCGCACACTCTCACACTCTCACACACTGAGCAATTCAGAGCTTATCGAATGAAGACAACGATGGCTCTGTGATAAATACAAAGGAAGTGTGTCAGTTGCACGTATGCATGCATCCACACTCTCTCCACACTATCAATTCATTTAGCAAAGAAAGACCCAGTGTGGCATCAATTTTCAAATGTATTAACATTACTTCAATCTCTGTAATCATCTCAAAGCCACTTTATCATGGATGCCACTGCTTCTCCGGCAAGACCCGCCATACCTCACCTGTAAAGGGTTGCCTTTGCTGGTTCTGATGGTCATAGGTTTAGGTATTTCTATGAGTGAACAGTTGAGGCTGTATTCTATGAAACTCTGGATGTATTTAAGTTTTCCAAACAGCCAGTTGTGGCGCTCATACAGCGGTGTCACTCACCAGCTTCTCTTAGCTGCTGGAGTGTCTCTGGGCCAGGAAGCACTTCTTCACCGTCTTTTCCAGCAGGCTGTACCTGGATCCAGATCTGGGCCCGGACCGGTACCTTCCGGCAGCTGCACCGGTCAGTCTGCCAGGCTGTTTGGCAGATCCTGCCGGTGCCATTTTTGTTTTTCCTGGCAAAAAAAAAAACACAACCCTGCCACGCCAAGGTGGAAACAAAGTAACATTAGTCCCTGTTGTGTTTGTCATTTTTTCCAAGCTCTGTGCGAGTGAAGGGAGAGCCCTGCAGACACTTGGCCTGTCTGCTCTGCCTAGAGTTACAGCTGTGACACACAGAGAGGTCAGTTTGTTTACCGGGGAAACCATAGCTGACAATTAGCTGAATCAGCACCACCGGCTGTTTGCTTTACAAAGCAATTGCAAGAAAAGCACACACAGAAGCAGAGAATCGGGGCCCTATGTTTGTCTCAAACTGCTAACTCATAGTCCTTCAGAGCTTGATGTTTTCCAAAAGAGGAAGTGCATGTGTACACATCTGTATGCATGAGTATTTTGTGATTGTGTGTATCTTTACGTCTCCCTTCTCCTGATAAACAGCACCAGTTTTACTGGATTCGTGAGACTTGAGACCAACTGATTTTCATACTTTTTGTCTTTTAGAAGTGCTATTGTCTTTTCCACTTGACCAATGAAATTGGCATTATCACAGAAAATCAAATACTAAATGACATTTCATAATAATGAAAAAAACAACTTAAATATTCTTGAATTACATTCTTCAGCCGGTATTCATACACTCAAATGATGATAAGTAAATCCACAAACAGACATTTATTACATTTGTGCATACAATGAAAACAATCAAAATTGGTTCAGAGCATGGTTTTGGTTATAATAAACGATTTTCAGTCAGTGGATATTGAGACTATTAGCCCCAGATCCCCCAATGGCATCACAAAGGCTTTCATTTCATGCCTTTTCTATGTGGAAAATGCCAGGGAGAAATTGCTGTTTCTTGTTTAGTGGGAGTAATTTCACATGAAAGGCAAAGTATCTCTGGACAATATTGTCAGCTAATGAAAGGCCATGCTGCTAATTAAAAATTTCACTCTCTTGGCTAGAGAATGACATAGAGGCAATGCAGAAATAATTACATTACACCATTAAAATAGTTTTGATATTTTTTTTTCTTTTACATAAGAAGGGAAACTATAATATGCTCAGGTGCTGCTGCTTTAATCATAAAAAGTAAAACAGCACCACCAACAGTAGTTTGGTCCCGTTTTTGAATATCTAGTGCTGTTTTTCCAAGCGTCATACTGAAGCGCCTTGTTCTATTTTATGGTGTGTGTTTTGTAGATTGCACCGTTGCACTGTTAACGAGCAGCAAGACAAACTGCTCTTACATTTGTCCCTCCTCATAGAGGTATTTATCATCTTTAATCACCAAAAGTTGTAAAATTACATGACTATGTCTCTTAAAATTAATATCGCTGAACACATTTTTAAAACTCAATTTCAACATTCATGCATCGTCAGTATATTAGCTTTGTTTGGCTTATCAGTTCTCACTCGGCTGTTGTCTTTGATAGTTTTCTGTCTCAGACATAATTTGTTTTCTCTGCAGTGTTCTGTATTGTCTTGCTTCTTTGACGTCTATCTGAAGGTGCGACTGTCTGCTTTTTTTTTTTTTTGGTCTGCGTATACATAGCCCCACAACCAGGAAGCTCTACATGATGCCACCTCACCATATGTCTTTTTCCTTCCGGCTGGCACGCATTTCAGTGATACCATGCTGTGCCTTGATGTGGTCATGCATCCATGAATTCCCACTGCAACCTCACAGAAGGGGCTGCATGCTTTTTTCATTGGCAGATCAATTTTGAATGCTTGAAGAAAGGAATAGGAAAGGAATAATCTGTCACATTGAGCTGTTAGATGAAGAGGTGGGGGTGACAGGCACAGTTCTGGTAACCGTCAAACCTCAACCTGCCATCAAGGTAAACAACACCTTATTCTGTGTCCTCTGCTTAGGTGAAAGATGACTCATACCTTGTCTGAATCATGGGATGTGTCTTAATCACTGTTGTTTTTCACCCCTGTCCTCACACAGTGCATGCCATCCAGTTTTTCATTTCAAATTCAGCGGTAGACTCTTCTTTTTTTTTTAATCATGGTGAGAAAATGGACCTACAATAGAGAAGAAGATGGGGCTTTCTTAATGCATTACATGTCTGCATCCCTTATTTATTTATCCCTTGTTTTTAGAATGAAGATTATATATATATATATATATCTATATATATATAGATATAGATATAGATAAATAAATGAAGATTATATTTGGCACAACCTCATTCATTCATCTCCCTCTGCAATTAATATTTCTCATATAATGATTTGTTCTTGCAGTCTTACTACTTATATGCATGATTTTATTTCTTTTTTCTGTCATTGCCGTTGCCTTCCTATCTTTTCCTGACACTTTTCTGCCCCCTCCATCCCCGCACTCTCCTTCTCCTCCTTTTAGCATTTCTCATTTTTCCTTCCTCTTCAGCAGCCATCACAACCAATCTTCTGAAAATAATTACCCTAACATGGGAGACGGGGAGAGCCAGACACGGAGAGGGAGAAGATGACCATTGATGGCAGGCAGGATGACGGTGTAGGTGAAAAGGAGTGAGGAAAAACAGAGAGGAGCAGGGTGTAGAAAAGAGAAAAACACAGAGGATTGGATAAAGGATTGGTATTGAAAAGATTTTAATAAGAGAATACGGCAGGTATGCGAATGCAATGGGAATTTTTTTTCTGGAGAGAATAAGACAGAGTAGTAGAGTGTGAAAACCTGCAGAGCCTTTCCACATCATTTCAGAAACAAATTTAACCAATTTCTAATCCTCTCTATTAGCAGCAAAGGTAATAGCCTCATCTGAGAGCAGCGGAAATTGTTAACATCTCCTGCTGCAGAAATATCAGTTAATAAATGATAAGCAAACACAGTTACCGCTTTTTTTTTGCCACAGCACAAACAAAACTAACCGCCATAAGCCTCATTTTGTATTGCTCGGCCAGGAGCAATGCTAATTCCCGTTAACGCTGCCAGGTATTACTGACACCGAGAACAATGCTAAATCCCCGTTTGAGAACCTCAGCCACTGCAGGGGCTTAGCACAGCTTAGGTTTCCATTAGCCCAGCAGCAAAGATGTACACACACACGCACATGAGTAAATGTATTGTCTTCCACGCATGCACACGCACTCAGCCCCTTGATTCCCATTAACCTGAGGGAGCCCCTGCGTGGCTGGGAGAGAGAACCCTAATTTGTCAGCCTGCCGTGGGTCTTGGAGCTGAAGGTCGTTAGCAAATAGAGTTCACTTCTAATTACTGCTCTACTTCCCATGGCATGCTTGTGCAGTATGTGTGCGTGCATGCATATCCGGCACTTGACTGCATTAGTGTGTATGTGCATGTAGCAAAAAACATGAAAATAATATGTGTATGCGTGTGTGTTTTGTGCAGTGTTGCTGCACAATGGCTCAGCTGCTTATTTAGTGTATAAACTCAGATTATCCTCAATGCTTCATCATGTGAATCCAAAGATGGATGACTTTGTGTCTCATTTAATATTTTAAATAGATTAATTATTTCCCTTTTCATGCTGTCAACATCTCCCCATCTTTGCCTTTATGTTTCTATTGCTACTCCATGTCTCTCCTCTACTCTGGTGTATTTCTCTCTTTGACTTGCTCCCGGCTTGCCTCCCCTTCTTCAGTTCTCCCTCTCCCTCCTCAACACTCTGTGTTGGAGTGCAGCACATCTGGTGAAAACAGGAGTTATTGATTATAGGATTACATAAGCTATCAAACTTGTGCAATACGTCATGCCCTCCTAGTCCTCTCTCCTGCCAACCAAATCCAAGATAAAACATATGCTCAAGCCAACAGGGTACGTGTCAGTAAGTCATTGTTATTTATTATTAGAGGTTTAGTCTGTTGATTTATGAGGACAGCCAGATATGAGTTCATGGTCAGGGTTGGCTGCAGGGCGGTGCGCCCAAAATATAGATGCATTGGATGGGAATCCACAAATGGAGATGCATTCTGCACTAGAGTTCGGTTCCAATAGCAACACCTTTTTTGTTTGTTTTGTGTTGTTATTAATTTAGCTAAAATTCAAGGGATTACAAAACTTCACTGATAGCAATAATGCCTGCTCTTTTTCTTTAAGCAAAGAAACATCCCGGCGGCAATTTTCACCTGGCACCGAATGTCATGTTTGCCGTTTAGAATGACAAATGGTATCAGCGACAGATTAGATTAGCGGTAGCTAATTGACAATAATGCTGAGAGTATAACTCACCCGAAGGCCAAAACAAAAGTGATCTTTTCAAGCTGGTGTCTGTGCTCATTTGTTAGAGAAAGACATCAGGTTTCCTGTGTGGTTTTTGCACCTCAAACAGACCAAAAGAGGTGCGTTTTCTGGGGTGACATGTTGTTGCTGATCCTCTCAGTTACACTTTCATGGATATAATATCACTCATTTAAATCTATCAGCATTTTAGTTCTCTTTCAGGATTTGATATTGCAAGCTGCTTATCTCATTTCCGTATTACAGCTATATATGTAAGTTGTGAGCGTTATGAGCTTAGACTCAAAACTCTGTTTTTTCTGCCTATTAGCCAAGAACATTGGGCCAAAACTGAATATAATAATGAAATATAGTTATTTACAATAGTTAAAACCTAAATCTTAACAGGAGATTTGATATTGGATTATTACTTTACTGTGTCTCCCCACTTAGGCTAGCCTGTCTATAATTTTCTTATGTATGCCCCCCACCAACCTCTTCTCGGTATCCTCATTCTGTAAGGCAAACAGGCCATATTGGACACCAGCATGGGACTGTTTTTAAAAGACACTAATTGGGTGTGTGCATATGTACCTTTGTGGATGCATGTTCACACGTGTGCTTTTTTAGAGGTATGCCACAGTTTCTCTAACTACATGCTTTCACAATCTTTCTCTCATCACCTCTTCCTGTATTTGTTATATACTGTCACTCAGAACATATTGTTTTTCAGCATGGTAGAGTTTAAGGCTAACAAAGGGATGGAGGGCAACTAAGGGAGTGGTACTGTATCATGGGTTACAGGTAGACTCATGATTTGTCACTGACTTCTACAGAGGAAATAACTGAGGCCCATACAGACACCAACGGTCAGTGATTCACTGACTACTGTCATGTTGACCCAACAAAATTCCTTTTTTTGTTATTCAATATTGCAGCTTTTTCAGTGCTTTCTCTACAGTTGTGATACATTGAAATCAGGTGTCCATTTCCATGTGCCACAACAGACAAGCAGACAGTTAATGCGTTTGTATGCTGGAAAATAATGACATGCTGTATAAATATATATTAGTTGTTTTTTTGCATGCTCACACAAACACAAACACGCACACACACACACTCAAAGAAAAATGCAAACATATGTGTGTTGTGTTAAATTTGATTAGTTTAGTTTGTCCCTATTTATGATGCACCAGAGACAATTTCACACATGGGATCTCATGCCTCAATTTCTCATCGTGGTGATATGGGTGATGTGGTATGTGTGTGTTTGGCGTGTTTGTACCTCTGCATGGGATGTGCGTGTGCAAACAGTAACCAGCATGCTGGAAAATTCTCTTCCGTTCCACTTTCAGTGTCCATTGAAAGCAGACATAGATATGAATTCATAGTTCCAAGTGAGGTGATATTTTTCCAATTATAATATTTATATTAACATGCAGTTACACTGATTATTCAAGTTATTGTTCAAATAAAGTTTGTTGTTTGTGAAACTGTGTATCTGACAAAGTAATCAAATACATCATGGGGCTTTTGTAATACCTATTTGCTCCTCTTAACGTTATTTAAATAATAATAATAATAATAATGATAATAATAATAATAATAATAAGTATAATATGGAAACTAGCGAAAGCTCAGCTGAAACATAAAAACAACTCTTGAAACTAAAAGTAGAATTATTAAAAACAAAATTAAAATACAAACTTTTGAAAAATACAAAACTATAAACACTCTGCTCAGTGTAATGATGAACCACGCTTATCAACGTAATTACAGTTGGCAGGAGTGGTAGCCAAAGAACTCCTCAACTCTGCAGCTTCTCTGGATTAATGGACACTGCAGATTTTTAATTTTCCAAACACTGTAACCTGCATGAAGGCATTATTGCAGCTCATGTGTCACTCTTCTAGATTCCGATTACTAGACCATTTTTTGTTGTTTTTCTATAACCTTTAACACCCAGGCAAATTACTATTCAATGATTCAGGCAGAGCAAGGGGAATATCATTCAATTATGTTTGTAATTTCGGTGTCAGAGGATATTAATGTAGTGATATTGTCCTGACACTACACTGGCTATATTTCTTTGGTTACTCAAGATACAACTCATACCTATTCCTTTTGGTCTTGAGACTAAACTACAGTATGAGAGCAGTGTTCTTGAAACAGGCAATTTGTTCGTGTGTGTTTCAGGTTGAGATGATGCCAACATGCCCAATAACCATTAACTCAAATCCCACATTCCCTTCATTGTCTGAGCATGACGGCATTTTAATGGTCTCTGAAATGAAAGGCCACCTGAGAACCTATGGAAAATAATTAATAATCCTCTCTTGTTATGAGCACTGTACAACTACCTCATTTATCTGGAACAAATACATTTGGGTGGCCTTCTGTCTGTTCTCCCATACCGGCCTGAAACAGCAATACTTTGTCACCAAGATCTCTCAGGGCAAGATGTGTTGCTGTTTGTTCCTTCTTTGTAGGAATATTGTGAACTTATACTGTATTTGTGCGTGGGGTGTATCAAACAGGCGCAGCAGCCTGAAAACACAATTTGACCATTATCTGCTAAACATTATGCATCATTAGGAAGTATTGGACCAATAATGGGTTACTTAATGCTTCTGTAACACAAATGGCTGTTTGAGTCATCACTTTTTTAATGTCAATGAAATGTAAATCTGCAAATTATGTAGATGCTTTAGAGTTTAGAGGAGAATCTAAAATGAACACATCCTCTGCACATAAAGAAAATATCCACGAAGCTGCACTGAACACGAAAATATAGTAAATGATCATTTAATTAATTAAATAAAGTTGGGTGTTTCAGTGAATTAGTTTGAGTTGACGTTCCTGTACGGCTGAAGATTTTTAATTACACACATTATTCATCAACTTCTGCGCTCTCAGTTAATGATGAGTGACAAAGTTTTTCACGATCGACTGGGACGTGTTCCGACAGACAATTTCACTTTCGTCTGGCAACTTTTGCAAACTGCCATGTTTTTATAAACTGTAACGTCCTTAGTGTAGTTAACGTCATTAAACCAAAATGTTGGCAATCACACATACATTATGACTCACATGTAAAAACGAATGTTAGTAAAGTTTTCAGAATGTACCGAATGTTCGAAAGCTCAGTAGTGCATGATTCAACGAACAACGAAGTGATCTAGCGTTTCGCTCTCCAACCAATTGCTGCTAATGCACTTTACAGATTGCAATTTTTATTGGATATATATATATATATATATATATATATATATATATATATATATATATATATATATATATATATATATATTGTGCATTACTGTGCAGTTACACGGGGATTTGGGTGAATTATTAGCCATATCTGCACCATTTACACTGTCCACCTGTCCAAATCTTTGCTTTTCCTGGATCAGTTGCTCTGCTGGGTCTGTTGTCTCTCTCTCTCTCTCTCTCTCTCTCTTTCTGTGGTGTTCCACTACTGGATGCTGTTGGTTGCATTTTTTTTTTTTAAATACAAAGTTATTTTTTAAATTCTCTTACTGCCCCAATTTAGAAGCTATATTAATCTCAATATTATGCTTCACATATAAACAGAATCTCTTATTCCTATTAATTTCCTTTTCTTAACCTTTGAACTTTACTTAACTTACAGAATACGACTGGAGGGCAGTCCAAGTTGTTGACTGTGTAATGAGCTGCTTGCTTAGTAAATTAGGTGATAGTTGCATTATGTGGGCAACTTTAATAAAAGCTGTGGATCAAATCAATTGTCTACTTTCATGTATGGATTTCGCCCTCACCTCACCCACCTCATTTATTATGGGAGCCCCTAAAGCTTGTAACACTTTAGGCATTGGCCATTCTTCAGGCAACACAAGATGAACAACAACAACACACATATATATAATGTTTTTAATGTGCCATACTCACACATAATTAACATGCCATTTGTTTATGCTCGCTCTTAAACATGCACCTGTGCAACACATCCATACACGGTTTTTGGAAGGGAGAGTGCATCAGCAAGAGACTGAGCGTTAGGCTTCATGCAGCGCTGAGCAGAGCAGCCCTGGTTCATAGTTCACTGAATCAGGCAGGTATAACTGATCTGACCTGGCACCGAGTTTGCAGGCCAAACAGCCAAGCATTTGGCCACAGGGTGACAGAGAGGGACAAAGAGGGACAAAGAGGCAGAATGATGAGGTGCTGATGAAGTCCTCTGCCTTGTTGTACATCTCTCTTTCTTTCTGGCTTCTATTGACTGTACAACAAATATGGTGATATGCTGAGATCTTTTGAGTGGGGTTACGTAAGGACATTTTGTTGGTGCTTTGTACATCAGAGGTGGACCTAAGGTGTAGGATGATCTGTAACTAAATAGGAGTTACTGACATGCTCTGCTGCCTTTTACATAATGCAAATATTCCTCTTGCACCGTCTAGTTTATGAAATAGTTTAAATGTCAGGAGCCACACTGTTTTGATTCACACCAACCACACTAACTATGTGGGTCACAAAGGATTCCACGAGAAGTGTAGGCACACCATTCACACACAATATAGGTCACTGTGTTAAATCTTGGCAGGACTGGCCTGAACTTCCTCAGAATCACTGCATCAACTCTCTTCATCTTTCATTATAGACTAATTCATTTTCTAATTATTGCATTATTCAATTCAGCCAAAAACAAAATGTTTTTAATCCTTTTAGATCACAGTCACATTGTGCCTGTATTTAACAATACACGCCAAATATTACAAAAAGTCAATTTCTTTGTATCGTTATATCATCCAAAAGTGCAAAAGTAACCTGTTTCTATTGATTGATCATCACCGCTGCTTCTACTTCCTCTACTTCTGTCCTGTAATGTCCCTCCCACATATAGTTTGTTCCTTCTCACCTCTTTTTCTGTTCTTCTCTATTTCTCAACTAAAACTACATGTATTCATACACCACTGTGCATCCTTGGGTCCGTAAACTGAAATGAGTAGATAAAGCCATAATTGTCTGGCAGAATAATACCCACCTATTAAAAACAAACTTCATTATATAACACTGAACGCTGGGTCAAATATGGGGGGGGGGGGGGGGGGGGGGTGGTCCTGTCACCACAGACCTCCTGTACAACAGACGGAGGCTCCATGGGTTGCCAGTGACACAAAGAATCAGTCATCCTGAAAAGCCCTTTTAATTACTGGCATTAATAATAGATGAATCTATGCAGCAGGCCCACAAGGGTTACTGGGCTGGTCAGGCTGAAGAGGCTCGTTGGTTACATGACAGGACAAACTGAGAATGTTTGGCCAATGGTACGAACAACAAATTGACTGTGAAGACATTATTAGGAGGGCAGGAACGGCTGCCAGGTGATTTAAGGGTGAAGGGATAGACAGGCTGAGAGCTTGCTTTCCATTGGATTTATGTCGTGTAATATATTATCTGTCAGTTGTTTATTGTCACATTTGGGAATATTTGCTCGGACCAAATGTTTATTTTAAAATATCTATCCAACACACCAACGTATAAAATACCCATTGATGGTTGTAATAGTAACTCTATTTAAATGCTGCCAAACGTGTTTCTTAGTTTTGTTTTCAGACAGCAGCAAATGATCAACATCATCCGACACATTCTTTGACACATCTGACAACATTTTTGTTTTTGTTTGAGTTTAAATTTCACACGACTGATGTAAATGCATCATCAACATCATAAACCCTTTAAAGAGCATCTCTGAGCTTCCAAAAGTCAAGGATGCTTTTTACCACAGTCAAATGAAAATATTCCTACACCTGTTTTTTTCTCACTGACATTAGCCCATCTCCAACAAAGCCCCGGCCCCATGAGAATGCCCAAATTTGAGTACTCTGTGGTGATCAGCTTGGCTCTAATTGATCTGCCCCATGGACATTTTTGGATCAATACAATCACCAGCATTACATTTGTAAAATGCCTCAATGAAAAGACCTGACTGCCAACTTTGTTTGCTCAGCAAGGTGAATTATAATTGGAGCCAATGGGAGAAGACTTGCTTTTTCAAATATATAGTCTGATGAAATAAAGTATTCCTTGTCCAATATTTTTGCACTGCAGCTTTGGATAAAACGTCTTATAATGAAGTGACCAATAATCAAGGATGTAGGAGCATGCAGTGGGGTCTTGGGGCAAAGAGACGTGGCCACAGCTCAGGGTGTGACGTGTCCACTAGCTTCGGGTCAGTGCCACCGCAGGACAAGCACTGGTGCACAACAGCACCTTGGCTGTGCACCTTGTTATATGTAGGAAGTCATGCTTATACAGGGTGGTGTCAGGTGGAAGGCTGGCATTCAGTTAGGCGAGAAGGAAACGGTGAGACAGGGGAAAGGCTGAAAACAGCTACTGCAGCATATGCATTCTTTCTCTCTCTCATTAACTACTGTTGGCAAAGGCACAGGGCAATACTTACGCACAAGAACTGACCTTCAACCAGCTATAGGTACCTGTGAGGGCCCCAAAACTAGGGCCATTGAGTTGAATGAGATCCCAGCAGGTTCTCTAAAAACACCTTGGTGGGTTTGGAATCTGGTGGGCGGCATCCTCGCGGTTTACTGGGCAATCTGGTTCAAGGATGCCCTTCAATAGTTCAGAAAATGACTCGATCATAAGCTGTGTTGATTCAACAAAATGTAGAATAGATTCAAAACAGGAGGTTAAAATGAATAAAAACAGCACAGGTCATATCAGTGGAGAGACAGAGAGTCTGCCATCTTGTGTTTGTGCTCAGTTTGATGTCTCAAGTCAGTATGACTCACTGAGCAGTGAAGAGTAGGTATGTGTGTGTGTGTGCGTGTGTGGTTGGATGTCTTCCTTTATGTGTGGTTGCTTCATCCAAAACATCATTATGCACTTGGTCTGTTCTCACATTGGCACAGGGCACCAGATCTGTTGACAAAAATTGTTTGGTGAGGGTTCCAAGACATGGAAAATGAATCTGGACCAAAAAATTTAGATTAACGGCTCAGGCAAAGCGTTGGCAAGCCCGGGGATGGTGGTGGGTAGTTTGAGAGTGGTTGAGAAAGGCATGGAATGGGATGGTTGAAAAACAAATAAGCCAGAGTGAAAGTGCGTGGAGATAAAGAGCAGCAGCGAGGAGATTCTGCTTTTTTAATCAAGCATCCTCTGAGAAGGAGAGAGAGAATAAAAAGCTATTTACATTTGAAAATTCAACTGTTCAAATATCAATTCATGGGAAAGGTCAGAAAATATTTAGAACGATAAAAAAGGATAGATGAAGGGTGGGGAAGATTATTACGTTAAGTTAACGTTATTAAGTACGTTATGTACATTTATAAAGGGAGAGAGATAAACTTGGGGTGCAACTCATTTTTCTCAGAGCTCAGTTGAACATCAGGTCATTTTTCAGACCAACAGCACAGTTGAGACGAACGATTTCAGTTGAAAAAACATGGAGAAAAAAAAGGGTTTGTCAGTGAAGATCTTCATTATTATCATCTAATTTAGAATAAATGAGTATTTTAGCAATTTAGGATCACCAACATTCTGCAGTGCTGCATATATTCCTGAGGAGATTATGTCTTCCTCTCCTGTCATCAAGGTAAATGGTCTTTTTAATTTCCACCTTTAAGAAACAAATTAATAATAATCCATTAGGACATCACATTATTTGTAAATCTATTAGTTGATCGCACAATTAAATCAAATCATAGTAAATGAAAGTAAAATATTTATAACTTGTTGTCAGTGTCTTTAACCTATCTAGGCCTCCCCTACAGCAAAAGACTTTATTCTGAATCAACGGTAATAGATGATGTGTAACGTACGAATCAATACACACGGGATTGATTCATAAAACTTTGATATTTGCGATTTGGATACCTCGAATAAAAAGGTTGCACGGTGCCAGGAAAATCGTTTTTCATTCCGAGGAGCAGCGGGAGGTCTAAGTGAGGAGATCTCTGAACAGGTTTCTCCTAATATCTGTTTATGCCAGAAATACACGTTCCAGTTTTCATCAACACATCAGCAAAAATGAATATAGAGTCTGTCTGTCTATTGGCGTTCTCACTTCTTTTAGTGTCACACTTGGCTACACAACAGCGAAGCAGTGATACACTGTTGGAGAATAAAAGAATGATTCATAAAAGGATGTTTGTTATGTTCTATATTCTTTAATTTGAGAAGTGAACTTCAGACTGCTTTGCGTATATCTCATATTCTGTGATGTGTTCAGAGACTATGGGAAGTTATTCATCGGAGATGTTTGGATACAACATGCAGCCATTTAATTCTTTTTAGGCGATGCAATATCATTTGGCTGCCGACACTCAGGTTGGTGGTGCCCTGTGGATTTATCTTGTAAACCAATGTGTTGACTCATAAACCACTGAAAAAGCTAATTTTTAAATGTATATTACAGTATTGTTTACACTCATATTTACTCTCTTCCAGTCTTTATTACCTCTACCTTTGTTGGTGTATGCATGGTGCATGTGTTGCTGTGCTAGCACCACCTGTATATTAGGGGAATAATGAAAACAATTGGCATGACTGACATAACAGGGAGCCATCCATAGAAAAAACAGCTCTGCACAGCGCTACCAGAGTTCTATGGGGAAACTTTTTACATTTCTCCTTTGAATAAAAATGTACAGCATCTACTCTTAACTATAACATGTCATGCAGAGAGTACTTCACAATTTTTGTCTAAGAGTGCAGACACTGGCAAATGGTACCGAAGGAGCAACCATCTGTAATGCCAATTACGGAAGCCTTTTCTATGCTGTGGAACATCTGTTAATTTGTGTCCCATATCTCTTTGTGAAGCCCATTAGGGATCTGCTGTCGTGCAATTCCAGGTGTACAGGAAAACTCGCATATGTAGCCGCTTGCTAATTAACGAATGGCCATTTGACCATTTTTTAAACTCTTTCTTTATGACCCCGTGAAAAAGAGGAGCAACTTCGAAGCAATTTTTGAAATCAGTGTTGCTAAACGGATGTGTACAAGGAAAGAGACAGGAATGGTCATTTTGCGCAGATGGTTTACAGGCATCTTTTGTAACAGTCAGAGGATGTCAGTTTCCTGAAGTGAAGTTTATAATATTTTTTTTTGTATGCTCTCAAGGAGACAGTCCTATACTTCCAGTGGTATTCAACACTAAGTACTAAATACATACTGGCTTCTGCCTCAGCTCCATCGATTCCTCCTGCAGAAGAAAACCTCGCCTAGGCTGGTGGCGATCATCTGTAAAAAGACGGACCATATTGAGTTTATAAATATCACCGAAGAAATGAGGTCACTGCAGGCTTCTATGGCAACAAACACAATTTCGTTAAAGACCAACCCTCAGTCTGCTCCAGATGGACTGTCAGACTGAAATAATATTGTGGGCATCGCCCAGCCACATGTACCGGTGGAGAGACTAACACTTCCTTACAGTTAGGAGAGTCAGATTGCATTGCCAGCTGTTTGTGCTTTTGACAGATTCCACTATGTTCATGACTTCAGTACAGAAAAAGCCCCCAGGTCCCCAAACTTCAGCTTTTGGTTTTGTTAAGAGGATGGCCTTGACAGCATCATACAGAAACTCCGCACAGTGGTTTCACGGGCATTAAATACAGTATTTTGTAGTCTGCTCAGCGGTCTGACAAAGAACACTGAGTGTTACTGACTTACTGACCCCATTGTAAAAAAAAAAAAAAAAAAAAAAAAAAAAAAAAAAAAAAAGCAAAACGCCATCTAGGTTTATTAGCTTTTGTGCCAAGTACTTGCAAACTGTCTGTAAGAACATTTTCCAGGTACAACCAGTATTATGACGTATTCCGGATGCCAGAATTTAATGTTGCCTCACAATGGTTGTGATTTTATGTCAACCGTTCTCTATTTGTATCCAACTCCATTTAGCACCAGAGATGTGACAGGGATATAAAGCCCTTTGAAAAAAGCTGGCCAAACTCTGTTCATCCATGGCTCTGCTCCCAGGTGGTAATAGCTGGCTGACATGTCTCCTGGTTGTTTTTTTTCCCTTGCAATTCCTAGTTATTTACCTGGCTCAAAATGTCACTAAGAAGGCTTTGGTAGGCAGCCATTTTCATTTGCTCTCACCTCCTGTCTTCTCTCTCTTTCCCTTTTTTTCATCTTTTCTCTCTCTCTCCATCCCAGCCTCCTCACTGCCCTCCACCTCTTTCTCCTCTCTTATCATACCATCAAGAGTAAAACTATCTGTCTTTGCTCTCCGGGGAATAGGCTGACATTTGCACTTGGATTTTGTAGTCATTTGCTTGCCCTGGAGTACCTAAACATAAAGAATCCCACTATCTCCTTGAGACATGGGCAAATATCACCAACAATGATCTCACTCTTCAATGATGACCACGTGGTCTGCATTCATGGACGGGTTCTATAAGTGTGATACTGAGCAAACAGGGCTGCAAATTCCATTTATTTCCCCTGACTTCATATAATGATTGATTAATCATTAATGAGTTATAATAAACAAAGTGCATGTCTTCTTTTTTTTCATTTTATTTAAAAATTGTAGCGGCTCATAGATATGCGATTATATATGTGATAGTTATGTCCAGAAGCTCACTCACATTTGTCCACTGCTGATTAAGATGAGCCAGTATGCACTATGAAAAAGTGGCACATTGCTTTTATAATTTTGCAATCTAATCTGGTCTTTTTGCAAACAAATGAAGTAATATGGTAATGGTGGCTCAGGAGCTATTACCGTTGCCACCATTACAGACAATTTTAAACCTTAGTTTCAAGAGGTTAATGTGATAATAGTTGGGTATATTCAGGTTTCTGATTCCACAAGTAAAACATAATGCCACTCAAGCATGTTTTCACCCATAATCCAGCTCGTGATATTAATTATTGTTACTATTATTTTCAAAACCATTTATATCTTGTAAGGCGGAATTAGCCAGCTGATTACAGGCATAACTTTTTTATTGTCCGATCACTTAAGTCCTTTCACGTAGCAAGTTTTCCCCCATCAGAGAGCTAAGAGGGCTCTGAGGAAATAACTGGAGGCACTGAAGAAATGCACTACAGTTTTCTCTACACCTCTCCAATTCCATTTATTACTTTCCTCCCCCTTATTCGGTGCAGTTCTATGTTTTTGCACACGTGTGTGGGTGTGAGCGATCAACAAAGCATGTTCATGTGCACTTGGACGAATTCATCGAGAAACCTCTGTAGATAAAATTGAGACTGCAGCTGCAGGAAAGGCATTGTGTGCATGTGTTTGAACATAAGGCGGCCTGTTTATGACTGTTTCAGTCAAAGACCTTTTTGTCTACGTGGATCAGCGCAGGAGGACTAATGTATGGAAGCAAATGTGTGCATGTGGGAGTCTTAATATACATTTCATTTCATGCAGTGAATTTCACTCCCTTGCATTGTATACACGCAGTTTTACAATGGAGAGGAGAGTCAGGCTATACGTTTGCCATAAGAAGCAGATTCCCACCTTCTAGGAGCAGTTAATGGAGTGAATATGACCTTTTATATGTCTAAATATACAAACATATGCAGTGTCAGTGGTTGCAGGTATAATATTTGATAAAAATTACACTGTCTCAGCCCATGTTATTGTCATTTATTTGTACATTGCACTGTAATGTGTTTCACTGCTCATTTCTGTGTCTGACGTCAAATCTGCCAGGAGGAAGACTATTTCCCCTTCCACACAGAAACACTCACTCTCTCATACATTATCAGGCTTTGGGGATGTTATTTTTGAGCCCACATATGACATAAAGTATGATGTTTTAGAAGCCTACAGCCCATGAAGGTTGCATGGCTTTGACTTTCACTTAGACACACACACGTACTGTACTTACTTCTAAATCTTGTACACACTCAGAAACACATATTTACACAGTGGGACATGGCAGAGGGATATTGACTACCTCTACCTGGCCTGACAGGTCATTCACAACTTGTCTCGCACCTAATGTACTAAAGAGGTGTTTTTTATTTATGTGCACATGGGTGTGTGAAAGGGGCGGGTTGAGAAAGACGAAGGAAAATGACTTCATGATTTTGTGTGTTTGTGTGTGTGTGTGTGTGTGTGCATGTACAGTATATGTCACAAATATATCGTTGATATGTATTTGTATTTGTCAGTGGTGATTTTTGCTGCCTTTGTGTGTCTCATACTACTGCTATAGTCCCTTTCTTGGATTTCTTTGGAGAGTGATAAAAGTCTAACTTTCTAAATCCTGCTCAGGCATTAGTCCTTTCATTTTGGATATCTTCTGAAGATGATTATAGGCTGATTTTGTAGTTATTCTTATGTGCATGCTAAAATGTTCAATTCAAGGACTATGCCACTACAGTATAATTCTGGCCTATTTGTTTTTCTTTAATGTTAGCCGTTGATACTGAATACTGACATCTAATTGTTATTCTCATGGTCCAAATACACTAATTTCTATTATATCTTTAGGTGCATCCAATTATTGATTTGCCCAATGCATTTACTGTACACATCCGATCCTAATTTAGAAGCAAATCTGCACCGTGGAAGCTGTGGCACAGAAGTTACCAAGGAAATTTATTTTGTTTCGCTAGCCTGCTCCAGAGAAGGCTAACAGCCAGGCTTAATTAATCCTGGTGCTCCATTCATTTAGTCAGTGTCACCGCAATCAGATGACAATGTCTTTTCCAGTTTTTCCATGGTCAAATGTATCTATTTTCCTAGTTATTGTTATTAACCTGCACTAAAATACCACATGACTGCCTCATAGTCATTCAGTTAAGTTTTACAGCTATTATTATTTTAATATTGTGACCATCATTATTTTTTTTATATTCATGCCTTTCAATAGTCATTACTGTATAGGTTAGAGGTAAATAACTGTTAGAGGTTTGATAAAAAAAAAATGTTATTGCAGCTGTTGAAAAATAAAGTTGTAAAGATGTTTTGTTTGTGTGTGTGTGTGTGTGTGTGTGTGTGTGTGTGTGTGTGTGTGTGTGTGTGTGTGTGTGTGTGTAAGAGAGATATAGATATGACCTTGTATAATATGTACACAATAGTCATACAATTCGTAGCATTGTAGATTTGCGGTTGTAATTAATTTTCAGGAGAAATTCCCATTTTATTTTATGTCATTTGTGCTAAAGACAAATGAAGCCAAACTCATTGAATCATATAATTATGATGGTTTTACTTCAAAACAGTGCTAAGTAGCCTGAATGTATGCCTTTTAGGCTATGCATTCAGACAGTGGTGCCATGCTCTTTTATTACAGTGACCATGTTTCCTTTTTTACCTAATATATCCCCTGCTTTACTTTCTCATGAGCTTCATTAGCAGCTGTTGCTCGCTGGGTGTATGCAGTGCACACCTCTTCTCCATTTCAGGCTCACTAAAGCTGTGATCAACGTCACGGTCTCTTGAGGAAAGCTGTGAATGACGTATTGAGTCACACAGCCTCAACCTGGCACATAAAGTCAGGATGCGTTGACTAGGCATGCACATTAAGGCTCACTTTTCTATCATCTTTGATTTCTGTATTCTTCCTTTATGAAATAGTCATCTGACTTGGTTCGTGACCTGCTTACAGCATCCCTCATCCTCCAGCTATGCCTGTGTTTCTTCTCTTGTAAGCAAGTCTCTAGAGCATCTCCATGCTTATGTATTTCATGCAAAAATTACAAAACGGTTTATTGTTCAGCTGAGAATACTTAAATTGAGGAAAGGAGATCATATCCTTGAAGGAAATGATTTAACTTTTAATTAAAAAGTGTTGTAATTCATAACTGCTGAGAACTACTTCAGCTAAAATATGAACATATTCTCTGATTAATCTGAAATATGCTCATTTTCTCCTCCTCTCCATTCTTTCCCATCTTTATGTCCCAATCTCCCTCTCTTTTATTTTTTTCTTTACTCCTTTTCTTTCTGTCCTCTTTCCCTCCTCTTGCACCTTCATATCCTTTCCCTCTCTACAGAGAAGTGTGACGAGGCTCTAGCCTCACCTTTGGCCCACACGGCCTTTACCAGCTCATCCGTCTTCTCCAATGGATATGCACCTGGTTACGCCAAGATCAACAGGAGAGGAGGTACACACACACATATGCACAAACATATGCAAAAACAAGATGATTGTGCATGCACTCTCACATGCATGGGTACTGTTCATGGAGGGATGTGCATAAATACCTAATGGAGACATTGAGGTACAGTATATGTACCTACATCCTTATGAGTGATTTTTATAGATGGCCCACTGAGTGGTTAATGTCCACGTCTTCATGAAGGGGCACACTTCACAGTGCTGCACAGCTGCTCTCTCTCTCTGTCTCTCCTCTTCCTCTCTTCCAACCTCTCTCTATTTCCATTAATTTCTCCTCTATATCTCTCCCCCCCCCCCCTCTGCCGTTCCCTCCTTCAACTCCAGTCATTATCTCAGTGACTCAGACTGGAGCTCATTTCCACATCAGTCCACAGCAGAGAGAGATAGGGCCAGACAATTACACCGCTCTGTGTTTATACAATTAATATTTCATACTTTTCTATCTAATATAGTCACACTACAGCTGAGACAACAGAGGCCAGAGCTGGCAAATAAAGCCAAGGTAATCTGGAGCGTTTAATCACACCAATAGAGCTGCTGAGAGAGGACAGAAAAGCCCCTCCTTTAACTATGGCACCCACCAAAAAGAGAAAAGGGTGGAAAATAAAGAGCAACTTGTCAACAACAGTGATAATAAGTCACTGTTCTCAAGGATGGAGGTCCTCAGGGAACATGTAAAGCTTAGAAATCCAGTTCCTAGGGGATTGTGGCACATTGTGTTAAATACATTTACATAAGTCTAATTAAGTCATTTAATCTAGTATCTAGTTATTTTGTCTGTATGGAGGTCTAGTTTAAGGACTTAGTACATATGAATAAGTGTTCTAAGTTCTAAGAATTACAAAAGTCATTACCCGGACTGAACTGGCAACCGAGGTGGCAAACCTCCAACCAAAATCTAAAAATACAACGGCGAAAAATCCTGTATACGTATATCCTTCAAACTGTTCCTGTACGGTTCAGCTGTATGTAATGCTAAAAAAAATAATAAAAAAAACTACTACTCAGCTCTATCTACTTTCACTACCTGTCAGTTTTGACTCCTAATTAGAGCCCAACATGTTTTATGTTTTTTGATCCTGTTTTCACACACGTGCAATTTTCATCGATCCATAGGAGATGATATAACAGTCTGTGCTACCACTGTGATAAACAACAAATCGACAAAATCTATCAAAAGCTGACATGATGTTAAATGTCCCAAAATGGATACACGCTGAGACAAATGCCAAAGTTTCAGGGGAAATGAGGGAAACAGAAGTTTCATCTCATCTTCCGTGTCTTAGCATCCCCCAGAGATTTACTCTGTGCTCTGATGATGAGGTCATCACCTCGTTAGCATACAGAATCTGACAAGGGTGGAATCTGAAATAGGAGCAGAAAAGTTCTGCAGGAAGGGAAGCTTGTATTTCCTTTCTCCGTGTTCTCCATGAGGATTAGAAATGTGTCATAAAATGAACTGCACATTTCAAGTCTCATTTTATCCGCTGTATATGAAGCTACTGCTCAAAACTGACACCTGCATTGTTATTTTCATGTATGTTTCTAATACAGAATGCAAACTATGCCTAGAAACTCATGACATCATAGACATCATGGGGCGCAAATGCACACACAAGCATCCAAGTATGCAAATTCAAACAAAAGGCATCACAAAGACACACGTGGCACATGTTTAGAATGACGGTGGAAGACTTGCAGACACACAACACACACTGAATCAGTAATCAGTGAACAGGAAGTCATGACACATATACATATTCACACAAACACACATTTGGTGTCTATACTTGGAGTAGCATCTCAAAATGTCTGTATTGATAAAAAACAGGATTGTGCCCCGCATTTGCACATTTATGCATGAAAACAGAGACAGGAGCAGCAGCAGCAGCATGGAACTGCTCACTGTCAACGCACACGTACACACTCACAAAGGACACATGATCACAACCCCGTACCCACACAGTCATGCCATAAGGAGGAGTCCCTCCAAGCAGCTACATTTGGCAGCCAAATGTCGTCAACTGCATGAGTGTGCACTGAAAAGCCAATCTACTCCAATCTCCCAGTGCTATGGAGCAGGGGAGGCACAAAATCAATGGGACACACCACTCATATTAAGCCTGTGTTGTGATTGGTGTGTGTGTGTGTGTGTGTGTCTCTCTGTGTGTGAAAGGGAGAGGTGAAATGATGCAGTAACGATTTTCCAGCAGGCAGCTGTCTGTTATATATACACCAGGCAGTCGCTATAGGCCCCTGGTGCCCGCCGTGCCTCTTTCACGTGACTTGCTGTCACACAAACACACTGTGTTTCTCCATCCATATATGTGTGTGTCAACGTGGAACATGTGTGTCTCAGGACAATATACTTGTGTGTGCGGAAACGCCTTGACAAGAACACTCCTGTGCACATTGCTTTATGCATCTGCTAATTTGGGAGAGGGAGCTGACTAAATGCCCCGTGTCAGGCTGCAGAAACCTGAACACATTTGTAACCAACAGACTCATCATCATACTGTTCAATGTATTTTCTCTTCGTTGGGAAAACAAAATCACTCACAAGCTGTTACTTGGCTGTATGAGCTCGAATTTTATTTTCCATTTAGAATATCAAGCAGGGACAATTTCTGCCTCTGAGTTTTAAAGGCTGAGCAGATTGATAAAGACTCTTACTTTTTATTTGTCTCCGTCCCCGTTTCCACTCATTCTCTCTTTAACCATCTCTCTCTGCATCAATTAATTTCTCAATCTAACCATTATCCTCAATTTTCCCTTTGTTCACTCTCCTCTCAGCATTTCTTCTTTTTCACATCCACCTCCCTCCATCCACTCGTTCCACATCTGTCCTTCTTTTCTTTCCCCCTTCTCTATTCTTATTTTGAGTCTGTCTTTGACCCTTGCTCATCCTCCTCTCTCTCCTTTTTTCCCCCGCTCGTGGTCATGATTCCTATTCTACTCCCTGTCAAAGGTACATTCTCCCACCCCGTCACCGTTTCTCCTTGGTGTTGGTTCATGTGTGAGAACCTGCACATCTCAAGAGTGCCAGACAGAAGGAAAGGTGAGCCCAGGCCCTTACGGCTCGAATTGGGGTTAGAGAGTTAGAGAGAGAGAAAGAAAGAGAGGAGACACAATGAGGAACGGACAGCTGAATACTTCCAATTACTCCCAAAACAACATATATGACAGCCTGAACATTTGTCATCACATGCACCACGTTGTGAGGTTAGGTTTAGTGACATAAAAGTTACTAATTTATACCTAAGAGAAGATAAATGTATTTCTCAAGTTACTCAAATGACTCACTTTAAAGTTTCGGTTCCACACGGGGACAAGAGCAGCTGTTACCTGAGTGAAGTCCTGTCTTTGTTTGACCCATCCAACCTCCTCCTTCTTCTTCTGCAGCCTTATGACCAGGATACAAGCAGTGCATGTGCATCACATAAACTCTTTCTTATCATGTTAGCGCCCATGCTAACAGGTTAGAGCGCCCACTCTGCCTGTGTAAATAGCATACCTCACACACCTTACCTTTTGTATGTTATTTAGCATAAGTTTGAGGCTGGAGGACATTTTGACTAGATAATTCTCTAGTATGTATCAAGCTCCAAAAGCCCTGGGCAAGACTCAACCATAATGCAACTCAATAGTATCTTTCTAAATAGCATCTTAGACCTTACTTGCTTAGAAAATGTCCATTTCTTTCAAACTCCAAGCCCAACCCAAGATTTCTCAAGGGAAATCAGTAATATTCAACTTTGTGAATATAAATTGGGCCATGGGAATTGATGGCCCTAAAAACAGGCTTACATTCCAGAAAAGGTTTTTAAGAACTCTACTTTAACTTTTAAAAAGTAGGTTTCCAATAGTCCCATCGCACCCACATGGGCTGCGATCTGCACCTCACAAGGGCGTGTTTAGTCCTGTCAGCTGAAAAGACGGATCACCTGTGGATGCAGGTTGGAATAGAAAAGGCACGGAGAGGGTGATGACAAAATGGGTGGCATATGAGGAAGTGGATCAAGGAGACGAGGGAGGAATGGACAACATGAAGAGAGGAGGGTTCTCTTGTTAGAGTTGTTACTGAAAAGTTAGGATTCAAGTGCAAATACTGATATTAGGCTTCAAATTCACAGAGGGACATCAAATCTCGTGTAATCACTAAAAGAGTAAAAAAAAAAAAAAGAATTCCCATGCGGGTTCATCTGCTTACCTGTTTACCTCTGACCCCATGGAAACGGCACTCCATAATGGTTTGTGTTGACGTGGCCTTGCATAGAAAACTTGCTCATGCAGGAGATCAATGAACTCCATCTGGTTGTGAAGAAAGTTAGAGAGGAATCAGTGAACTGGATGTGTGTGCATTAATATCCCCGCAGGATATCCCTGCTTACATACAGATATAGCAGAGCATGAGATCGTGCCGTAAGTCACAAACACGTGGTCGCTGATCTTTATATTCCATCTTCTTTTCTCCTCCTCTCCCTCTGTGTCTCTCTCTCTCTGCCTCGTCCCTCTCAACCCACCATCACGTCGTTCTCCCTCTCCATCTCATTCTCCCTCTATACTCGAGTCTATATTCCACAGTAACACTCGTGATCCCACACTCCATTTTCTCAGCGTGTCCCCTTTGTTTCTTCCCCTAACCTCACCAATCTGTTTTTCATCTCTCACAGTCTCTGCTGGATACATACTTTTCAAAGTTTGTTCCCGAGTTTCATTTTGCACTGTATGTATCCCTCCGTGTTCAAATACAGGATGTCACAGCACTGCGGTACAACTGTGATCTGACTTACTGTATAAATTAACCAGATTCTCCCTCCCTTTTCTTGCATTGCTTTTTTCACTTCCTGTCATCCGGCAAAGTTGTCTGATGTCTCTAACCGCCGCAGTCATCCATCGATAATGGCGGTCGGCTCCTGATTAAATTACTCCGTCTTCATTCGCTCCCTTTGCTCTATGACAGAAAGATGAAGCACTAGCAGAGGGCTAACCAGCTGTTTTCTCACTGCTCCATTCTCCAACCACGTAGCATCTTAATTAATTATGATGTTATACTTTAATGCTGTTTTGTATGAGAATCAGCAACTTTGATGAACACGCTCTCACATGTCTCGCTCTGGTGCTGAAGCACCGAAATGTAAAAGAGGACAGAGGAAACTTTCTAAACCCACATGCACATAGACAAATTCTGTTAGGTGTGCGCACTCATCCACACACTCTCCCACAGTCGGAATAAGACAAGAGGAGAGATGTGCTCTTGTTTGATGCTATGATTTGCCACTGTCACTTTTGTCTGTGTCATGCCTGTCACTAGCTGCTCATCCCTCATCAAAAATCACTGTCTCCATTACTTCTTCTCAGAGGTCAGGCCTTCTTTTTTGTGTGTGTCTATCTCAGTCATGTTCTCTTGTTTGATTCTTCATTTGTTCCTGTTCTCCTTTTTGTTGCTTGCCTTTCTCCCCCGTTTCTTTTTCTGACTCATTTTCTGCCATCACTGCCATAAAGCCACTTACCGAGTCGGGCAGTTGAATTAGATCATATATTTTCTATTTCCCTGCTTGGTTGTAAAAGTTCAAAAAAATCTTTGTCATCATGATGCGCAAACGCGCGGATGATACCACACACAGTTCAGGTGTTAACTCTCTGTGCATTATACTCACATAGTGTACTGTATGTATGTTTTCATGTTCACTCAGGAGTGATGGAGACCCTCTCTCTTGTCCAATTAGGTGAGCTTTGATTGTTTGTATGTTGTAAAAAAAAAAAAAAGAAAGAAGAAGAAGCAGAGTCCACTTGACAGGCTGAGCAGAGCAGAGACAAGACAGCGGTGGGACTGAGGCAGTGGAATACTGTTTGATTCAAGTTCAAAGCAACCAAAGGGAGCTCTCATGTCAATGCTTGTGGTCTAGTCTCTTGACACGTAGCTGAGGGTTTCAAGTTGACAGTTTCAAAAGACAGCTATTTTTGGCAATGGTTCCCGGCAGGCACTTAGAGGTTTTTAATTTATCTCAATTATGTTCCCCTGCCTTCCTCTCCATCAGCACAATTCCCCACATGCCAAAGATGCCTTTTAGTGGCTCTTATTTTATCTTCACTGTTTTTGGTTTGTTGTAAATAATGAGCAATGACTTTTATGTTCACTTTATTCTTTCACCTCTGTGTGTGTGTCTATATATATATATATATATATATATATATATATATATATATATATATATATATATATACATATATATATCTCACTCCCACGCATGGTCAAAATAAACGATGCTTGGAACATAAAGCATAAGAACAAAAAGCGCTTTTGCGTACCACCATTGTGTACATTGTGTCTAACAATGGAGAGATTAATTAAGTAAGTTGTGAATTCAATGGCACAGGACTGTCATGTATATCATCCTAGTTTTTGGTTCCTCTTATTTTGTAAGGTTCATTTTATGAATTAGTGCCACTGTTTCCTGTTTTATTTTGTAGCCTTATTCCGTGTCCTGTGCTCTTGCTTTGCATTTCCTGTGTTTTCTTATGACCTGTTTTACCCCTTTGGTTCCTGTCTGTGTTTCAGTCTTCTGTGTTTAGTTCCAGTTTGCTCCCTTTCCCTTTGCTCATGTATTCTCTGTCTATTAGTTAATTGCTGCATCCTCCTTGTTTCTTCCCCTTTAATATATTTTCCCTCCAGTGTGTGATTGTCTGATAGTCTCCAGCTGTTGTTGATTGTCTCCTCCTCCCTGTGTCACCTGTGTGTCATTCCCTCATTACCCTAATGTATTTAGTCTGTGTGATTCCCTCTGTGAATTGCCAGTTTGTCGTCTACATTTCGTCAATGTCTTACTTCACCTGTTTCCAGTGTTCCCAGTGTTTTTTCCCCGTGCTTCTCAGTAAGTTTTCCTTCTGTTGTATTTTGCTTGTTATTTGGAATTTGTTTTGGTTTCTCTCTGGATTTTTGTGTTGCACCACCATAGGCTTTATTTTGCTCACCTTTTCTGTCATTTAAATCCCTGAGCTGCACTCTGCCCCTGGTGTTGTCTGCATTCTTGGGTCCAGTATTTTGTTGAACCCCGACAAGGACATAATAAAGGGGCTTCTGCAACCCCTCCATGCTTGCAGTTTGTGGTATGAGTGGAAGATGAAGTTGTTTTCGGTCTGAACACGGGAGTCGTTCCCAAATTACATGAGATGGCAGCGATCAGGGATTCCTTTGTACATATTCTGTGTACCACCCACATCCTTGAAAACTGTTCCAAGTCAGCTGATCGCATGGCCCCATACTGTGAGACATTTACTCACTGTTTTGTAAAATTACTAAGCTTGTATTTACAGAAAGGGAGTGCAAAAAGAACAGAAGAGTTAAGAATTAATTAAGAAGATGTGTGGCGTGAATAGCATTGCCAGGCAAGAGACTGTTGAAAATATGGAGGCTATTACCTGCCATTCAAATTCAAGTGGCTACAAGTGATGACAGTGACCTAAAACATGTCTGCTTCATTCAATGCAAAAGGCAAACTAGACAAAAATGTTTATGTGCACCCCTGGATGTGTGTATATATATTTTTCTGCACTCTTATGATTCTGTGAGAATACCTGTGGTCCTAATCTGTACTAATATCAATATGGTCTCAGCTGTTCTAACACTGCTGCTACAATGCAGGGTTATCTGTGTCATCACAGATAGCTCAAACTTGTTTTGTAAGCTTGGAAACGCACTCGCAGTGTTTTTAGCCTCTTGTGCCTCCTTTTATCTCAAGAGTCTCTGTGAATTCAGTACAGACCCGTGAAGGGCAGACACAGTTTCACCAAGGTAGCTTTGGGGTAGTAGAATGGTATGAGAACAGCCATATCACATGGAGTTGTTCTTTATAGATTGAGTTAAAGCCATTGCATGATGGTCTGATAAATTACAGAGGTATTTCATCAATACAAGTTAATTTCCCTGGTGTGAAAAAATAAGATTGGATTTTTTTTTGGCCTATTTTACGATCATTAAATGTTCAATCTGTCAGACTGGGGAAGTTATTATTAATTAATATGGTTTTGTATTGATCAATGAATTGTTTGGTCAATAAAACATAAAAAAAAAATTCCAAAATGTGTCCGTAAATTGCTGTTGTCGGCCAACAGTCCAAACTTTTAATTTTCAACTTGCAACTCAGTAATTTAGGAAGGTGAGGCAAGAATATTTGGGTGCTTTTTAATTGATCGGACATCAAACGTGTCGCAGACAATCGCTTAACCCACCTATCTAGAATGGATCAATTGGGTTTTTTTTCTTTTAATTATCGTTTCATCACTCTACTTAATGGCTGAGTTTAGACATTTAACACAGACACACACACACACACACTTAAACACAGATTTGTGCTCGAATGATCTTTTCCTGAAAGTAACTTGGTATCAGTAGTTATTTCAGGACTTTTATCCGCCTCAATGGTCAAACATCTGGGCGGCAATGCTCTTCTAGTTTTAGCCTGTTTCACTTCAATGTTTTACTCTCTGTCTTCTTCATGGATTGTACCTCTTCTCCCTCCGTTGTCCTAAACTCCATCTTCCGATCTTTTTCTCTGTTACTTTTCCCTTCTCCCCTGTGTCGTCCTCAGAGGTGGTTTCTTTGACCTTTTCTGCTCCCCTGCTCTCTCCCCAATCCTCCTCTTGCTCTTCCTCTCCTCCCCAAACATCTGTGTGTGTGACAGGCGAGAGAACAGTGACTTTCCCCAGACAGTCCACCCCTATACCCTTTACCCTGCCTTTTCCTCCCCTCTGTTTTCTTTCCCTGATGCTCCTGTTCGCTCATTCTCTCTCTCTTTCTCTCTCTCTCTCTCATCTTCCATTCCCCCGCTGCCAGCCTCCTCCTCCATCTCCACTTTATTCTGTCAACCTCTTCACGCTTCTCCCCTTTCTCCCCCTCCGGCTCTCACCTTGCCCTGCACCTCTGTTCTTTTTTTAGATTTATCACTCTTCAGCCCCCTCCTAACCTCTGTCAAGTTGCCCCCTCCCCTCTCACCTCTCATCTGTTATTTTTCAGCCTTCTCTTTTCCTCTCCAATCTATAACAGAAGTTGGCCATCTCACTTCTCTGGTCCTTTCTTTTTTTCTTCCCCCCCCCCCCCCCCCCATCCTTTATTTGCATCTCTTGATCTTCTCCTGACCTCTAACATCAAACCCTTAAGCCCACAGCTCTCTTCACTCATTGCTTTTTTTTTTGCTCCATCTTTACCAGATGCCTGCCATCACTTGCACAATCTTTTGAACCTTTACATCTCTATGGACTTCTCAATCTCTCTCATTCCCATCTGTTACCTCTGGTAACCCAGTAACCTAAACATGCCATCGACTCTGTTCCGTTCTTTTCAACTTCTTTTCTCTTATTATCACCCTGTCCTTTCATTCACCCCAATAAGCCATCTTCAAACCGACAGAAGCACGTCGTCTAAAACTCCTCTTTTATTTCAGTGATACTGCAGTGTTGGGTTGACTGAGCTGTCCATCTAAAAAGTTGAACCTGGCTTAACTTTTGATGCAACACAATGCAAATACAAATTCAAAAAAAAAAGATGCAATCAAAGCTTCTTCAACTTCTTTCATAGTCATGAAACTTTTCCAGTCTTTTTTTTTTTTTTCTTTACTCTGTCGCAACTTGTTTGAAACATGTTGCTGGTATCTAAATCAGAATAAGCATATCTTTACAAAACTCAATGAAGTCGATGAGGTAGAACATAAAATATATTGCCTTTCCCATTGTTTTAATTGAAAATATAATGTTCCCTTTTGAACTGTTATGACAGAGGATCAAATAATTGTTGCGGCAATAAATATTTCGGAGGGGTAAAATTCTCTCTTGGGGTGTAATAAACTTCTGTGTAATGTTAACTATCAGATTAATCACCGTTCTTGTACATCAGCATCATATCCATATTGTAATAGGGTATTTAAGAGACAACAGGGGTGAAAACCCAGACAAGGAATCACAGCCAGAACAGGTTAATTGAAAGGAAGTTCATTAAAAAAATAAAAAAAAGTCTGATGAACAGACCTACAGGTTCATGCAGCTAATTCAATCATAGGTGGTATGTAATTAACAGGAGCAAGAATGGAGGGGGGGGCAGTCACAGGTTCAGGTAGAGAAGAATTCAAAGGTAAAGAGTGTGACTGATCAGGAATCAGAGTGAAATGTGAGATGGGCTCAGGTGAGTGGGACTGGCCGCAAAGTCCGAGGGCATCTAATAGACAAGCTCTGGGAAGTTTTCCAGAAGTTCAGGGGCCCGGGGAGCTGTGTGAAGTGGCTGGGATGTAGAACAGGAATACAAAAGGTGTGAACATGACACATACTTCTATATGAATATTTTTTTTTTTTTTGTTCCAGTGCAATTTTCTGTTGGAGCGATGCGTAGGCACCAGTGGTGTGGGTGTCACTGTGACAGCAGCGGTACTGGACAAAGAATAGATTTGAAATTTGTTTCCCAACAACCGTTCAAGTGGTTCTTCAGCTCATTGAGACTCCTTTGTCACAAAGTCTAGTCCTCTGTATTTGTGTTTGAGTATTTGGAGCTGACTCACTCGGATGGGGAGGAGTGGTAGCAACATATTAACCAATCGAATGCTTCCATTCATATGATGGGTATCAAATGAAGCACCCTGTTGGTATCAGCATCATTTTACTGGTATTGGTATCATCATTTTTTTTTTATGATGCCATAGTAATGCCTAATACATGGTACCCATATATTCTAACTCTACCCATAACTTTTTCAATCTTTGCTTTCTGTTCCATGTCATTTAACCCTCCTGCACTCTAACTGTTGGTCGCGTCCCCTTCCAGCGTACAATGGGCTCAGTTTATCTCTTTCTCCTAAGCTTCTCATCCTTTTCCCTCTGCTCTATTCCTTTTCCTGTCTTCTCTTCCATCCTCATCTATCACCTTCTTTACCATAAACACATTGCTGCCTCTCTGTCCTTTTTTTTTTTCTTTTTCCATACCAACCACATGCTAACTCATCTCAGGCCTCCCCAATATCAGAGCTATAAAATCCCTTCTTATCACTCCCTCTTCACACCTCATCCATCTCTCTTACTCTCCCTCGTTTCCATTTTTCTGCTGTCTCCCTTTTATTGTCACATCCCTGCTTCTTTCCGGAACGCCATCCTCCGATCTTGTTCATAGTGTGTCACACAGCCTTGGTCATTGTCCGCTCAGCTTGCTTCCTTAACCTTTTTTTTTTTTTTAATGCTGTTTATACTTATCACAATCACCCCGTCCCTCACAAACCCAAATACTCCCCCTCACTCCCCCTATCTCCACCTTTTGATAGTGTTTTATCCCCCCAAGGGAATGGCTTTGCTCCAACTGTTTTTTTTGAGGTATTGACGTTTCCACTGATATGGGCCTGGTTATCTGTCAAGGCCGGGGCTGGAGTGTAATGGCTCTGTAATTGGATAAGATATAGAGTTTTGTCATGGTGGGATACAGCGAAACTGCCTCACCCTCTATTTTATCATATGCCTATCATCTCTCATGCTTCCTCCACTATGCTTGATGCTCTTGTATGACTCTCTCATGGTTTCTTGGTCTCACTATCTCCCTTTCTCTTCCTGTACCCATGTTTCTGTTTCCTCCCTGTGCCTCCCTGTCATTTTTATATCAGTCACTCTCTTTCACTTGTGTTTTTAGCCCGTCATTTTCTTTATCTGTACTTTTGTCCATTCCAAAAAATCCATCAAAGAGAATCAAAGAAGACGGCCGTGACATGGCCAGTTTGCAGTCCATCCACCGCCCACACTTCCAGATAATCATTTCACAGTTGCGTTCTGTCACAGACTTGGCTATTTGGTGCACCGATACATCTTTGATGCTTGGTGTGTGTGCGTATGTGAGAAAATGTGAACTCCTCTCTTTATGTGGATTTATACACTCTGCATGCTTTTTTTTGTCTTGTATTTCTCACTCTGGTTTTACTGCTCTCACAGTAACCTACATACAATGTTAGCATCATGCTTCAGTTTCTCTTTTATATTCTAATCACAGATCAAATCAAGTCAGTGGGATTTTCTGTCTGTTCAGTAGTTGCCTCGCTCTTTTGTTTCTGTATCATTTAACCTGCAAGGTCCAGGGGACTTCGACCCTACTTCAGTTAGGATCCTGGAGGAGTGAAGGGGGGGGGCAACCAATGGAGGAAATATGAGTTTGTCTAGAAATGAAGGCAGAGCCATGAGGTGATGGCCACTAAATGGAATCTGAGACAAAAAACAAACATATTTCAACAGTTGACTGTTGGCATTGGAAAATAGCATTGAAATGCTCTTCTTTGATGTTTTCAGAGATTGCTATTTTCTTCAATATTTCACCTTGGTAGAATGTTGTCCAACTCCTACTCTGCAAAGGAGATCATAAACCTTAAACTTAGGAGCTGCATTTTTGTATATACGTGTCCTCTTCTAAACACCATGAAAAAAGTTCAAGAGGAGGTCAAATATTGTCACTCCAAACATCTGAACAAGTAATTTCCCCTGTGACTTCTGAGAAGGGCCTTTTAAGAAAATGTGTGCGCTGAAAATGCAAGAATGTGTTCCACCAGAGTGAAATATCACTTTAATCTGTACTCAAGTGTTGCCATATTGAACCACAGCTTCGCTGGAAATAAGTGGAGATAACCATATGTATATATAAGTGTCAGTATGAAGTAGATTGAATTTGTGCTTGACAGTATTTGCATATTCTCTCATTTACATGTATGTATGTATGTATCATCCCTGTTTACCCTATCTAAGTACTTGGCGCAAAAATAAATATCATCAGTCAGATAATTGTAACGTTGTGCTCACATCATAACAGTGGTTTCATTCAAGGCAAGACATGTTCAGTTTTATCTTTTAGCTGGAACTGATCATGTCTGCAGTGATGTCGATGACATCATTTGAATAATGTCACATTGTGCCTTGAATGCCAGTGTTAAAAAAAGGAATCCATCCTGAAATGTCACACACACTAACTCCATTCCTCTATAATTTGAGGGTTTTGCTGTATTGAGAATGAATACGTGCATGGCACTGAAGAAGAGTGTGCTCTTCATTGTTGTGAAACAACTTTATATTCAGCGGTGTCTGAATGCAAAGCTCTTCATAAAATACCAGGTCTCCCATGCTATCCCAGTGCTTGAGCAAATGTGTGGGCTACTATCTGCTGGACACTGATCATTAGTAACAGGACAGACTGTAACTCCACATTTCCTTTGTAAAATGTCATATTGGTGGAACCATGCTGTTTGCCTGCCTGTGGACGACTGCAACTCAGCCTGTATGTGCAACAGGAAGTTTTTGCTAATGAGATGTACTGTCGAAAAAAACACATCTCCTACTATTTGTTTCTTTTCATTTATTTATACTCAACGAGCCATTTCACTTTCAGAAAAATACACTGACTATATAATGTTAAAGGGATTTATGAAATGTGAAGATAACCTTAGACTTGTCACTCATTCTAAAATGACCCTAACAGGTGCAGGTGGATGGTCGCCTCTGGACAGTGACCATTACCAGTGGCTGCAGGTAGACCTGGGCTCCAGAAAGCAGGTGAGCGCCATCGCAACGCAAGGTCGCTACAGCAGCTCTGATTGGACAACGCGATATCGTCTCCTCTACAGCGACACAGGAAGGAACTGGAAACCATATCACCAAGACGGCAACATTTGGGTGAGTGAACAAGAAATGTCTGTGTGCTGTTGGTGCGTGTGTGTGCGTGTGTGTGCGTGTGTGTGCGTGTGTGTGTGCGTGTGTGTGTGCGTGTGTGTGCGCGTGTGTGTGCGCGTGTGCGTGCGTGTGTGCGTGCGTGTGTGTGTGTGTGTGTGTGTGTATAACACACCAAAGACAAAGCCTGACAGTTGGCTTTCACAATATTGTTTGGTGATAATTGAGTTAATCATATCAAAAGGTATTTGCATGCATTGCTTTATTTTTCCCTCTGTTGTGAGTTATTTTTGATGTTACTTTTGACTCGAAATGAATGTGTCAAAAGGTCTGTTCAAAGAGACATTGTGTTATTACGACAGAGAGGACACATTCCATAAAATATAGAATGTTTTCTTATCAATGTTATCCAAATGTAACGGCTTCATTTTCACCTTTTTACCTTGTGTGGGAGGAAGCCTGGTGTACAGGAATATTCATCACTTAATTTTCTTAATTTTTATATCCCAAACAAAGACCTTAGGAAAGCACTAATGGGTTCTGGATGGAAAATACAACGAACCATTGGCACTTAATTCCTTGACTTGTATGGATGTGATTTCACTCATGCTATACTCATGAAAGCACTTGAGTGGAGAAATCTGGCAATCTGTGATCATTAGTTAATAGGTTACTGACCCCCACAACACACTGTCGCTGTGTGTTGAAAGGCCATAGGTTATAACAATTGAGGCTCAGCCTGAGGAAAGGAGAAGGCAAGAATAGTCAACATGGAAGAAAAGAGGAGAGGCTATGTGTTTGCTTATTTGCATATTTTCCCCAAATCTGATTCTCATCTGCTAGGATTTTTCTAGAAAGGTTCTAGAAGACCATTTACTATACTTTATTAGCCATGGGTAACACAGATCAATTAACATCTGTATGATCTAAATATCTCAGATTTAGTGAAAAGGCTAAAAGAAACAAGATATGTTAAAGCGGACATATCACATGAAGGATATATTAAAGAAGGGTGCAAGATGAATTGAAAGTAAACCTACTAAAACCATTACACAACAGACCATAGATACAGTACAGCTTGTCCAGTACAGTATAAGCAATATAATGTTTATATCTTTAATATATCAACTAGAGCAGTCAGAATATAGTTTTGTATATCAATGACTGGATCAGAAATAAATGTAATAAAAAGTAGTAGACCCCCTTGATCTATGTTGTTGTCACTAAAAAGTGAATTTTACAAGGGGGAAATAGAATCGAATAGAATCAAGAATCATACAAGATGCACTTTTACTAATCTGTCTGATTTACTCAAAATCAGAGATTCAAGGCTGTTCAGTTATTGGCTGCTATATTATATCAGATGTAGTTCTGTTTGCATGTAATTCTTTGGCTTTGACTTTAGTTTAGTGTGTATCACTAAACTAAATTTCACTGTAAATTTCCCCACTGTGGGACTAATAAAGGGATATCTTATCTCTTATCTCTCTTATCAGAGCAGGAAAAAAGCTACAGATGAAACATTTTACTGTTCCAATGACAGACTGTTGGTTCAATATTTCCTACCAATATGTTTGACCACGTTGATTTGTTTACTTTCCTGGTGAAATAGAGTTTCATTGTAGTTTTATTATGAGTTACTTTTCTGATGCAATATTGTTTTCATGCTATGGATTTATTTTACTTAAATACAGAATAACTCATTTTATTCACTGGCAGCCAATTTACAATTCTTAAAATTTCGTAAATTCTCCCTTTCTGACCCCCTTTATTAAGCTTGGATAATAAGTATTAACATTTCTAATACCCTGTGGAAAAAACAGCAACACTGTATAATAAAATAATTTGATTTCTTACCAGTGGAGCCCAATGTTGCCCTCTCAGCAGCTTATGCTATTTGGGCTTGGTACAAACCACACACTATGGTCTAATCTGGATATTAACAACCTGTAGCATAGCCCAATTTTTCACCATAAGCATTTCATTTGTGCAAATTGCCTGACCACCATAGTTGAGGGCAATTCAGCCTTTTCTACCTCTTTCGTCGGGGCAAGAAAACACTGATCAACTTTTCATACCAACTGGAAAACGGGGGGCTTAACTGTGGCATGTGATCTCTTCATGGACATAAAGAGTCCCCATAAATATTCATGTGCACTATTAAACTTTAAGTATGATAAGATCTGACATCTGACTTTGACTAATCTTGTGTAGCAGCCACAAAATTAAAACTCTAGTTATGTGTGTTTTCATATACACAAATGTGCACAATGTTTTTTCTGCATGTGTGCATTTTTGTCTGTGGATATTAAGCTCTGCATTCAGGCACTAATAGCATCATCATTATTCTCTCTTTTACTGTGGTTAGTATTGGGTCTAGTGACAAATATGGATCTTTTACAGTGCAAAATAAATTAAGTTATTATTTGTGTGTGCTGCATCATAATTGTTTGCCGATTATTATTTCTTCAAAAGTGCTTTCCTTCTGCCATTTACCCTGGTTCATTGCCTCTAATATTTCTGCAAATACTCCAAAACACATTCATCTCTTGGATGTTTTTGTAACCATAGTCTGTTTTGTCTAGATTTATGGCATAGATATTGCTTTTTAATTTATCGCCAGTGTAATTCAAAATATTGCTTATGTAAACAAATACAGGGCTAATAATTTTAAGCTGGGCCTGTACCATCAATAACCCCACGGTGTAGAAGCAAACCTGGAGCCATTTGTTTCTCCCAGTCCCTTGTCTTATTGAGAAGAGGCTTTGGGACTCATGCATGCATACATGGTTATACTTAAGCTGAAGATGTGCCTCTGCATCAGCTCAGAACCCTTTTTGTGAATGTGTGTGTGGTCATTTGTGTGTCAGTGGTGATAATATTGGAGCTATCAGTGCTATTGATCAAAGTGATGGAGATGGGGAGGGTTGGCCGCTCAAGCCACCTTAGTGTTTCACACACATAAACAGACACGCACACGTATTTCTACCGTCAGACCCCGTTTCAACCCATTCAATCACATTCGGCTAAATGCCATTCACCGCTGGATGAGGTTCAAACCGTGACCCCCAGAGAGAAAACCACCTGTCCTGCTGTCTTATACATGAAGGTTCTATTCAGGAACATTTAGCCACAAATCACCGCCTGCCATTACCCCACAATGATGACTTAACTCTTTCACTGTCATGGTGATGGAGACAATTTTCAGTCAAAGCAGGACTGTCAAGTCTAGCTTAGCCGCTGTGACTCTGATTTACTGGGGAGGATAATTGGTAAAGTCCTGGCTGGCTACTGAAGTATTGGTTTTGTGAAGAATGTTTTTTAATTCCTCACTAATGAGTAGCTACACTGACATTGATGAATTACTGCGATAATTAAAATACCAACTGTTACAACAGAGGACAATGCCTAGGAGATTACTTGCAACCTTGAATTACACAATAACTGTAAAGTACAGGAATACTATTGGCTGTAATTGAATATATAATGGATTTGTGCAAAGATTACATCTTATTTGGTTATTTTTTCGCTATAACAGAAAATGGAGGGTGGGGTTGTTTGACTACTAATACATTGTAGAACAATTAGAAGGTCCATATTGTTTGCATAATGTGTTTTACCAGGATGCACAAGGATTCAGGTGCACATGCTCAGTCACAGTGATGACTAATATGAAGTCTGGCCTGTTATAGAGGTTGATAGAACAAGGATGGTGAGCAGATACAGATAATCTTCATTTAAATCTGTCAGAAGTTTTAGGAGGTATAAATTTAAATTGTTTGTTCGACCTTAGTGATAATATGATTTTGGGTTATGCTGAGGACAAAGCATTGCTTTTTTAGAATAACTCCACAGGATACTTTAACAATATCTATTTTCACTTGTCAAAAACATATTTAAGCAAAAATCTTTGTCTGACACATTCAACTTCAACAGACATTTTAAATGATATTTTACTTCCACACACTTGCCTACAAATTCCCTCCCCCAAATACAGAAAATGCCAGAAGGCCCCGTCTCTGTGTTCATTCATGTGGATGAGAAGCTCGAAGTCACACATACATTAGGCCAGTTGACAGAAATGTCATTGTATCCAATACACTTGAACACTCAGGACCACAAATATTAAGAATTCCCGAGGATCAAAAGGGGACTTGACAATGGTTTCTCATTAGACCAATGAAAAACAGCCCTATATGGGATCTTAAGACATTTTTTAAATTTAACTTCCTGCCACCTAAAGGTGCCGCCATACAAGTGATTTATTTTTTATAATCTATTATTTTAAAGTCATTGTCATATGTGCTTCTACCTGGCAGCATAAGGTTGGACTGCAAACAAATTCTGCACTTGTGTGTCTTTGTTAGTGTCGAGGATTTGATTCTTCAATAAATCATACCTGATAGGGGAAATAGTCCACTTATCATACTTTGTATGATGATGTTTTCTGGTGCAGTATTTAATGATACACACTGCTAATATTCACCAAGCTGTCTTGGAGCCTATCAGCAGCTTTCTCAGACGAAAATATCGCAGTGGGGGCAAAACGCACAACATAAAGTAAATTTTTTACCGTAAATCAACATCACAGGAAAAAAAGGATCTTTGAGATAAACACTGGCATAGGACCCAAATAATTAATAATAAATACTGACCTTGTTATCTTGTCAGCTGCTCGATGAGCGTTGAGTTTGTAGAAACCATAAGGCACAAGGAGAGTGAATTATAGTTACCCATAAGTCTGACAGGCCTACTCATCTAACACATCATACAGTTTTGTTATTGTTTTGGATATCGAAGTGCGAGAGTAACACTAGTAGTTCCCAATTTCCTAATATCTTATGAAGAGCACTTTCACCACTTAAAAGAAGGTAATTTCATAAAAATTGCTCACCTATTTAGAATTTAAGGAAAATTGAGAAAACCCCCAAAGCGAGACATCCTACAACAACCAGAATGCATTGTGCACATTGGACATTAAGCTTCGCCTGTTGCCTACTCCATTCACTGTTGTCTTTGATTCTACAGCTCTAAACAGTTGCTCCAAATGTCTGATTCCAACAATACAACATGAACATGAAGCTAGTTTTGTTCCAAATACACTGGAGGACTTTTCCTTGGAGGCAGGCCCACAACGAAAGAGGAAATACAGCTTCTATTCCAACGGAGGATTTTTGGTTCTGAAATGTAGCCAACGAGTCTGCCAAAAGAGACATAATCAAGTGTGAGAACAACTTTTTAAGACTGTACTTGCACTTGAGTGACGCGTTCACTTCACAAAAAAGATAACACGTTCACTTAAATGTCTGTGATAATTTACACATATTCTTTCAGTCATTTCTGGGAAAGAAAAGCAACAAAAGATGTGAAAGCACAGTGCTGACTTCATGGACTTGAATTATATTCCCAATGTTAAAACCTTTTTTTGCATCTCATTAAAAACAGACATCAAGTGCCGCATAGATTTGCATTTAGGCATTTTGCTGACACTTTTATCTCGAGGGGCTTTAATTAAGAGCAAAGACTGGAAAGTAAATGTACATTAATACAAAGGCCCAGAAAGATGGGGAAAAATAATGAAATGATTGGTGCTCAAAATTGCTTTTTAATTCTTATAGAGCTCATAATGGAGGAGGGCATATATAGATGCAGTAAAGTGGTCTTACGTTAAAGACATGTCTCAGGCTACAGACTTTAGACACTAAGAGAAGAAGTACATCAAATATCATTAAAGTCTTCCTATGATGAAATGACATTGTCAGGAAATATGGTGAGATTGAAGGTATGACATACAGCAAAGGTCTTTTGGGGTGAACCAGGAACATTGTGGTTATACAATACGAGTCTCAACCACTGGGCCAAGACCACATTCAGGCAGAATCAGACATTGAAGCGATTAGCGCAGGGTTGTACACGGTGTGGGAGGACACACCTGGGAGAACATCATCATTTGGTTCATGAACTGCACCTGGACTGCGTCCCATTTACAGCTCCCGTCTCCTGGCTCCCAGCTTGGGAGCAACAAGTCTTCCTGAGAGACGCGTCTGCATTTGCAACAAGTCTGCAGAGTGCTTTTTCTCCGCTGCTGGTACACTCTCCTGACAGCACGATGTTGTTTGACCATCAAGCAACATAAGGCTGGGGACATACAGGAGATGAAAATATCCCAAAGTGCCACTATAGGTCAGTTTGTGCATGGACAGTAGCCTGGATGTTCACATTAAAAATGCATTGCTCCGTGTTGGTCGCCTGTTTTCTAACTACACATGGAACTGATCTTTATTATAACCTCACGAATTTAGGATCTATAGCCTTTTATGTGTTCTTGGATAAACAGGGTGTCACTTCTTCTGCAACAATGACTTTAAAGGGAAATTATAATCTGCAAGGAGGGGATTCTCTCCTGCTTTCCATCCTGTGTGTGACTGTCCTGTTTCTGTTCATACACATGTATAAGAACCGAACATATAAGAACATCAAAACACAGTCACACAGCTGTGATGCTACTGCTCGTTGATAATCAGTGTGTTTAATGCCAGATTTGATCCTGACTTGCAAAGAAAGTGGAGCAGATGCTGAGACAGTCACTGCAGATCACCAGGACACGTTCTGTGTGTTCAGCTCAGTTGCTTAACTTGGGAGCTGAAAGGAATCGGGCTGCACTCAAAAGTGCTTTCACCTCTTGTGTGCCCCCCGATGTAGGAATTCCAAGCAAGTCGTAAAACAGCCTAATCAATTATACAGTTGTTGATCAGACCTCCAGCCTCTGATTGGCCACCGCAGAGTGATGCCAGGCTGCATTTCTCCAAAAGTTGAGACTTTCAACTTTTCGCCGCTGGGCTGGTTTGAATGAAGCCGTATCATATTGATATTTTTAAGCTTCACTTATGATGAGCCTGTTATGACTAAAGCATGGAGAATTTTCTTTTTTGTTCTAAAGCATCAGAATAAAAAAAGCATGCTTGCTTGAGTGGGAGAATGAAATGTCAGACTCACTGTGATAATATCAGGAGTAGGAAACTCTGTAAACAGAAATATTTGACAGATTGCTTTGCTCTAATTGTAACCACACAACTGAGGCAGAAGCCGCATCAAGTTCAAGCACAGCTAAGAAAAGCCTCAGTTTGTGTTTGAGTAGTGAAAGCCTTTCATGAACTCATCTACAAATCAATTCAACCAACAATGGACGGATGTCAATTTCAAACGGCACTAATGTACAAAGCAAGAAATAATCTAAGTAATATACAGAAAATGTTCTTTGACAGAGAGGGGGATTATAAATCAAGGGGAACGTTTAACTGAAAGACTCATAGTGTTTGACAACGATGAAAAGTATTTGCAGTCTGTGGAGTCAAACTATGGAACAGTCTGAATGTGGAACTCAAGCAATGACATTATCTGTATGTATAAAGGTATGAATGTATTCATATATAAGTCAGAAATCAAGGGATAAAGGAAATGATACATAGATAAATATCTATAAACATCTGAAAATATATAAGTCATAAGTCAAATAAACTTTTCAGTCAATCGATTCCTCCTAAACCTTCATACTCCTGCTATGTTGCAAGATCACCACATGCAAAGCATTGATGATTCTTTGTAGTACTTTACATCAATGATACTGTTCTGGATGTCATGATAAGAGACGCAATACAGAGAAAAATGATCCATAGCTCCCACTCAAACAGCAACCAGTTCCCCCCTGAAAAGATGGATTGAGGAGGGGATCAAAGGTGCGTTTATTTGATGGTGATGCCAGATCTTTAGGAGGTTTAGCTTTCAGTTTGATCTGTACATTATTAGAAGATAATATCCTCTCATTGTTATTCTGACTCATTTTGACCCGGCGCATAAATGGCTAAAAGAGGAAATCAGAAAGCACACACATTCACATGTAATGACTAGCGCTGCCGTTTACCACTGTAAATTAATTATTACATCAAAATCCCAAATGCTTGACTTTAACTCATCAGACCACAGAGGAATGCGTTGCTCGCAGTCATGGGTATGACTTTTTTTCATCTGCACTGATAAAAAAAAAAAAGAAGAGTTTCCAACTTTCAGCTCTGTATCTTGATCCACTTCAGTAACTTCACAGGGCTTGAACGTCAGTCTTTTTAATGGCACTTCGCTTCATTACAGATAAGAGTTGTATGGAAATTAAAAAAGTGCTGAGTGCGACTAAGGATGATGAAAATTTGAAACGGATGGAGAGGACACTTCCTGGTGGGTCATGGCAGTCTCCTGTGGTACAGATGGCTCTGAAATTTGCAGGGTACAGTCTAGAACATGATTATTGTACATGTATGACAGTGGATAAGACACGGCACTGGAACGTCTCGTAAAATTACACGTTCCCCATGATCTGCACTGCACTGTCCCAGTGTTTCATCACGGCTTTATCAAATTTAGTGAGCATATTCTGGGTCCTCACACGTTCTTAAACATTGAATTCAAGGACTTTGCAGACCCAGTTCCCACCGGTTCAAGGACCCAACATGGCATATTTGAGACATGGATCAAGGTTAATGACTGTTACATCACTGGGAGTCTTTACATTGGCTCACAGATATCAAAACGAGAGGCGCACTTGAATGTGCAAAAACTGCTCAGTTGTGATGCATTATGGTTGGAAACAAATTACATTTTTATTCTTGCACAATTTATTCATTTAAAAAAAACCTTCAAGACTGCAAACTTTTTCCTCAAATTAACAAACTTTTGAGGGACCCATGGGAGCCTTGCATTTTACATCAGCAGTGCACAGGTGGTGTCCTAATAACCACTTAAAGGAACACTTTTTATTTGGGCAGCAAGGCTGTTGGTCATGAGTGGCATCCGACTCAATTTGCTGAATAAATCTTGCCTCTTTCCAAATGATTCCCATAAGTCTTCCAACTAATGACACACGGCTCTGAGGGTGTAGGTGGTGAGATGCATGAGGAGGAGTCAAATGTGAAAGCATGTGAAAATGGTCTGCCCCTTCAAACATCTTGTCAAAACAGAGATATTCTCCATTATGGTGAGTTGGTGTCGTGGTGGAGAAGTCTGCACACGCTCAACCAGGGTGTCAGCCTTCTCCATGTGGTGCCTGAGGTTTTAGAGCAGAGCCAGGGAGGCAGCCTTCACTCGATCAGTGTTGGTCCCTGATGAGCAGAGAGGAGAGAAGGTGCCAAATGTTCACAGCCTGAGTAATGGGCTCTTAAAACTTGTTTCCTTCTCTCTCTCTCTTTCTCTCTCTCTCTCTCTCTCTCTCTCTCTCTCTCTCTCTTTCTCTCTCTCACTCTCTCTCTCTCTTTCTGTGTGTGTGTCTGACTCTGTAAAATTTAATTCAGTGCAGGGGAATATTTTGCACACCAATTATGATTTAATGTAACAAGGGGGAAATACCGAAGATGATGCGATGCAAATTTTTTGTTGGGGCATTTTTACAAAGCATTCCGTATTTCTTTTGATTTCCCCACGGTAATTATTAGCCAAAATGGAAGCATATGGAAAATGATTTGCTTGAAATGTTCTGGTAGTGTTTCTCATTTTTCAGGTAATAATGTATGTGTAACAAAGACAGAGATTCCAGCTGTTGGGAATCTCCTTTTAGCAGCAGTAAATGCAGACTGAACTGAGCAGCAGCACTCGGATGCTATAACAATTCAAAAGGATATAATAATGTGCTAACTCCAATAGAATAAAGAGGAGTGAAAGCACCTTGCTTCTGATCGTATAGTAAGGAGGTATAATAAGTATTAGAGTCTTAGAAATGAATCCAACAAAGTGTACACAGCAGAAGATGGACATGCAGTTGATTGTAATGAAACACTCAGGTATACAGCTGAGTTCAAGCGACGATATTATTTCTCAAACACATTAAAGACTAATGGAGGGAAATGAGGAAAAGGAAAACAGACCTATAAACCACATTATGTCAATGATATTAAGATACGTTGTACTAAAAACCAAAGATGGGAATAAGAATGGATATTACATAATAAAACATCGGTTCCATGATCAATTGGAAGAAATAACATATTTTAGGATAACACTTTTATGAAAATTGTCAGGAAATGAGAGACCACACAATCAAGTTCCTCTTTCAGCTCTTCTGGAGCTGCAGAGGATCTGTAGATCATAAATCCAGTTTAGCTTCTGCCTGCAGCCGATGTTAGCAGTAGTCTCCACCCCTGGTGTGAGGTTTGATTGACTGTGCAGCCCAGAATTTTAAACTTTTTTGTTCAATAAGTCCCGCTGCCAAGTGCTGTACTTTACCAATGGGGAGGGAACCTGAATAACACAAACCAACCCATGGGAGGTACAAGGTGTCCGATTACTACATTTTTCCGCTTTTTGAATCCATAAACTGCTCTATTTTGTTGGAGAGAGGGCAGATGAAGCCTCATCTACAACATGGAGATAACTCGTCTAGTGGGGATTTTGTAATCAGTGGCTTTAACTGTACTGGTAATTATAGTATTCATTTGAAAGTTTCCAAAGATTTCTTTCTAAAAACATCATGTAATTCCACATACTTGCTATTATTCTATAAAAAAAAAAGCCTGTGTTGAAGGCATTGAAACACGCACACAGTCACAGTGACAAGTATGTGAAAACTTGCTGATAAAAACAGAACATTATTCTATTCTACTCTCTAAATAGAACACATTTTATTTCCTCATTGCATCAATTTAATGTCATTCCCTGTGTCTTTACAACAGATTAAAGACTGATAAGTTAAAATTAGCATTACTACAGTTTGTCCTGTTGTCTTTGGCATGCAGCCACACAAACACAGCCATCCACAGGGCTTCATAGAAACACACATTTCTCTGTGGTCCTTCTGTTTTGTCCTGTACACTTGTCGATAAAAACAAAGGACCAGACCAGGCCTGAGTGATTTCCCCTGCCTCTGTTAGGAAGGAACACACACACACAGACACACACACACACACACACACACACAATGGCACTGACTCTGCCCTGGTCTAAAAAAACGGTCCAGTAGCAACAAGCAAACCCCAGAAAATAGCTTCCACTTGTTGTTTGTCAGTATCTGGAGATCTGTTCTGTGAAAAGGCTTGTGTCTGGCTGTCAAAACAGAGACGCACACACACACACACACACACACATACACATACACACACACTTGCACAAACACAGCCAAGGAGAATTAGTGAGTGACTGAGGTGTAAAAAGGAGGGAGTGTGTGCATATGTGGTTGAATGCCAGGAAGTGTGTGCGGGCACAAGCATGCCAAGATCCATTAAAACTTATTATAAAACCTCAATTAAAAGCCTGGGCTTTTGTTTGCTTTAGTCACTGGACTCAACCTGCCTTTATTTTGGACCGGCTTCTATATGAAAGGAGCCTTAAATTCCTTTCACACAAAAACACACTGATACTGTCAAATTGTTTTTAAAACAATATGAATATTACCTGTGTACAAATCAGGCTGTTGAAAAACATATTAATTATAAAATCATGATCTATTAGGGGACGCACTTAATTTCTTATTATTAATTACTATTAATTTATGAATTATTCTCTGATCATTGCCATGACCTGAACCACCCTGTATGCATTCTATCCGTGTTGCCTGCAGATCTAACAAATCTAACGATTAGCATTTCCAGATTGACAAAAGCTTAAACATTTATATTCGTATGTGTAATCTAAGCAGTTCAGAATTAGGTCAAGCAGGCGACCCGGTAAGGTTAGAGAGGTTTTACACATCCAAAGACTTAAAAAGACCCTGTGTCTAATTGACATCTGCATTAAATTGTCAAAATGCGTAGCCACATCCAGCATCCTGCGTTTAACTGGCACTCAGCTTTCAGTGGAAGTCGCACAGCATCTTGTTTGCATGACCAATAACCTCGCTGGGAGACTTGCGGCATCTCCCCTTGTTATTTTTCCTGTCCAAGTCGATTTCCCCTCATTGATTTTCCTCCACTGATCTCATGGATTGCTAAAATTATGACAGCTCTACGCTATTTTGATTACAAGGTTTTCCTTACTAACTTTAAACTTTTAAAACACAGCATGACCAGCTTTTAATATTCGTAAGAAATATTTATATCCCTACTGGAGTAAACAAAATGGGAGTAAATATTTTTCAAGTTTAAATCTTATAAGGGTTCCCAAGTGCAAGTAATTTTTTTTTTTTTTTTTTTGATGGAATACTGCAGGACTGCAGTTTAGAAATACCTACACTGCATAAATACGGATCAATTTGAGGCCTCAACTTGAAAAGTAACACACAAATTCATAAAACCATGTACACACACACACACACACACACACACAGAGACATATACCAATTAAAGTTTATACTTTGGAGCCTGTGTTACTGTAAATTACCTTAGTTCTTGATTAAACAAAACCTCAAAGTGGCTAAGCTGTTAAGTTGCTCAACATGTACACATTCATACATAGACTAAAATATATGGTAACACACACACACACACTTACACAAATTGCCAATTACTCATTGGTTTGCTGTTTTAATGATTTGACTTTTGAGGAGAGGGAATTAAATGGTTGACTAGGCAGACTTTAGCAAGGTGTTCAGAGTGCATGATTTTCCTCGTCTTCGTCCTCCTCCTCCTCCTCCTCTTCTCCCTATCCTGCGTCCTGCCCTCTGCTCTGCATAGTAATGACATTGAATTGAGCTGTTCATTCAGCCAAGCACAGATAAGTGCCAAACAGCAGGATGAACACAATAGAGAAATAAAAGAAGGAAGCTGGAAATCCGTGACTAGGGGGGGGTTTCAGATGAAAAATGGTTTTGTTCTTTCTTTCTTTCTATCTCTTTCTCTCACCTCCTCCCTACCACTCTTATTCCTTGACAAGGATAAGGAGAAGAAAGTGTGGGCTGGATTTAATGTTGCAGAAAGATGTAAATGGCAAGGTGGTGTGTGTGTAGGCGGTTGAGTGCATGTGCATATGTGCTTGCATGTCTGCATACAAACTGATACATTTGTGCTTTTTGTTCTTCAAATCCTTTGTCAGGAACAAAGGCATTTTGGAAACAGAATAGAGAAGGACAACTGTGCATATGCTCCACTCGGGTTATGCTATAGAAAAAGTAACAGAAAAGCTGACAAGAGGGCTGGGTCTTAAAGAGAACGTCTGAGAAACGTAGCGATAGCTCAACAGCGGCAGAGCTAGCGCCAGTAAATAAAAGACCATTTAGTTTATTAGCTTTTTTCTTTTTCCAGATGTAAAATGATAAATTTGTCTTAGCTCGACTTACAGATGACACAACACATAAATCAAATAGTATTTACTCTTAAATGAAGGGAGATACATCCTTATACAGCTCTAGCCTTGTCTTAAAGGTTTTTGTTTAAGAAAGATACTCAGGAAATAAACCAGAAGGGAATTGAATGTTGATATTGCTTTTACTCCTTGTTTGCCTTAATAACGATTAAGGTGTGATTGTTTTTAATGTAGGTACACCAGTTGACAGTAAATGGCAGGGCTGTGATACGTGGTATGGATGTTTTTATCTGGAGAAATTCAATTCTAGAAAATTGGAATACTGAATGTTGTTAATGCTGTTTTATTTGTGCTATGTTGAAATAATTTCTAAGGTATATGCAGGATCCTAATTATTAATTATTTTCACGGGGGAACTTGGGAACCTAATGCCATTTTGCATCTTGACGATGCAATACAAAAGTGGTTCGCCTTTGGCCCGTGGCACACCAGATTTATTGAGCTCTGTGTATGTTGTGTTGGTTATATAAATCTCAATCATTCTGGGTGAATGTGTCTCATTTCTACTCCCACAATTATTCAGACATTGATTCAAAAACACCCTTAAAGATCCGTTTCCGTATTGATATGTGTACCTACCCGCTCCTGTCGATGAGAAAAACATCAAAGAAGAAAAAGTTAATTCAACAAAACTGTGTTTCATCAATGACGTTCACCAATAGCATCAGCACCGCTGTCATTACATGCAAGCGATACGTGGCTGGTCTATTTACAGCCTCCGCGTGTCCGATTCATCACATGTGCCTGTCACCACGGTAGTACCTCAGTCGGCATTAAAATGTCAGACAGATGATCAATGATTCAGCCATGGAGCTCTTACCAAAACAGACTTTACAAAGGGGAAAACTAATCATTACCAGGGAATTAATGGCTCCAATGCCAATAAAGGAAAAAGAAAATTCATCACTCATAAATAATTTGAAATTAAAAGGACCAGTGTTTCGGATTTAGGGCAGAAATGTTTGTGTTTCAATCATTGTATAATTACCTGAAAAGAGGAATCATGTTTTCCTATATTAACAGAGGTAGTGGGTCCTCCTCAACAGAGCCTGCTATGCTACAGCATCACGTTTCCACAGTAGCTCAGAACTGCCAAACCAAACTCTGGCTCCAGAGAGGGCCTTTTGAATTTTTTATGTCACTTCAAGGCCACAGTAGATTCTCCTACAAACCTGGAAAGGAAAGGGTGAGGGGGGGATTTAGTTGGATGCACTCTACAGTCTCATCCTGAACATATGTACATTATGTGCAGAACATTGTGTGGAGTGCAAAATGATACTACAGTAAGGGGAAATTGGCAAACAGCCTAAATAAAGAACATTTTAAATGTTATGTCTCTCACCTTTTATTTCATGTCTGCCATATCATTTCACCTGCTGCTTTCTTTTGAAAACCACATTCTCACCGCACTCTTCCTTTATTAATACCAATGCATGTGTGGTTTGTGTGTGTACACATTCTTTACATATCTGATGTACAGGAGGGTGTAACTGTAACTAGAGTAGCTATTTTGTTCAGGAAGTGAGGAAAGCTAACCTCACCATTGGACATATAATCAACCTAAATGCAGAGTCATGAGATAAGCATACATAAGTGTATCTGACTTTGAAATGCACAAAAAAAAGTCTAAATCTCCACAATACTAAGCTATCTTATATTCTTGTGAACATTAACTTGATCATTAGATCCCTTGACGGCACTCAAATATAAGAACTCAGAACAAGAGAACATGGCAAGACCAGCATGAACCCTGTATTCACTAGAAATAAAATAGGTATTGCTATAGTGACAGTGTGAGTGAGTTGCAGCCATCTCACTAGAAAACAGCATAGCTGCCCTTGAATAAGTCACTTAACCCCAGTTTCCTGGACCTAGTAGAGGCTGCAGCAAAAACAGACTGAAAGGCTCCCTGATGAGTCATATCAAGCTGTGTGAATATGAAACTAATAAAAGCTAATAAAAAAAATTTTTTTTAAAAAGCCTGTGCGTTTTCTCGGTTAACCATTTCTGGATAAATTAACATTGGAAATGAAAGTGGGGGAAGACACGGAGGATATGGAAGCACTGTTCACCTCGTGTCCGCTCCCCTCAGAACAGTGGAGGTTCAGCGGCTCTGAGCTTTGTGCGAACTCTTGACCATCTTCTCCTTTGCAGATAGGAGGGATACGTACTCGGGTCACTGAGGAGTCCGCTCAAAGCTGACTGTCTGAGCAGAGCTTCGCTCCCCCCACTGCTCGGCCCACTTCATGTCTTATCTAGAGTAACACATGGCTCTCTAGTGTCTTGCTCTCATCTCGTTACCTGCTAGGCTATTAATGATGTTTCTCCCCAATGGTTCGTGCCAACTGTTCTATGCGTGTGTGTCTATACAGCGGTGATGGTGGGCATGTTTGTTTGCAGAGGGGGAAGCACAGACGTTAAAGGACTATGGCTAAGTGGATTAGTGCATGTTTACTAGTCCTCCTCATCATGTGCTGCGTGAAGTGAAGGGAGAGATACTGATCAGGAGGATCAGAGGAGAGCGAGAGAAAGAAGACAAGAAGGAAAAAGTTGAAAGAAGGGGGTCATCCTGAACTGTATAGGTTTCTGCTATGCTATGAAACAAATCTGTTGTTTCTTACAGTGCACGCCACATGTATACACTCAGCTGTCCCTCTCTAAAAAGATCTATCAAAATCATTGCTTTGATTAAGAGATCCATGTATCTTATCACAGAAATGCAGAATTAAACCATTCGTGAAATCTCAAAAGAAGAAGTCATTGAACTCGTGACCACAGCATATGCTGTTCTTTTAGTACAGCAGTGCCATTTCATTGCTGCTTTGTGATTGATGGCTGACTATGTTGACGTAATTAATGGCTGCCATGCTGTCGCACCAGACAAAAGTTTTGTTCCTTGTTCCTTCTAATACGTCTTATGAATGGCCTCAGGGTCATTTTCAACCCATGCCACAAAGGCACCAGTAATTGCAAAGATGTCATTTCTTGAAGCAATTTATTCATTTTCATTTATTTGAAAAAAAATAATGTATCTGATTTTACATTGAAAAAAAAATATGTTTTAAAATCCATACATCAACTCTAGGCTACAATGAATTAAAATAAGATGAGGTTTTCATTTTTAGGCTATTTTTTGTACTCTCACTCATGACACACACACACACACATATTCAGATCCATACACATGCACACACACGCTGTAGACTTTCACACGTGGGCACTTTACCTTCAATCATTTACTTATAGTCTGCTTTAGCGTATGTTGTCACTTGTGAATATGATTGATAGGCTGTTGTAGTTTGAGACATAGAAGTTTAAAGTTGAGATGTCTGCCTGTTACCAGAAGCCTGGGACTTTTCCAGGATGTCTGCATCTCTTCCTCAGATGAAGATTCCTCATGAGGTGACAATGATGGTTGACTGATCTCCACTGTTTCTCTCCGGCAGCCATTCGATTCTCCCTCATTCATGTCCTGGAGAACTGCCAGAACTTACTGGGCATTCATCCATTCTCAGTTCCAGTTCATGATCTAGGTCATTAAATAGCTACATGCTTATCAAAAACATCTCAACAATGGCCACTGCTAAGCAACCGGGAAGGGCTCCTGTGTTGAAAGCACTGTTTTACAGCATTTGTCATTTCACAGCCCCTATAATTCCCATATATAAAAAATATATCGGAGGTTCCCATAAACAGCCAAAAGAAAATTATGGCCCAAAACTATTCACACACTTCCTGCAGACACCAGGGGAGCCAGCTCTCTGAATATTTTTTAAAAGAAAGCTAAAAAAAAAACTCTCTATTCACGTTAGCATTCAAATAGCTATTACTTTCTGTAAACTCTTTTGAGCCATGCCTTGCAGTACTGTACTACATTTAAAATGTTGTATTTCTATGTAATTCTTAAACTAATATTTAGGATGATTATGTATTTTGTTTTCGTCTTCATTTTAGCTGATTTTATTCCTATTATTATGATTATTATTATTATTTATGATAAACATAAAATTATTATTTTATTTTTATATTACATTATTATATTTTCTTTTCTTTGTCTTTTTTAGGACTTTCATGTAAATTCTTTGTTGTAAAGCACTTGGTTGAAAGTGAATAAAGTTTGTTGTTGTTGTTATTATTAGTAGTATTATTATTATTGTTGTTATTGTTATTGTATTATTATTAATATTATTATTGTTGTTGTTGTTAGTATTATTAATCTCAATAAATAATTATAACGAGACAATGTGTTATTTTTCCTTACTTTGTACATATTTGCTTTGTTAGTAGATAACATGATGTTTTCAAGACACCTCGATAGAGACTGCACTAAGTGGATGTACAACAAAGTTCTAGTATGACAAGGGACTGTAAACCTCACCCGTTGCATGCCCCCATGAACCTTTAGGGAACTTCAGACTCGACATGAAATTATTTTAGCAGGGTTTGTCTTACATGTACTTCAAGTTGAAAACAATATGCAATTTCCCCCTCAGTTCCCCTGCAGTCATATTTTATTATGGCAGGTATATTAGATATGTAGACACATAATTATTTTGTATGTTTTGTGAGTGAGCTCCTTGAGGCCAGGATGTGGTGAGTGGAACAAATGCTCTTCCTCCTGGTCCCAAAGCTGCTGGTTTGACTGCAGGCTTGCGGCTTTGATGTATTTAATTTCATTGTGTCTGCATGCGTTTGTGTTCACAGGCCTTCTCTGGGAACTCCAACTCGGAGAGCGCAGTTCGGCACGAGCTGCGGCAAGGAATCGTGGCGCGCTTCCTGAGGCTCGTCCCGCTGGACTGGAGTGAGGAAGGACGAATTGGTCTGCGCATAGAAGTCTATGGCTGCTCCTACTGTGAGTGGAGAAACACAAACACACACAGAAACAAACACACAGAGAGTCTAAGGCATGACTGCTGCATTTCTGTTCTTCTGCCTCTAATATTTTAATTTAACAACACATTCAGAGACACACTGACACCTGTAGTACGTGCAAAACTTCACACTCACCTTCATCAGGTACCCTATTATATACAATAACATTACTTTAGTATTTTCACCAAGTATTAACATTTGTAATTATGAATCCACAGAGAGCCTAATGATGGTTTATTAGCGCCAATCAAGTCACAATGGACTTTTTCTTCATTATGAGCTAATTCTATTTGGGAATCAATCACAATTCTAGTGTGAAACCCTGCCTGGACACACACACACACACACACACAATGTGCACAAATATGCAAAGCACAATTACCGACTGCCAGGCACATAGAGATGCTCACACACTCACACACTGTCTCCCGCATTCGAACAAATGTATCATCAAGGGAACTGACTCTTGCAGCCTCTCTGCTCTCATCCTATTAAAGGCTGCCAAATTGATTTCGATAACAATTTTCAATTAAAGCTCCGCATAAATTACTGTTAGAAGTGACACACGTACATCTTTCATTCCACAGATGCGATTACACTGTGGATATGTCTGCGTGTGTCTGCCTGTGTGTGAATACAAGAACATGTATTGCATTCCAGTCAGTCCTCACGCCTTTGTTTATATTCCACTTTTTTCATTTCCTTTGTCAAAAGAAAAGCAAGTCAGCAATGATAAGGATGACGAGATGTGGTTGAAGCACGGAGAGATGTGCACGGGTATGCAGAGAACAATGAAACACAGAAATCCGGCCCACTCTAAGTTTATACCCTGTCCCCTCCAACAATAACACAACTGCACTCACACTTTGATCAGGAGAATATTTACCTCCACCAAAAAGGTCTGTCTGTGTTACACAAAAACTACTTGATGGATTTCATGAAACTTGGCGGGAGGGTTGGGTAAATGACAGGGGAGAGCCCATTAAATTTTGGAATGAATCTGAATAAACAAATCTTGAATTTTGCCAAGATTTCTTGACCATTTTTGTCAATTATACATAAACTCCTTGATGGATTACCATGAAACTGGGTGGAACAATGGGGCATGGGTCATTATAATCAGGAATAATGATACCAGTGCACAGTGAAGTGACACACTGATACAGTGTACCAGATACCATTGCTTTTCCATAAGAAAAACCAGAGAGTAGATCATTTTTATTTTACAGATTTCTAAATACTTTTCTATAACCATAGATGATCTGAGAATATTTTGTTTACAGCAGGATATACACTCCGTAGTCACCTTATAGGCACACCTATACTATATGATGATGCCTTTTGTATTTCTCTACATAGAGGTATTAATTCCTTTCTATGGTTTAACATTTAGGTCATAGTTGGTGATGGTGGTGTGCTGAGCAGCTTTATATTCCGAGGTTTTTCCAATGTTCTGAACCCCCACCCTATGTATGTAAATAGGTAGGACAAACATTAAAAACAAGGGAGGAATAGATAATGCGTTTAACTTCTTCCTGCCTCAACAGCTGCTGCTCATATGACCTTAGCCATCACTGGCTCCAGTGGGGATGCTGGTGGGCCAGCAGGAGAACACTGTTTGTGTTAATGTGTTTCAGCTGTGTTAAATAAATCATAATGAAATAGCTCACGTAGACTCACTCCAGGGGCGACTCAACGATCAGCCCTTTAGGGGGGCTCGACCCCTTTATGAGAACGTGACAAGATCAAGGTATAGCGAAGCAGATGTGAGGAGAAATGTACCAAACAAATCTCCGAACCACATGAGGACAAGTCCACCATATAATCAAACAATGAAAGAAGCATCATATAATTCAGACACTGTCAAATCAATCTGAATCAATTCGAAGGTCTAAAATCACCCATGTCTCACTCTATCCTTCCTTTTTAGATTTAAATAAGACAAATATTTAAATGCATTTCGGCCCCGCTGTCATGTCATACAACAGACAGACGAGTTGACAGTGATGGTGATTGAGGTAAACAACAAGACCATCAAAAGAACATATGTATTCCTAGGCCAAATGAGAGAAACTCTGTTTCTGTCAGATATAACGTTACCGTTGTCCACCACAGCTTGACATCTGTCAGATGAGACACACATTGAATATAATAAATCCACAATCAGGTGAAAACATGCTTATAAACCGAATATCAGAGATAACACACTCACACACTCACACACACACACACACTTCGCCTTGCCGAGTGTGTCATTTTTCAGAGTTGTCTGTCAGCTGTGTTTTGAAGCCAACTGTGCTCTCCGATGATTATGCTGTCACTGCTCCTTTCTTCAGCATTCAGTCATAAAATGAGAACTCATACATTTGTCTCTTCATCTACCCCATCCTTCACTCCTCAGCTCTCTGGCTCTCTTAGAATCAACTTTTTTTTTCTAAATGTTCTCCTGCTTCCCAATCCAAAGATGAAAGAGGAGAGAAGCACAGCGTTGGGCAGCGACAAAGAAAACAGGATGAAAGAAGGAGGCTCAAAAGACAAGTAGTAGGAGGAGAGGGAGGCGGATAAATATAGATGTTATGTTTCCAGGATAATCACCAAATACGCTGGTTGTAGATGATAATTCTGGGTGTTGAAAATGCATGATAATTAAATGCAATACCATATATTATGAGTCTTTTAGGGCTATTCAAATAAAAGACTGTGTGTGTGCCTGTCTGTGCCAGAGCTAGAGGCTATAAAGTAGTTGGGCTTTACCGTGCTGTGGAATTTACATGCTCATTTCCATTTTGATTAACATAGGATCAACAGAAAATCAATTATTTCATAGATGAGGTAGGCAATAGTAGAGCTGGTAATGTGAGACGGGGGGGGGGCGGCCAGAAAGCGGGAGTGCAAATTAAATTTTCTACACAAATGCAATCGGTCCCATTCATGCAGAATTTTAAAAGAATGCAAGCATGTAGCTGACTTCAACCTGTGACCTATTTATGCCAACAATACAAAAGCTGTTTTCAGGATGATCTATCACCATCATTAGCTTTGAGTCCAATGAATGTACGTGCGCTCTGAAGATTTGGTTATGGATAGCATGTATTCCTATGAAAAAGGAGTGGGGGTCAAGTAAGCAGCTAAAAGAGCATCATTGTAGCTTTTGTAAAGCCTTATAATAGTGAAAACCTTTTTTTTAATGGAGGAATCTGATGATTAATGTCATTTTTAATTGATCATTTTGTCTGCGAAATATAAAAATTATCATTAACATTTATACCAGAGCAGAAAGTAACATCTCACATGTCATTATTTTCTCTTACTAAAGGTCAAAAATGCCAATATACAACTTCCAATTATGTGAAAGCATTCAAATCCTTCAGTCTAGAAAGGTTGTACTGCAAGTGACCTTCTTTCATGGTCACAGCCACATAATTTGCTTCTGGCTGCCATGAATACAATACAATACAAGTCTGTAATGGCTAAGCACACCATTTACCATGCGATGATGCAGGTGGCATCTCTGTGGTACGGCCGCACAAGGCCTGATTAGGCAAAAATAAAAAATAATGAGCAGGATAGTTCAGTGATGTGTGTGTATGTGGGCTAATGTTTGCCAGTTTACTGCAGCTCTCTTGGCATGTCTGTGGTTTGTCTCCAAGCATGAACCTTTCGCACACACAAATAAATTTATTAGATTTTTGATTGGACTTTTTCCAGCACCTGCCATGCATGCTGAATTGGACTGTTCCTAAAACCATTCCTGATTTTTTTTTTTTCTTTTTTTTTTTTTTTTTTTTTTTGCCATGTGCAGGAGGCTTTGTCCTGCTGAGGGAATGCCATTTCCACAAGGTGTTGTACTTAGGCCCCGTTCACACGGCAACGTTTTCAAAATGATTGTAATTTGCCCGTTTACACAGTAAGAGTACGATGGCGTTTTCAAAAGATTACACCTGGAGCCCCTTCCCAAAAGTTTGCGTTTTCAGGCCCCCAAAACAAACAACCAAAAAGCAACAAAAGGCTCCTGTTTTAGGGGAAAACGGTTGCCGTGTAAATGGCCACTTAGCTGCAGCAGTCTTTAGATGGGTGGCATGTCGAAGTGGCATTCACATAAATTCAGGATCCGATGTTTCCCACCAGAAGTTGCATTGTAAGACAAAACGATCAGTGTTGTTATTTAATGTTGCGGCTGATCAGTGTATAATCTAAACCTCATTGGTTCAGTCTCAATTTATCTTATGATTTCAAGTGTTTCTGTTTGTATCTACACACCAAACACAGGCATGATTTAAGCCAACATCAAATAGTCGACCCGTTTTAATCTACATAGCAGTGGGTCAACCTCTCTATCTCTCTCTCTCCTTCATTCTTTGCATCTAACAGTGGTCTGCAGGTGGTGGAAATGCCCTCCATGCTTTCAGAGTGTCTCCCTCCTGACATCAAGCACTCAGCTGAGCTGGCAAACCTTTTCTGAACAGCACACCTAGATTTGCAATATCTCACAAAACAATTGGAAAACTGTCAACTCCCACGACTATAAACGTCAAAGAAGAAGATGATGAGAGGGGCAGGGAGAGAGAGAGAGAGAGAGAGAGAGAAACAGAGAGTGATGTGATGAAAGAAAGAGTGGAGACTAAAGAGGAAAGCAATAGAAATAAGAGTAGAGAGGTGAGGAGAGTTTAATGGATAAAGATGAAAGTTGACAGTGAGAGTGAAAATCAGTAGAAGAGCAAGAGTGACGTGAAAAAACAACATAAGCAATGGAAAGATATGTTTTTTACCCACTGAGACGCAGCAGGGCATCATTTGGTAAAATTTTGAAGTTGGAACAAAGACAACATGTAATTTTAACCACCACCCCCCAGGAAGGATTGAGGGACAGCCTGACCACACATCACCACACATCACCACACATCACCACACACAAACACACGTTGCCACTGCTAGAATATACTGAGCATTGCATGTATACGGCAATTTTTTTATTTTAAGATTTCTCTTTGCCACAGGCCCTTTCACAGCACACAGTTTGACTTGTTAAAGTAGGGAAAAGCACAGATGTTGCTATTTACAAGGGCTTTTTATTTATTATCCAAGTGACAGTGAGCCAGCCTTTCATAAATGAAACTCAGCCATAAATAATTGTATTACTTACACCTGTGCTTTTCATGCTGTGACATGTGAAAATAATACCCTGTTGGGTACTAAATTATTTGAAACAATACAAATTCTTTTGCAGCAATTTATTGTTTTCAATGCACAAATCTCCTCCATTCAGGTAGCGAGTGCAGCCAGTAGATATTACATCTCCATGGGGCTTTTTGCCTGTTTGTCTATTCATTATTATTAGCAAATTAGCACACCTGACTTAGCTTTTGAGCTCCACTGCTATTGTAAGTGTATTGTTGATGTATCTCAGAGATTTTATAATTAAATACTGATTTGGTGACACTGTCATAGAAGAGTGTGGGTTTTAGTTTGCTCTTTGTTTGTCAGGAATATTGGATTTAATTTATTTTTTCTAATTATAGATCTCTTTTAATCTTGCCTTTTCTTTTTGTGTCTTTCTCTTGTGTTTCCCTCTTTGTTCTTTCTGTCTCTGTTATCTCTGCTGTTTCCACCTGTCTGTGTGCTTTTTTAGGGGCGGGCGTGATAAACTTTGATGGACAGGGTGTAATCTCATATCGTTTTAAGGTACTGGATTTTCTATCTTGATATTCTGTGTTCTTTTGACTAAACCTCCTAATTAAATACCATACTGTCAATGTCTTAATGAAAACTGTACTACCTGTGGGGTCATGGTGTTTGTTCACATTTGTGCAGGTGAAGAAGATGAAGATCATTAAGGATGTGATTGCACTGAGGTTCAAGACATCAGAGAGCGAGGGTGTGATTCTCCATGGGGAAGGCCAACAGGGAGACTACATCACCCTGGAGCTTCGCAAGGCAAAGCTACAACTGCAGATAAACCTAGGTGGGCATTATTTGCAAGTTATTTATGCTATGCAGATAGTCTCTTGCTGACAGTTTTGGCACAGTGTTTTTGACATAGCTGACTTAGTATTGCATTAATCAATTTTTGACAATTTTATCTATAGTCAGAAGGAGATATACTTGTAAAAACCAAATCGCTCAGTAGGAACTCAAGCAGTCTTGAAATGTTGGATATGAAATATCTAATACCAATCTATACCAGGTCCAGCTCTGATCCTTTGATTTAATAGGTACTTAGTTTTCACCACTTTGACAGGTCAAAAGAATAATGTCATCATTACAGGCCTGACATTCATCATAATATAATTTATGCCAGTCTGTCAAGATTGACCATATTTTCAATAATGTTTTTTGCTCATGCAGTGTCCAATGTCTGTTTCGTAATATATTATTATGCTATGTTAATTACAGGCAGCAATCAGTATGGCTCTATCCTGGGTCATACCTCTGTGACCACTGGCAGCCTCTTGGATGACAATCACTGGCACTCAGTGGTGATCGAACGCTACCGGCGTAATGTCAACTTCACTTTGGACAGACACACTCAACACTTCAGGACAAATGGGGAGTTTGACCACCTCGATTTGGACTATGAGGTGAGAGACAGAGTGTATGCAGACACAGGAGGTGACAGAGAAATACGCCCTTTATACACATGTACAAAGCATGTTTGCTACTTGAACGTGGGGTTCAGGTCTTCATTTATAAGACATATCAGTTTGACATCGTGTTAATAAGAAAACCTTTGAGGGCAATTGATGCGACAGCTATCACAGTTATGAAAAAAGAGCTGGTAGACCATGGAGGAATTGAATTACTAAAATGTCACCATTTATTTAGCTTGCGTAGTTTTCCCCGAGTATCGTTTGTATATATGCCAAGTCGGTCCATAGCAGCTGCCTTTTGTACAGGTGACTGGCTACTGTATAAAGAACAAATATATTCAAAGAGTATTTACTCTGTCAATCTGCTGTACCTTTACCCCAAACGCCTTCCTTAGAGCTCCTGGTTTGTTTTCTGGCTAGCAAAGTGTGTGTCAATTGTCCAGAGCAAGAAACGGCTACAAGAATTCCAATGTCCTCTAAAGCATGTGATGTCAGTACTAAGAGATCAGAGATTTTAGGGTTTTGTTACTTCACTGATTTAGTGTAATTCCAAGTCAACAACAGTTCTGAACCCTCTCAAGTGCCGGTGGTACGGAAACACATATCAACGGGGAAACAGACTCCGACACTAGAGCTCACTCCATCCACTGATTGCCTCTCTGTTCACACTTGTTTTACCTCAGTTTTTTTATCAACCTCGCTCTTTTTCTTCTTTGCCACCTCTATCAACAGGATTCCTTTTTTTTTTTTTTTGGCAGGGTAGAGTTTCCACACATACTTTCACAGTTACACTGTGATAGATACCACAGAAAACAAATGCCGAACCTGTTGTGGTTGCGCAATGACAGATGCGCTTCCTTTGTGCCGTAATGGAGCCATTATTTTTCCAGGAAAAGATCCTGTGCAGTGGCAGACACTAAGGCATAGTGACGGCGAAGCTTTTAGGGAACTAATTTAACTGCAGGTGGTGTCATTTTTCTATGGCCACAACAGTCTGCAATAAATATTTATTAATGATAAGTTTAAGCAAAAAAAAGTTTTTCTATTTCCACTGTTAGTCAAGTTTATTTGTTTAGCTCCATACTGTAGCACATGGGGTTTGGTCTACAACCCAACTAGAGGGTTTAGATTTGAAGGGTTCCATCTATAACTTACCCAAGATGCTCTAAACGTGGCCTTTTAAGTGTTTCATCTATAGCCCCTCTTGTCTTGTGGGGATTCTAAGAACCTATTCTATTCTATTCTATTCTAAAGATAAGGCAAACATTATTGAATCCCATGTGTTTTATATTACAGTCCTCCATAATTTTGACAATCTGTGTGACAATACAATTGTTGAAATTAAGAAACCATGAAGAATTTTCAATGAGTAAACATTGTATTTAAAAATCTTGGAGTAAAAACGGATAGGGAGGAGAGACTAAAAAAAGAAGGCCAACAGAACTGGAAAAGCTGTGTAAATCCTAGAGGAACAGGTCAAAAGTGAGCATGGGACCAGTGGAACCAGCAGCATGACCGGTAGGACACAAGGCAGGCACATGAGGCTGTCCTCAGCAGCTGAATTCATTCCAATTCATCTCCTGCAATGGTGGCATAGTAGAGCTGGAAAAGAAAAAAAGTACGTCTCAGTAGCATTATGCCAAGGCTCATTTATTACGCCGTATGATTCATGAGCCCTCTATAAACAAAAATCTAATGCAGGGTCCACTGAGAGCAGTATGGCAGTGTATGAGGAGCTGAATAGTTTCACCACGAAAACCATCAACTAGACTCTAGCTTGCTGAAATAATATACTAGATGTTCTTACCTTGATTCTCTGAAGTTTCTTATCTTTTTGTTTCTCAACTTCAATCACTCAAGTCTAACCTCTATTATCAGTTCATCCAGAGGTGATGACACAATGTCTGAACAGAGAGGAGGGGTGTGAACAGACTCACAATTAGGGATCACACCTGAATGATGTTCTTAAGTACTCAGTGTTGCTGATGGGTTAATGGTGGAGCGGTTAAGACATACAGTTACGTCTCTGTAGTAGCAGTAGGCTTATAATTTCAAAAACCATATATGCCTTAAGGGGTTTTGGTCCTACTAACATGGCACTTCACCCATGCGAATGTCTCAAAATAGAAGTAGAGCAGAATCTAATGCTACACATACTGTGGGGTGGTGGTTGTGTATTTCTACTCTGTAACATGAGCTCACTGAATCTCAGTCCTCTAGAAAACACATTGAGAATTCTGGTTCAGGACCCTTGGGCAGTCCTGATCTCCAGCACAGAATACAGTATCTGGTAATATGAGCAGTCTGACCCCAAACTGCTAGTAGTCTCAGCAGGGCTGTATGATCATATCAGAGCCATGGGAGACTCTCTCTTACCTTTAATTATTAATAAAACAGTTCTTAATGATGCTGTTCATTTTCCTCAGCTTCTTCTAATCTCAGCGCTTATACCGGTCCTTACATGCTTTACTGATTTTGCAACTGCATTTTTAAACATTCGTCATTACTGGTTGTAGCCCGGCCTCCCCTGTATGCACAGTTCATTTACATCACACAGGAAAAGAGATATTGGTTTTTACTCTGTGCTATTGTACTAATCCATACAACTCACATAATTAATGTCAGCCTGTAATGGAACGCCAAGAGTCCAGATAATAATACTTAAAGTAGGAAATTGATTTCGGAACGCATAATAGGTGTGAAATGCACTTACTTGTGTGTAATGCGAGTGTGTCCAGCATGTGCAGCTGTGAATGGTGAACACATGTATGGGTCTCTACATGTGTTTGCATTTGAGTGTGTATTGATGTGCTTGTTTGTTAGCACATGACCCTTAGCAAGCATCACTGATGTGGATGATCTTGTTCTACTGTGAAGTACAATACTCAGGTGTAGACAATTACAATTCAAGTCCAATTAAAACTTAGTGTTGAATTAAGGGATCTTAAGGGGAATCTGTAAAAAAAAAAAAAAAAAAAAAAAAGTGTGTGTATATCTGTTTGTGGTGAACCCTGAATGGATCCCACCAGTGTTACTGCCTGACTAAGTCTCAAATAACAAAACTGTGGCCAGCTTTTACTCACAGGGTACTACAGCACTATTTAATTTTGTTTGTGTGCATGTGTGTGTGTTTCCGTGTATGCGTATGCGTCCATTTAAGGCTGTCGACTGAATATCTGGGTGCATTTGTGTCTACCCTTGGCAGTAATTACTAAGACTGCTAGAGCGTCACCACAGAGAGATATAAACATACACGCATACACATACACACATAGCAGACGGACACACATATGGACTGGTAATTGCACCCCTCCCTCCATCATTTCAGCTCCCCTCAGAGCTCAGAGCTACGTCTGAAGAAGAAAAATACGTGTACAACTGTAGAAAAATGAAATGCAGATTGCATTTTCATCAATTGTGTGTCTTTTAGCGCTTTCCACAATATGTCTGTTTGGGCTCTGTGTATATATATACATATATATATATTGGGACAAATTGCTAACAGAGTCCCTGAGGCAGCAGAAGACAGAGGGTGATGAGGTGGGTTAGGACACATCTCGGAAGACCAAGCCTCTCCATGGGAATTATGGGGTTTATCATCAAAAGATAGAGGGAGTGACTGACATCAAGAAGGAATGACAGCACAGAGGCTCGGATCATGGCAGCACAAGAACTGGCCCGAAGCACCAGATCCACAGAGGCAGGGTTCTACCACAGCAGACAGGACCCAAGGTGAAGGCTATGTGCAAAGATGCCTCTGAGACAGTCCAGCACAGAGTAGAAGGGTGTAAGAAAGAAGATGGGACAGTATAGATTGACAGACATAACCAAGTGGTTTAGATAGTGGACATTAGTGTTGAGTATGGTTTAGAAGTCCCCAAGTCCAGGTGGGAGGCACTGAAAGAAGATCATGTTGGACTTAAATTTTTGACAAGCAGCTAACTTGGCTTGCGATAGATGTGGCAATACCAGCTGACAGTAACATCAGAGAGAAGGAGCATGACAAGATCGAAGTACCAGGGGCTGAAGGAACAGCTGGAACAGATGTGGAAGGTTAAGGCCAAAGTGATCCCAGTAGTAATAGGAGCAATAGGGTCTGTGACCCTCAAACTGGAGGAGTGGCGCCAGCAGAGAGATAATATCTGGGGTCCCTGTCTTGAAGAGTGCAATCCTAGAAACAGCAAAACTTCCAGAGCTCTGGTAGAGGACCAAAGTTTATAGGGAAGAGACACACACCACCTTCACATGTGGGAGTGAGACAGGTTATATGTAGAGACTTGAGACCTTGGGATTTAAGTCGTGGTTGACAGTAAGTTTCCGATAGTTCTGTAAATAGAATTAGAGGGGTGACCTTTTTGGCTTCAACACAAACAAAAGTCACCATTTTTCAAAACCTTAGCAACGAGCATAGAAAACGGTGCCTCTTTTATTTTCCCCCACTATTGCCACATCTATCTGTCGCTTTCAGGACATCCATTCGCTGAAGGACAGCATGACTTTTACTCCCGTTGTAAAAGTGTCTGTAGCATAAGCAATAGATTATTTCTATTAGTATGACATGAAAATGTCAACAGGATATTAGTGGACCTACTTGTAGTGTATGATTAGTGACCTATTTTAGGATTTGTTACATTTCTCCTCACTAGACTTTTTTTTTCTTCTTCTTTGGGTTCAGTTTAACCCCCGTTTATGGAGTACTGACTCAACAATAATGCCAGAATTTTAAAAAAAATGTTACATTCATTTAGTTTTAGCTAAGCTAATCAGAGATAAAAGAAGCTGTCATCTCTATATTTTACCACTTTCCCCTTCTGTTCTCCTCTAGTTGAGTTTCGGGGGGATGCCGTACAGCGGGAAGCCCCTGGGAGGAGGGAGGAAGAACTTTAAAGGCTGCATGGAGAGCATCAACTACAATGGAGACAACATTACAGACCTGGCCCGCCGAAAGAAGCTAGACACCTCCAGCTTTGTAAGTAAAATGTGACATTCTCTTATATACTGCGTATACACACATACATATTCAAAACACAACACAACGCAGTTGCTACCACATTAATTTGAAGGGCTTCAAAAACATGCGTATAAAGGCAAATGAATTCCATGCTTATTAATGTCACACTAACTCTTTATCTGACCTGACAGAGGGGTAAATTATTCACCGTACCACGATAGTTGAACAGATTCATAATTAATCAGATGCAAGTGACCCACCGGTGGCCTCTCCCTGTGTTTGCCTCCTGCCTTTGTGCCCCCTCTTAAAGTCATGGCTGCCGTTTAATTCCAACCCTGCTAAGACAACACTTTTCAACACTGCAACATCTGTGGAGCAGTTTGTTTTCAACCTATCGCAACAGAATGAAGAACTTACCAAACGCCTAGCTTCACCTCATCAATATGGATGACTCCTCTGTGTAGCTTCAGCACATTAAGTGTTTAGCCGTCCTTAAGCTGGTTACTGAACAGCCTCCAATAGACTCCTCCAGAATGGACAGCCTGTGTATCTTCATCAATCTTAGGTGAACTTACTGAACAAAGGGAGGCAGTAACCAGGTTTATTAAAGCTGCACCTCCAATTCTCTCTGATGACTCACACAGCAATTCATGCCTAATCAAAACGGATCTACTTGCAGACACACACACACACACACACACACACACACACACACACACACACACACACACACAGAGACAGAGGCAATCAGGAATCATCTTTAGTTGGTAAGGCAGCTCATTATTGAGTGCCTGCTAATGATTTGATCAACAGCATAAGTTTGGCGAAGCTTCATGTTAATTAGCGCTAAATTCTACAATAGTGTTTGTTTTTCTCCAGCTCCAAAAAGATCACCTTGGTTACTGTTGAGCCCTGGTTTCAAAGACAGGATGACAGGAGAGATTTTTCGTAATGCGTACAAGCAACATCGATCTTTGAATAGAGTCAGTCGGGAACGTCTGACGGTAAACATGCAGAAGCTAGATGCAAAGCAACAAAAGCCTGGATAATAAATACATGATTTCCTCAAGTTGTTGGGGGCACTTAAAACATTCAAACTTCACACATAAGCCCACATTGAAGGGATTGTTTTTTTTGGTGTTTTTTTACTTTTCTCTTTGAAAACTTACCATTATTTCTTTCTGTTGGTGTCTCTCTCAGCGTAACCTGTCCTTCTCCTGCGTGGAGACCCACACCTTCCCGGTCTTTTTTAACGCCACCAGCTTCCTGCAGCTGCCGGGCCGAGCTAATCACAACACCATATCTGTGAGCTTCCAGTTTCGTACGTGGAACCCTGATGGGATTCTCCTCTTCAGTAATCTCGATGACGGCACGCTGGAGATCTCCCTGGAGGACAGCAAGGTTGCAGTTCGTATCAACGTGACAATGGCGACCAGCAACAACCGAGTAGACCTGTCGTCTGGTGAGTTTGTGCAATAACAAGCCAGTCCAGTTTATTCTGCCACAACTTTATCAATTTCTAATCATCGGTATTATTATTATAAAAGTGAGTGAAACAAAAAGATTTAACCATAAAATGCAATCATTAGCAAGTCATGACACCTGTTACTGATGTATATTCTACTGTAAGGATGTCATTGCCACAAATTTACCATCGGAATATGAAGAATTTCTGCTTTTCACTGATAGTTCATTCACACTAAGAACATTTGGCACTGTTGCACTGGCAGCTAAACTTATTTATTGTGTTTCTGGTGGGTGTTTTGAGTGTTTGGTACCGATTAAGGCAATGCCCATATTTGGAAACTTGCTTAAAAAGGGATGCTTTTATAGTAGGTGCATTTACTGACAGCTTGACGGTCTGACTTACTGTGGCCATTTTTTGTTGTGTACTTAATTTTACCCTCTATTTTATTCATTACCCACCTTAAAACTGCAGAGCAGAACATTGGTTCCCCGTCAGTGAGAGTAATTACACAACATGCTCATGACACCGGCTAAGGCTCCTTACCCCTGCAGCTTTGGCTAACCAATCTTTGCTGTTTCACAGAAAATGCATCATAACTAGTGTGCCAGGAGGAGAAAGTTGCCACAAACTCCAAATTAAAAGCTTCTGCCAAAAACAGAGATTTATCTGGTGGCCATTGGCTTTATCTTTAGCAGTGAGTATGTGACCTTTTAGGTGGGAACTTGACTTTCTTTTTTTTTTTTTTTACTTTTTACAGAACATCTATGTGAATTAAATTGTTTTAATATATTTCTTACGTATTGCTAATTCTGCTCTGCTTTCTTTATTTTTTAAAGCATCAGCTCAATAGTTTCATTGTTCCATTAAAACAAATCATAGCCATAGTCTCCATTGAGATATTCCTCTTGGTCTTGGTGAGTTTTCACCTCCTTCCAGCCTACATGCTGACATGTCCTTGATACATGTTTTCTTGAGTCCCTCAACACTAATAAGGGGTCCAATAACAAGACAGTTTCCAACTAATGAAAGATATAAAGAGTGTTTTAAAGCTGTAGATATGAGATCCGATTTCTCTGCTTTCTGTGACATGTGTGGCAGCCAACAAAGCAAGCAAATCATCAATTCTAACTGTAAATCTTTACCATAAAAGTGTATTTAACTAGTGGGTCAGTGTCGCCCTATTGCAAAGATGGGCTGTTTTAGCATTTGAGGTCAACTGCTGTACCTGAAAGTAAGTCAGTGAATACATTCATCATTAGGGTAAAAATAAGATTAAAGTTAAACTTAACTTTCAACGAGTGTCATTCCATTTCTCTCCCTCTAATCTCCCCATCTCTCCTAACCTCACCTTTCCCTCACCCATATTTTGTGCTTCTCCTTCGTTCTCTTCCCTCTCTTTCCTTTTCCTCAGACATACTCATTTATTCTGTCCACTGCTGCTTTAATAGGCCATTATGCCCAGGGGTGAGGATTATTACAGACTTACCCTCTAGGCTAATTGGGCTTGAGCCTGCGATTACATCAGTATTACTAGAATATACAGACACACAAACACAGACTCTCACACTCAAACCCAGGCTCCCTTCTTTGATTCTGCTATTAGTATCTCTATGAAAGAAAGCCACACTGGCTTCTGGCTTCAATAACACAGTGGGAGCTCTGTAGACTTGTAATGAAATGCTTAGTCCCTCTTAATGATAAATATACTGGGGAGAGGCATGTCAATGCACAAACACTTGGAAAAAGAGAGAGAGATAGAAAAGGGGGTTCTAACAGAGATGGCACAATCTTTTTTTTCTTCTTTTCACAGTGGGGATGATTTATTTATGAATCTTTTTTAGCGACAGCCTATTCAGATATATAATCAAACATCTGCTGGAAGGCAAAACCACAGAGACTTAGTCCACTTATTTGTACCTCATTATTTGGTGAACGTGTGCCGCAGTAACTCTCACATCATATTTACAACAGTGACAGTGTGAAGTAAAGCAGGTGAGAAAGTGAGCCAAGAGCCATAAGCATCCCTTACAAACATCTTCACTCTCGGTGTCAAATGTACTATTTAAAGCTTGCCAGCTCAGTGATGTTTCATGTCACTATTATTTACCCTAAGAATGAGTTCTCTAATTTGCAGCTTTGATTTCATTTTTTATTTGCAGTTTTGTACAAAATGGCAAATTGATGGAATTTACTGAGGACCCAATTTAGAGCCTAAGATCTGACAAGCTGATGAGACCCAGATATTTGTTTTTCTCCGGAGGCTCAAACCAAGGCCGAGATGCAAATAACTGTTTGACATTTCAGTGGTTGTGTGAAATCAGAGTGAATCAGATGCCCATGTTGCTTTGTTACTCCTGCAGATGTGTGGGTAATGCTAGACAGTTCTTTGCTGACAAATTATCCAGTGCAATATATCCGGGACATTTTGATATTTTGCTCTGCAATCTACTCTCTGCTCTATTTTTTTTTTCTGTGTATGCAGCTGTTTCCTGTGTCTGTACTGTAAAAGGGAGATATTTAGGTCTACACCAAAGAGAATTCATCAACTGTTTCTATGCGTGACTGTGTTATGATCGTAACTTCCACAGTGCTACTTTGCAATTTCTGGGGGATTTCCCTGCAAAATCCATGTGAATCAGCAGGTGCAGTTAAAAAAAGAGTGGATAAAGGACGGGTGGTTGTGAATAACAGCTTCATATACTTGATAGCATTCGACCCATTAATATATTTTCATAGTTTCATTCTCTGTACGGTGGATCTCAGGTCATTTAAGTTAATTTTTTCCCCCTGATTGTAGACAGGGCAGCGGATAGAGTGCATCTCGTCCGCTACTGGGAACTCAAACAAAGAAATCCCCCGTATGTGGTCTTGCATATATGTGTGTGTGTGGATGCCAAGACTGTTTGTGACCTGCAGAAATATGTTTCCCTCCGCTTCTTTCCCTCACACCAGCAAAAAGGGTTGAAATAAAAGGAAAGATGAGGCCTTAGAGAGAACACTGTAGACTGTGTTTGTCTCCTATCGGTATATATGTGTCTGTGCATTAATAGAAGGTACTTAGTTGTGATTCCTGCAGGGACTCTGATCTAATTTTTCCATCATATTCCTATTACTTACTCATCAACTCTCCAACCGACTTCTCTTTTTCTCTCATTACTCATGTGTTAGAACTACAGTATCCAACAGTTTTTTCTAGAGCAGGACTAGACAATGCTGCCTTGATTGCTGTACAGCAGGACCAAGGCATGTTTTGATGTGCCTAAATATAAATCAAGCCCCTATTATCCACAGTACCCGCCATGAAATAATCCAATAAAGCAAAGCTATTGCAGAAAAGGCTCCTGTTGAACATGGTGCTGCTCGCTGGTGAGTGTTAGTATTTGTCTTTGACTGTGTGTGTTGAGGATTCTATCCTCTGATCACCTCTGTTGATTAATTGTCAAATTATTGGGTTCCAGCATTGTTTCCATGGAAACAAAACTCGCTGTCTCCACTCCCTTTGAAGAGACGGAGAAATCTATTTTCCTAAGGTGTCACGAAGTGGGGAAATATGTTTGTTTACTCCTGTTTGATTTGTCAATGAATAAAAAAAGATAATGATAGTTCATCTTAAATTTGATACGCTGTTGTAACGTAAGAAAACATGAAAATATGATTTAGCTCTTAGCACCTCCTTGTACGCTTTTTGACAGTGACAAGAAACATGACGGCAAATGCAACTGAGTTGACACACACAAAAAAAAAGCTAATTTACTGATGCGTGTTCTGAAAAGAAAAAATATTATCAACATGTGTTAATTAGCACCGACGTGTCTAGCGTCTCACTCTGTCATTGCTTTTTAAAATTTCCTTTCATACTAAAATAAATCTCTTAAATCACTTGTTTATTATAATTACAATAAAACTATTTATGCCTCTTCAACATTTTTACGAAACAAGTATTATTCATGCAAGGATAAAGTTCACCTCATTAATTATTTTTTCTTCATTGTTTCTGTAAATCAGCCCATTTGATCCCACCAGGGAAATTTGTCTGCACCACAAATTGTTCGTCGTAAGACACAAAGCTCACTGCAAACTAGAACAAAGCCACAAGCAGCGATTCAGCCACCTCTAAGCAGAAAATATTTTATCATGTTAAAACTGTTTGTGTGTTCTTACATGCATGCCTTCACACCCATCATCTCAGCCAGAAGTAATAACATCAGCTCCTCGGAGATGCAGATACACTCACACAAACACAAGGTTACTTACATAGTCTGAATATGGAAGCATAAGACATTACAATAATGTAAAGGCCTGAGGCAAAGATTTGAGGGGAAAAACCATACCACAGCCACCCTGATTATAATGTATTCTTTCATTCCCCCAGAGTGTGTGTGTCTGTGTGTACGTGTGTGTGTGTGTGTGTTTTTGGTATATTGCTCTCCGTGAAGACCTGCAAAGCTCCATGGAGGACCAAATTTTTAGGAGTGCAGGAGATGGGGGAGGATAGATTCATGAATGCCAGAGGGACCCATAAATTCATAGTGGACAAAATTCATTTACACTTTACATACAGGATCAATACGTTATAGAAACCGGTGCAGAGGAGAGGATGAGGATAGGAGAAAATATATGGGGAAAGGAGAAAAGAGGGGCAGTAAGGATGAGAAGGGATGGGAGGAAATAGGAGAGAAAAAAGAGACAGAAGCAGAATGGTAATGTTTTAGAAGTAATATTCACTCTCAGTAAGATAACATTTGGCAACAGCCATAAATAATGTTCCTTCACTATGTAATGATGTATGATGATTGTTTTATTTTACTTCATATCTCTAATCAGTGTCTGCCTCTGAGAATTTGATTGATCTACTATAACTTCCACTTTTCTATTTTATCAGGGGGACTCATGATGTTACTCTTTCATAATTTATTTATTGTAAAATATGTATTTGTCTCCTACACTTGGTTTTACAGTTCTCGGTTGATACAGATATTTAACAAGCTACAGTCTTGGTGCTGTTCCACTAAAATACAATGGTAATATATTTGTTATTCTTATTATTATAATGTTGTAATTAGGTTTTTATTATTTTGATTTTGAGTTGACATGTAATCCTGAATGGATTGTTAGGCTTTGGGCTATTTTGTTATAATTTTTTTTTTTTAAATAGATGGAAATAAATATGAATAAATAAATAATAAAGAGTCTCTAGGTTGAATCATCCTCTCTGGACTCTAACATCCTTGTATCCTTGTGGATAAATCTCACGGAGTGTTCCCCACGTCCAGGACTTCATCTTACATACTGTGAGTAACACACAGCTGTGCTGGAACAAATACCCAGGTCCATGAAATACAGCTTATGTGCTGACTCAGGCAGATAAAAATTGTGATAAATGTAACAATAAAAGTGACAAAAATGCTTTCTCTCCCCTCATCTTGGTTGAGATCGCTCAGCAATTTAATCTTACTGATGCACAATTCTTACCAAAATTATTGTTCTGTATTAGTGCTTAATTTTACCGTGATAATGACAAACATGATCTAATCCATCTGATAACTGCATGCATGCTGGGGTAGAGTACAGCTAATCACGTAGCTCAAACGTAGCATGAACCCAGCTACTCAACCCAAACACTGCATTAATGATGCATGTTTGATGCAAAACACGTGGTTTCACTGAGACAAATATTTTAAGTGAAGAAAACGCTATCATTAGTAATAACATTTTATCTGCTTCATACCAGTACAGCAGCCATTATGTCTTTATGGCACTAAAGGTGGGTCTAGATGACAGTCAAATCCACGCTCTATTCCATACTTTGTTTCTCCACCCGTTGTCTGTTTGTACATGGGCTCAAACCCTTTTTGCAACTTCTATCTTTGTGTCTAAACCCACTATGTAGCTCTCTAAAAGTTCCAGATTGTAGACAGTTGGAGCCCCAGCAGCTGCTGTTGTATACCTCCAACTGGTTTCTTCAACTAAATTTGAACCAGTTTATCTAAAAGGTCAGGCAGAGGCAGTGGCTGCTGTTCCTCAGTAACTGTGATAAACTATCATACTACAGTACATACTGGCCTTCACTGTGTTTGCTTACACTTTGGACTTCTCTTTGTGAAGTATGTCGTGTGTTCATATCTGGTGTTATTATGGTAACAGGTGCAACGAATACAGTGTGTCAATACTATAAGCACATTTAGGACAGACAAGTGAATGAAGTAAAGATAATTGTTTATTGCAGCAGATGATATGTGGTACTTAGTTTGTCAGAGAGTCTTTGGAACTTAAACATTTCAGGGAGATTGTGTTTGAGGGGCATCTGCCCTGAGCAGCAGCAAGAAGAATCCACACTGGAGTCCAGCGACTGGTGGTGGTGGTGGCTAATGACTCTGCTGAGACTGATGAGGCTGGTGAAATGATGACGTTGGTGAATCTGCAAAGACTGGACAATAATGGGGAGGTCGAGGGTGCATGTAACAGCAGCATGGATGAATTACAGATGCAGAGAGTATCATACAGTATTATAAAGACAGCAGCAAGATGATTTGGATGAAATGTTACTGTGCTATTGTGAATATTGTGTATATATGTGAGCAGCAGATATCTCAGTAGACAGCCTCAGACAATGGGAGGAGAAAAATTAAGAATAAGCATGTGTGAGAGTTACTTTTTCCGTAATGACAATAATTTATTAACTTAGTGTAGAGGACCACTGCACCGTTACTTTATGTGCCACGAGTCAAAACTTTAATAACTTAAAATGTAAAAAGAAAAAATCTAAATAAATTAATTTAATTTAAAAAATATGTAATTCTTTTATTTTCTATTATAAAACAAATTTTAAATGGTGCAAAACATCTATTTTCTCATTGGTCCTGCAGATTAATGTAGAGTTCCATCTGGTTCTAAATCTATAATTATATGTACTGATGCATTTGAATAGAGAAATACTGTACTAACATGATTATCCTAGTAAAGTAATGATATAAAATGTTTAAACCGTTTAAGACAAGAATTGACCACAGATTTCCAGAAATCCTCCCATGGCAGAGGTGGATAAAAGCAGCAGCACGATTGTGTAAAACATGCAAATGCTGTATTTGTGACATTTGTATGCATGGAAGTTGTTGTTTTTTTACATAAAGCAGATTATTATGGACCCATAAAGCATCTGCTGGCTCATGTGCTCATGGAACCTCTGAGGCTCTGAAGTCTTAGAAAATCACATTTAGAAGACAAACAACAAGTGAATTTGGATGTTATGATAAAATTATTGCAGATTTTATAGCTTTTTGCATTATTAATCTTCCAAACACTTCTCATTCCATTCTATCTTGAATACACCAGTGAGTAGTTCAAGTTAATTGTCCTGTGCACTGCATTGACTGGGACACAGCTTGCAAAGAAAATGTGTTCTGGTCGTCTGTTCGTGCACTGGTATTGTTATTTAGAAAGTCTAACTTCACTATTGTTTTTTTAATTTAAAATTACAGTATTATAATTTCTGCCATTATTTGTGAAAAATGCAATGGGTAGAATTAAAAAAATGTCACAGACAATTATGTTGTCGGTTGCAGTGTCATAATTATTTAGGAATGTGAGATACATCCCACATTTACATACACACACACACACACACACACACATACTGTACACACTAATCTCATTAATCTTATCTTCTTTTATTTTTTACAATATTACAATTAAGACATTTTATTCAAACACACTAAAGTAGCTGGGTTACATGGATTAAGTTGACTGCAACAGTCGTGGAATCAGAGAGGTCACCTTTCTGTCTCTATGGCAATATTATGATGCTTGTCGCCATGCACACCTGTAATTGGGTTGTAAGCCCTGCCAATTTGTGAGGACTCTACTATACTGGAGATGAGTGCAGGTTCAGTACTGAGTGGTCCAATTTTCCTGAACTGCTCAAACTAGCACCACCTTTGGAGAATCTACAAACTTTTAACTATAAGATATTTGGAGCAAAGAGGAAGAGAGAAGAAACAAGAATTTGACAATAAATCTTTTTTTAAAGATAGCAATGGTTGTGGAATCTAATAAATTGTTGGTTACAAGGGAAAAGGCTTAAAAGCCAGATGTATATTTAGAATTTTATCAAAATACCTGCAACTGTCCTTTGCATGTCACCCATTTTCTTCTTGGTGAGCTGTAGTTCACCCTGAGAAATATCCACCTCTTCCCTGATAGCTGTCACCTCCTCCTTCTGCTCGTTCGCCTTCTCCTCCCTGGTTGTCACTCTGGAGATCAGGGCTGCCACTTCTCCTCCTTGTACTAGAAACATGAAAGTCAATCATTTCTCAACTGCACTTTTAAGATTTTCCAGCATTACCAAGTATATGATTTTGGTAATTCCATACTAGAAATCAGTCCCTCGGTCTCCTCCACTTTTCTTTTTTTTTTTCTTCTGGAGCTCAGCCTTAGTCACTTCCAGCTCCAGTGTAATTGCTGTCACCTTGCTTTCAGTGGCTGTCAGTCTGGAGCTCATCACTGAAATACCACAGAGGCTGAGGATGGAGTTCTTTAAAGTGAGGCTGTCTAAGGCAGCGTTCTATGACGTCTTCACAAAAATACTTTTCTTGAGTGCTCTTGTCTATTGTTGCTGATTTGACCATATTCAACTTATATCCAGTCCATGGAAGCCTTTTTTATTGGATTGTCTGGTATTGCTGGGTTTTTTCTGAAATAAGTGTAAGCGGCTGCAACAGACTTTACACCACAGCAATTTCAAAACAGATTAGGGAGACTGTTGGCATGAGCCTGTTGTTTTCAATTTCTGAAATATGTTTAATTTGACAGTATTTAATACTTGTTTTTCTTTTACTGTATTATTAGCTATATATATATACACATATATATATATATATATATATATATATATATATATACACACACATATATATATATATACACATATATATATATATATATATATATATATATATATATATATATATATATATATATATATATATATATTCAGATTCCTGTTATGTCATTTCAAGTGTACATGATAATTGTAAACATTATTCAACCAATCAAATTAGCTGGTTTTAACTTCTCAAATCTGAGTATTTGCTGGTTTTCATTGGGTTTTTGGACAGAACAAGTTATTTGAATATGTTAACTTTGGCTTTTGGAAGTTATGAAGGACAATTTTCACTAACCAAACGAGTAAGTGAGAAAGTAATTGGCTGTTTAGTTGATAATGGAAATAATCATCCATCCATACATCCATTTTTTCTGCTGCTTATCCTTGTCTGGGTAGTCGGGGAGCTGGAGCCTTTCCGAGCTGACATTGGGCAAAAGGCAGGATGACAGGTCATCCGTTGGTCACAGGGCCGTCACAAACAGAGACAAACAACCATTCAAACTTATATTTACACCTGGCAACTTAGAATCAACAGTTCAGAGGAAGCCGGAGCAGCCGGAGGGAATCCACACAGACTTCAACCATTCCATCACCAGCCTAAACATCACAGATGTTGTTGATTTACTGTCCGCCTTCTCTATCTCTAGACCAACCTCTTAGTCTCTCTGGGTTTGCGCTTCAGTCATGGTATTCCTCAGTTCCACCGTCCGCTCCACCACCACGTCTCTCAGAGCTGTCAGCTCAATCCACATATCCATCATCAGTAAACCTTGGCCATCTCCTCCGCTCTCTCCTTGAGCCCATGTCCCAGACAGATCGAACAGAAACACCAGTACTCCTCATTGTGAAACCTCTCTCAGCTGGAAACAACTCGAAGAAATTAAATGGAATCCGATTTTCCTCCCAGTAACCACAGGTGTTCTTAGCAGCAGTGGTCAAAGAAAACTCTCTTCTTATTTGTTTTGTACATTATTGTCTCAACAAGGCCGTCTGTGACCAAATTTAGAAAAGCAAGCTGATGCACTGTCTACAGCTGCTCATGCAAGAATTTCCCCTCATTTTTTTCTTCCATTTTCTTTCTTCCTTTTTGTTCTTGGACTAAAGTAGAGTTTTTCTTATTTTTAACATAATTTATCTTTATATGCATGTGACATTAATAAATCTCTCATATGTCAGTGTGTTTCAAAAAACTCTAAAACGTGTTGTGTGACTTTTTTTCGCTTGCAGAAAGCGACAAGTTAGAAGTGTCATCATGTCTGGATCAAATGTTATTGTAAAATTTAAAAACTATATATAGTAACCGTTGGTTCATATTTCATTACTTATTTAAAGTTGTTTTAATGGCTTATTTTTTAGTTGGGACGACATTCTTACCACAGTTTGTTGACTTTTCTTTATAATGAGCATTCAAAATGACGGTGTGAGATTAATGAAATCAGAGTGAAATAGTGCAATTTCTTCACTTTTGCATCATTAAAAAAAACAGAGCAAAGTGAGAGGGAATCAGCGATAGAAAATAAATAAGTAAATTTGCTTAAGTACTCAATTAAAGAATAGAGGTATTTTTGTTTTATGATACATTGTACTTCTACTTTACCACATCTCAGAAGAACATATCGTGCTTTCTACTTCCCTAAAGGTATTTGGCAGCATTAGTTTCCTCTTTATATGTCTAACATGGATTTAATTAAATCATTTTTGATCCAAAGAGGTAGAATTCACATTCCAACATTTTACAAAAAAGCACATTTTAGAGAAAAGCACAGAATATGAAAGCAGAATTGTGTATCAGAACTTTTTCTTTCTTCCTTTTCGTTTTTCTTCTTCTATTAATCATACAGGTGCTCAGATTTATCTGGTGACCCTTTAGAGGGGACCAACTCCTCGTTTGGGAACCCCTTAACTAAACTAGCTGACTGTGTATAAAGCAGGTCAAATTTGAACAGTAACAGTAAAATACTGCTAATACATTTATTAATATTAACAATCTAGTTATAAAATATATATGATATCACTTAAACATTTTACTGCAGAATGATTGCTTTTACTTTTACTTTACTTTTTAATTTTAATACATTTTACAGTGAACACCCCTGTACTTTTACAGTATGATTATTAATGTATGGTTTTTACTTGCATCAGATTATTTTCACATCATTTTATTGATATTCTCACTTGAGAAACGGATCTAAATGCTTCCTCCACTGCTGACAGTCAGCCTTGTAATCAGGCTCCTGTGAACGAATGACAACTCCAAAGACAGCCATTAAACGGTCCTATCTAGTCATATCTGACAAATTCTTTTCCTTCTCCTTTTTCTCTCCATCATTATCTGTGCTGTTTTTATCCATGGTCGACAGCCGACTTGTCCGCGACTAGACACCGTGTGTTTTGGCATGTGTGACAGAAAGAGAGAGAGAGAGAGAGAGGCACTTATTTGTTTGTGTAAGATTTGCTTTTTGTCTGTCTGCATGTGCTGCAGTGAGAGCAGACGTTCAACACTGCTGATCAGCGATACGCTCATCATTCACAGCTATTGCTGCTGATGTAAAACAGATTAGGGGACACAAGGTTACACAGGATCTCTTTCCCATTACATTCAAGAGGTTATAGAGAAGGACGGGATGGAGAGGAGAACTCGATAGTGAGTACATGTTGTTGTCAGTAAATGAGCACATCAAGGTCATTTTCTACCAGAACTGATTCATTTAGAATAAGTAGATGCTATCGTCTAATTTCCTGTCATTTGTGGCTTCTCAAGGACAACAAATAATGCTGTAAACTGAGCCTTTATATTTTAGTCTGTAACAAACATTCATGTTTGTGTGTGTGTAATAAACCAGCAGTGCCCTGAACAAGACTACAGCGTTCACCCCCATCAGCATAGTGGCTCTAATCTTGGTTATATTCTCACACACACACATGCTCGCACCCTGCTGATGGTAATTAATTAGTGTAGACCCCATACTGACGTGAAATCCAGGGTCTCCAACTGAATTATGGGAAGAATTACAGTAACTATGAAAAAGTGTGCACTGTGACACACAAAGCAAAATGCGCTAACGAGGGCTTGCACTCTCTCTCACCTGCCTGGATCAAATGTATTGACACATGAGAATGCCAAAGGTACATTAAGGTACAGGTGCATCGACTTGAATGGTGATCCATAAGTATATAGACTCCACAGTGATAGATTTGCTTGACCGCACATTGAACTCCGCTACAGTGTCCTGACTATGGATGTATTAGTGACGCATTGAGCAGAGCCAAATTGAAAAAGACAGACGATGCAGCAGATTGCCACAGGAGGAGAGCAGCATGAAGGTAGAATTTTTTTTTTTTTTTTAAAGGTGAAATGCAGAAATTAAAGATAGGAAATACAGACAGTGAGACAGAAGGAAGAATCAAGGACAGAGAGGGAGGCAGGGAGGGAAGAGTGAATAGAGACTGGTGTCAGTGAGAGGTGATGTATAGAGGAGAGGGTGATGAGAGTGAGCTGGCCTCTCTCTCGGCTCCAGTAATGTCCCCTTCCAAAACATCACTCATATTTAATGGAGCACAGCTACAAGGGAAGAGAGAGAAAGGGGGGAGCACAAAGCTCATGCACCAACACGCACACACTACATTGACATATGCAGACAACGCAGGGCATTACTGACTTGCACAAAGTGCTCAAAGCTTGCATGCACAGATAGGTAACACACACACACATGCACTCTGGTACTCGGATGCAAACAGGGTTTTCTGAGAGTTAATGGAGTTGAGACTCGGGGGACTTGAGCCTGGATGCCACACTCAGCTTGGAGGGAGGAGTGGGAGAGCTAAAGAGAAATGAAGAAGAATTGGGAAGCATTGGCATACATATGAGAATACATGTTGAAGTGATGGAAGAAATGTGATGGAGGCAGTAAACTGATCCTCTGCTGGCCATGTCGACACTCTGTCTGAGGCCACATTCTCCAAGCAGCTTATACGGAGGCATAGCAGGGATAGGAAACACAGGGGTGCAATGATTATGGTGAAAAAACTACTGTATGACAAAGTGGAAGGTAAACAGAGAGAGATAGTCACAAATCACAGTTGGAAATTGCATTTTCTACTTTCATCAGCCACATGCCTCTCAGCCATGATGAATCATCCAGTTGTCTTTTCCTTCAATCTTACCCAAGTCCTTGACTTTCTCCTATTCTTGTACAACAAAGTTAACTTTTACCAGAAAATTCAGAAGCTGCAGTTATATTACGAAGTTTTTGTTTCAATTTAAAGTTGTTGTTTTTTTCTTTTTTAGCCATGACTCACCAATACTTTTATAACATTTACAAAAAGGGATGTTTATAGTTTATCCTTGCGCAAATAAAAAACCATGTTTTTAGTGTTTTCTGAACACATTTCTGTCCCCCCTCCAGGTTCAGGCCTGAACGACGGCCAGTGGCACGCAATACGTTTGGTCGCCAAGGAGAACTTTGCCATGTTGACGATAGACGGCGACGAGGGATCTGCCGTGCGCTCCACCTCACCTCTCACCATCACCACGGGAGGAACGTATCACTTGGGAGGTAAGGGTCACTCCAACACCATCACCATCCATTGTCATCCCATCACATTCCACTGCAGAGCCCATCAGGGAGGCAAGGACGGCATGAGAGTATAAGATGTCCATTATGTTTACGGACGTAAAAATGGGACAGTGTCAGAGAATAGCATCCAGTTTATATCCATGTATATCCAGGTTGTGTTTCAGTTCATCTAGAATTGAATTCTATGGAATATTGTAATTCATCTCTTGTTTGTAGCTGTGTCTTAAACAAGTAATATTAACTTTTGTGCTTAATTGCACAGCCTATTATTTCTTGATTAACAAGCATGTTCAGAGACCACAAACCTCCACCAAAGCTGAGCTTTCCCTCCAATGGCTCCATTTTCCCTCCAAGTTACATTCCTTTTTATATGAAACACCTGTATTTAGATTCTTTCACCATGAGAACATACACCTAGAACTTGGATCCGTCCATAATTTTTAGCATAGATGCCTCTCAAAGCTGTGGCCATCCACAGGGTTCTCACAATGTTGAAGAAAAAAACAACAACCAGATCCATCCCTTTATGCACGTCTACTCCAAAATGCAATTGTTCCCTCTGTAGGACAATGCTCACTCTCCCACACAGGTAATCTGTCAAGTTTGTTTAAACAAGTTTAATCACAGTTTATCTTGCAATGTTCAAAAAAGCGGAAAGATTCCTGACTCTGCACCTTTATGTGAATCCACTCTAAAATTCAGCGGGTTCTTTCACGCTACAGCCCCAATCCTTCTACCAAATTTCATCAAAATCTGCCAAGTAGTTTTTGTGTAGTAGGCAGGAATTATGAAAAAGGCCCTATCCTCCAATGTTAAAGAAAATGAAAAGATATTCCTCGATTCGCCATTTGTCCAGATCCACTCCAAGAATTAACGTGTTCCTTCCTGCCACATGCTCAATCCTCCCACCAAGTTTCATGAAACCCCATCAAGGTGTCTTTGTGTAATCCAGACTGATAAACAAACAAACTGAACTACCTTGTAGTAAAAGTCAGCCCAGGACATAGAAACCCTCTAAAACACATGTTATTTAATCAGCTTTTACTTTTCAGTAATTTATTTCACTTACTTAACAAAACATGTACATGTACACAACAAATAATGACATTTCTTGGTGTCGAGCTCAGTCAACTTTTATGTCTGTGTGTTTTTCAGCCTTAACATGTCTTCAAATCATTCATCTCCCAAAACATATATACACCAGTGGCCAGTGTTCAGGAAGTTCCTCACTTAGACAGAGCAACCAGACGACCAGAAATACACAACCCTAAGGAGTGGAACACAAACTAACACACACACACACACACACACACACACACACAAGCAGCTGCCACAATTGATCTGAATTAGGAAGACTTCAGGTTAATGATGCCAGGCCCCGCTGTCTGTCTGTTTGAAGATGGTCCATAACTTTGTGTGACTTTGCGTGTGTGTGTGTGTGTTGTTGTGTGTGTGTGTGTGGGGGGGGGCACCTGTATGAAATCACAGTAACAGAGAGAGATAGTCTGGGCTCTGGTGGCTCCATAAGGCCTGTATCAGCGGACAATCTCCTCCATCAAACCAAACTATTTTCCCAGGCCGCTCAATAAGGATCAGAGCACCTCACGCACACATCCACATTCTTCCATTCTTTTGTCCGTCTTAATTTATTTCCCTCTGCTTCTGAGTGATCCCCTTTCTGCACATGATGACCCTGTACTTTTTATTTATGAAATCCAACTTTGTGAAGCCTTGACTGAATTTCACTCATGAAGCATGAAAAAGGCTTTGATGTTTTTTTTTCTTCTGGAGTTTTTCTTCTTGGATTCTTCAAACTGACGTTTTGCAGAATCATTTAATATTAAAGCACTTTATCTTTCATCATTTATCTTTGTTACACCTAAACTTTCTCTATACTTTTCCTCTTTGTCTGTCCTTTCTGGTTTCACTCTCATCTCCTCTTTCTTTTCACCCCAAAAGTCTCTGTTTTGATCCAATTGGCGATTTATCGATTTTTGTCTGCGGAGTTGGAAATCAATAGTGGCTCAGAGGAAAGGATCTCTGTAATGTCTTTTCCCATTGAGGAGGAGACAGAGAGAGAGAGAGGGAGAGAGAGTAGGATAAAGGAAAGACCAATGTAATGGGAAAAGAAACCAAATAAAAGATGGGGAGGGGGAGAATGTAGAGATATGGAGTAAAAGAAGGAAAATCAATGTTTTTGGCAGGGAAATGTAAAAGATAGAAGGATCAGAAGGGAGCGTAAGGCTTGAGAGAAGAATGGAAGGTGAATGCTACACATCCTTAGAGGAGCTGACAGACTGTGAGGAACATTGACAATGAGACATAAAATCCTTTAGGCAGTACATGCGTCATCAGAGGGAACACATGGCTCCGGATAATTTACATATACATACAAATATATGCACACACAATACACTCTAGTATGTGCTATATACTGTAGCTATTATTTCTCATTCTGAGAAAAAAATATCCAGCACATGGTTTTGATTTATTTGCATGTGCTTTCATACACATGCAAATAGATTCAGAGAAATATAATGTTGTCTTAGATTAGATATAATGTTCTCTTAGAAGTTTTTTCCCCTGCTGACAGAGCGTGGGCTAAATTGGCACCAACTGTGACTAGGGTTTTACTCGTTAGTTTTTACATGCTGTAATGAATGCTGAGGAGCAGGGACCCTGGTGGTAAACACAAGTTAACCAGAAAGCTGCAGGGGATTCAGATCTGCTTATTATACCGATAGCAAGGAGTACAAAGTGATATTTGGGCCACTGCTCCACAGGCTAGTGTTAGGAGAACATTTGTGCAACTACTTCAGTTCAGTTTAAGTTCAGACTTAATATTTCTTTTTAATTGGAAAGAGTGCTACAGCAGGTTGTCTTTACCTCCCGGAATCATATCAGCTTTTGGTAATGGGGCTTGGTTTTATTTTAAATTCATACAGCAGAACTCTTAATCACCACAGATTTACAATGAAGGCCTCAAGCCATGCGAGCCTATGCATATGTGGGTCAGTGAACTTGTATGAGCGAAGCATGTCGGTGTTCGACAACATGCTCTGCACACATAGAACCTAACCTACACCTCAGGCAGAATGTTTAGAACATTAATACAATTTTAACACACCTGATCACATCCATCCCACTACAGAGGTAACAGAATAAAATAGTGATGGTACAAAAATCTGTTTAGCCTTTTGCTTGCCCTCAATTATTCTCTCTGATCGCTCAGCTTGATGAGTCAGAGAGGCCAGGCGCATTAAGCTGTCTTTAAGCTCTGTAACAGGATTCCATCAGCACTGTCTATGAGAGTGTGACTGTTCTGTCATTGTGGCACAATTAGCAGAGACCCTTCACTATCATGAAAGATTCATGTTTTAGTAGACGGGACAAGGCTTCGGATAAGCGCTAAGAACCATTTGTGTAGCCTCAGTCATCCAGGTAGCCATCTGCTTCGAATTTCAAGGCTTTAAGGCATCAATCTGTTGTTATCATTCATAACAGTTGTTGATCAGTGACTATAGACTGAGCCAGACTTTGGGTAATATTGTTATGCCAATGTAATTTTACATTGACTCTTAATCCACTCACTTTGACAATAGGAATGTCTTTTTTTTTGTCGTTGCTGTTGTTCTGTCTTCATCTAAGTGAGGTGCACGTCATGCTTGATAAAGTATTTGGGGCACTGGAGCGGCCAGTTAGCATACCGTGTAACACTACAGGGTGAGTTCCACTAGAAACCTTACGTTACAGGAGAGGTTTTTACTCCCCCCCCCCCCCACTGTGGGTTAATGTTCGACTATGTCCAATATTCACATTAAACCACATCAGGACTCATTAGTATTATATCGAAGCATGAAGGCCACCCATATGCAGGGATATATATTCGTTATGCATGCACACACACTTACAGTACGCTGACGCTCAGTGTTATGACTAAACACACAAGTATGGTTACACTAAGGGAGGATCGTTCTGGGTAGCAGGTAGTTTTCCTGTAAAGACATTGTAACAAGCGCTTACACGCACACAGACACACAAATAAAAAGGTAGGAAATCTGCATGTTGGTAATGCAGAGATGATCTTGCCTATAAAGTGAACTGGATATCACCAGGCCAAAATCTTTCTGTGTCTCCATTAAATGTGAAACATGGAAAACCGGGAGCCAAAGGCTGTTAAAGTTCTCTCACTCCTTTGCTCAAAAATTTAAAAAAAAAAGCCAGATGTTGTTTGGTTATCCTCCGGTGATCTGACCTGAGACATTTTTGCAACAAAGATCCTATTCAGTACTTAAACAACTGGTTTCCTCCATGCAGCAGTTGATTTGCCAGATTTTCTAACTTGAATGTAGAAATATTCTTTTAAGTCAATGAAAACTATTTTTTTTATAGGTATGTTTAGATGACATCATTAGTACCAATGATGTGTAATATGAAAACAAAATATTTAATGATTAATGCTTTAATTAACAAAACGAATGGCCTGATATGAATAAATGATTATCTTTGATGCATTTTAATAACTAAGGAGCATTATGCACTGTTCCCATCTGTTGGCAGATGCAGTAACATGTCACTGTCATTGCTCTTGTTTCCATTGAGATCCCAGTCACGAATGTACCTATATATACCTACAGAAAAAAATCATTATCCTGCCTTTTCTGATCATCTGGTATTCCAATTAACATGGCACCACCTGAACCCAAGGGCACCTATAGAGTTACAGGATATTATACCTTATGTTTCAGTGGAAGGAAAAGACATGGCTCCCAGCCTCTCTCATCCTACGCAACTGTGCCATCTTATGCCCCCTTTCTCAGCGCTGCTCCTCTCTGCTTTCTTTCCTCCAATTCTCCTCTCTCCCCTCTCTTTTTCATTCTCTGCAAATTTTTCACTTTAGCTTCTCGTCTTCTTTTCAGGACCTCATCCTCTCCTCCTTCCTCTCATCCCTTTTATCCTCCTTAACCGACCCCTTCCTCTGCTCCTCTCATCTCCACCCCTCTTTCCTTCAGGCTTTTATAGCCAGTCTCCCGAACCTAAAGCCTATTTTACGGGGGAGTAGTTTCTCACTCCTGGCACTGTGCTTAGAGAAATTAGTAAGTGACTGACACAAGACATCCACAAATTGAATTTTTCAAAAGGTAAAACAGACGGCCACTCGGGTAAAAACGCACACACACACATACACAAGGCCATGAAGTCACACTCTTTTCTCCTCAGGAAAGGGGACAAATGGATGCAGTAATGAGGCACCAGTCAATTATAGGGCAGGAGCATATTGGTGTTTGATAACTGGAAACAATGTGTGCTTCTTTCATTAGTTTTGCACTCTCACTTTTCAAATTTTCACTTTTCAGTTGTTCCAGACAGCATCACAGAATCTTTTAGATCTTAGCTTCTTTTTTTTTTAATCTCATATCTATTTTATGTGCATGAATAAATGACAGTCTTTATAGTATTTGACTGTCAACTTTCCTTTTCCATTACAATCTACCATTACGCTAATGCTTTCTGACGTTTTACATTAAAGTGTCATGAAGCTACTTAAGACTCCAGTTGGTTTATTTGGTCACTCCAGTATTCTAACACATGTAGTGTGTATTAATACTCAAAGAATATGTATTAGTAATGTTTTTAGTATATGGCACGTCTCCAGCCATACTTGTACATACTGTCACATCTTCGTCTTAATCTCAAAGCTTGTGATGAATTAGAGATGAGACTCTGGGGCCAACATTTATCAAAGAGCAGCCAATGCTGCTTGGTAGATATATGATATGTACTTCATGTGTGTACATTCAGATTTGTTTTATGTGCATATCTACAGTTGTTGGTAAATCTTGTCCTTGACAATGTGTGCAGTAAGGTATGTGATGCAGACTTACTGTTTTGTTTTTTGTTTTTTCAAACATTTAAAGCAAGTAGTTCAGGGAGGAAGCATGAGGTCAATCAATAAGCACAGTTTTTCTTGGTGTGCATTTCAATATTGTGAGATGCATGGGGAAAAGAACAGTCTCCTCTGAATATGTTCTCAAGTTGCCTCCTCAGAATATTTGTTTGATTCTCACATCTGAGCATTTTGGGGCAGTTTCCAGCCTACCTCATCTGAAAGCAGATACAGCCCCTGAATATGTTCGGATGAGGAAACAAGTGTTCTGTCGCCTGAGAGCCAACTGTGCCAGTCAGATGGTGTTCGGCACGTAGAGAGCTGGTGCTCGTCTTCCTGTGTGTGTTGTAACAGAAGCTGTTTGGGCACAACAGGGGGGCTGTGATAGATGCCAGCAAGCCTGCAGGGGATTATTGCCTCTTCTGCAGATCCTTTAGGGTTATGGGAGTTAGGGTTTTTGTTTGTACTATAAATTAAAACTACACAGCCATGTTGCATTCAGGGGAGAAAGAAAATGTGGTTAGACATTCTTAAATTAGATTTAAGCTATGTCTGTGTGTGTGTGTGTGTGTGATACCTGATATATGCCCACAACTATGCTTTGTTCGCCAAGTGTTTGTCTTTATTGGACTTCATGTCATCAATCTTGGTCTGTGTCTTCATCTGTATCACAGCAATCTGTTCTCGACGATAAAATGATGCTTTAAAAACAAAAAAGCATACAAGAAAAAAAAGACTTCTCATGAGGAACTGACAGGAATTTAATGACTGGTCATGGCTTTAGACTGAGAGTTAGAGAAAATAGGATGTTTTGACCAATTTTAAACCACGACTAGAACCCATTTTCTCTTGCATAGCCACCGAATATAGATTTAATATGCAAATTAATATAGTGCAATCCCATATGAATATTTATAGTGTTAATCAAAGAGATGCAAGAAGACTTCCCCGTGCAGCTGCTAATTTCTCTGTGGGGATGCAGGAGACTAAGTGTTAAAGGTAGTTTTGAATACTGGATTGCAGGTAGAGGTGAGGGTTTTCATAGTTGTTTGTCTCTCATCAAAAGATTTATTTGTGTCCAGATGTCAGTCATCAAAATTTACTTTAGTTACTTTATTGTTTGATGATGAATATTTGACCCAAAGCTGAGTGATTGCAGTTTTGGTAGAAATGTAGTATTTTTGGGTTTCAGATAAGCGCAGTGGGTCGATGGCACGCCTCGTATTCCGAGGCGACAATCCTCCAGTGGTCAGCACGGGTTCCATTCTGCCCATAGCCATTTGCTGCATGTCTTTCCCCCACTCTCTCTCCCGCATTTCAGGCAAAAAAGCCCCCCAAAAAATAACCAAAAAAGATGTAATTTAGCATTTTCAGTCACGTATTAAAATTCTTTCATGTCAGAATAAGTATTTTTTGGTTAAAAACTCATGACCCCAACTAAAACTAATGATATTTTACTATAGGTAAATTTGGTAAACACCCCATATGTGGTTTAGATAGGATATAAGAGGAACCAACCCTGAGTTTGCTTCCACAGCCTATGTCCATCCACCTGCCCAACTTTTCATGGATTTCTCTGTTTGTTTTGCCAGACTGTCAGAAAAGCTGCATTTCCTTTGCATTCATATGCTATCCACAGGACACAAACTGCTGCCAGCCAGCTGCAACCTGCTTCGCTTCCCATCGCCACTCTCCCTTTCCAGCGCTCCCCCCTCCCCTCTCTCTCTGTCTGTCTCCCTCTCCTTTGGAAAGACAGCAGACAGGTGTGGCAGGAGGAGAGGCAGATGGCACGGATGACAGGAGAAACTTTTTTGGGGGAGGAAATGAAAATCAGATCTGGGAAAAAAAGAAAAAAGAATACTGCACAAACACACACATGCCGGCACACACATTTTACTTGCTCTACTTGCGTGTCAGCCAGCCACATAAACAACAATTATGTTGATGCACACGCACACATAGTGCATATGCCCTCTATAATCAGGCTTTTTGATGCTTTGGCCTTGAAGCTAATAGGCATGCTGGAGAGTGTGACAGCTTATAACATGAAGATGATGGAGATGTCACTGAGCGGCAGTGTTTTATGAGTGACCCGTATGCTTGTGGCAAAGATTGAATTCCAGACTCTCATCTCTTCTATCTGACAGAGCGTGCACACTAATAACACCTGTATTATGAAGAAAATACATACTGTAGTAATACACACATAGTACTGCAAACAGATGCATGTAGAGAGACTTGTACAAGTAGAACACACACAAGTCTACTATTCATCCACGGACTTGCATTTGTGCAAAGGATTTAGCATGCACACACACACACACGTTATGTTTTGTCCTAGCCTTGTCCCCTGTTTCAGTCAAGGCCCAATGCTACCTCTAGACGGGCCATTTACTCCTGTATCTCATAAAGGACATACAGTAAAACCTATACTGTATGTCCTCTAGTCTATTGCGGCCTTAGCACTGGTATTAAGGCTAATGGGCCTTGTGGATAAGCTCTAAAACAGAAGGACTGATGAAGGTTCATGGCTCTCATAAGTGACAATAACCAGCCACTGGCCAGGTCCTCGTCAAGGATGATGTTGTTGTTAAATCTTATGTCTACTTCTGCATGATGTGTTTTAAATCATGGACCAAAAGAATCCATCTGTCCTTGTTTTATTGCCTTCTTTCTACTCTACTTCACTTCAGTGTTCAAACACCAGCTCCTGTGCATACCGAAGGTGTCAGCACTGTATTGTATGTGTACATGAATTATCATGGAAACATCAGAAATGTACAAAGATTAACAGTATTTCATGCATGAAATACTTATTAATGATTTTTAATCTTTAGTTTATTTATCTCTAATTCTTTGATTTGCATAATAAAGTTTTATTTTGTGCTTTTCTTTGTTTCTTTTGCTGATTTCAGGCTACTTTCTCCAGACGCTGTTCCCACCCTCCCAGCGTTCCTTCCAGGGCTGCATGCAAGCGATCTTGGTAGACGACCAACCGGCTGATTTACATGCGGTGGAAAAAGGCACCATGGGGGCTTTTGAGAATGTTAGCCTGGACATGTGTGCAATCATAGACAGGTAAGAGGGATCATTTTCACATGCATGCACATCCACACAATCATTCATAAATGAAACATACAGATTCAGTATAGTGCCATAAATCAAATGGTTTTAAATAGAAAGAGTCATATAAAAAGAGCCTGTGAATCCTTAACCAGAGATGTATGACTCAGCGCTCTGGTTGTTGTGTGTAACTGCACAAGAATATGTTTGTGTGTGGCTGCTCTTTGTGCTTGTCATACTGATAAACGCATATAATTGATGGGATGCATTCAAAGAGTAAGGGGATGGCTATGAATAGCAATGTCATTCATTGTAAACCGAAAGGAATTTTAATCCTTGGAAAACACTATATGATCTTAATCAAACATCAAACATGAGCTAAGCATTCCTATTTTTCATTATCAAGTGTAACTGAGCTGGAGATACTGACCAAATTTAAGGTGAAGAAGACTGGGAAGCTGCAATTAGGAGATGACCTTGTGCTGATTGGAACAGCATTGTCCCAGAACTGAGTGATTTGTTTTCAAGTCAGATTTGTCGATAGCACCTTCATCAATATCCTTGCCTGGAGAAGAAGACACCAACTGCTACTGTTTCATTTAGCGCAGTTTTTTTTCATTAGAGTTCTGACTGCAATACTTTAGACCACAGCATAGAGACACACAAATTGAGTTTTTCAACCATTTTCAGATAATTTTTTAAGAACTCTTTGGAAGCAAAAGTTAAATTTTGTCATCTGTTTGATTGCTTGGTTTGTGTTTCTATGACTGAACTTTTCAATGGAGACGAATTGACTATTTTTGTTGTCACGTGACTGCATTATTGTAAAACAGTGGTTTGATCGAAGGTTTTAAAGGCTAACTGAACCAAGACGGAAGCTGTGAATTTAGATATTTAATTTGATCCATTATTAGCATTCAATTTAGCCTTCATTTTGGAACGTTTTTTTAATCCCAGTGCATTTTTGAAAAAAAACAACAATATTTTTATTGGTGAAAAGTTATGAAAAAGGAGTTTTAGCCGATGTTTGTGTGAAGTTATTACTGGAGTTTGCAGTGTTGTTGATCATTTCTAGCAGCAGTCAGACTGTGGCTGACAGTGGTCAGACATTTTAGAACAAGGACATCTACCTTGTGAAGGTAGATGTCCACTAAAGTTTCCTATCCTTGCTGCTTGAATTATTGGCCATCACTCTTATTTCAAATGTTGTGTATTAGCCCTGCTACTTGAGGTGGGGCCCTGTCCTGCCATGGAAGATGAATGGGTGCGGTGTTACCGTCTAACTAATCAGAATGTCTTTGAAGGCAGTTCAATAGTCCTGTCTGGCCTCCTTTTGATCAATGCGGTTCCACTGTTGGATTCTGTTTGGGTCCACTCTCATGCTGACACACACAAGACTATGTGCATGAACAATGTCACTGTCATTCTATAAGGCTACCACAACAACACACATAACATTCTCTCACTTGAGATGTGCCTCATTCTCCTTTAAGATCTTCCTTTTGTGTCATACAAAACCCAGAGCATGTAGTCAGTGCACTTCAAATGCTTTGTTCAGTGTGATTTCTGAGCTTGATGTCTTTTGATATTGCAAGTGCTCATCAATCATAGCCTTTTGTGAAATCACAGTTTCATTTTTTCTGTACTTATGAGTCTGATGAAGCTTTATAATATTGTGCAATACTTCATCACAGCCACTCTAGACATTTGTTCATTTGCAGTACTTGCAATAGGCTGGCAACAGTGCTCACTTTGTACCTCACGTTTTGTCACCATGGGACTTTTTTTTTATAGTAATGTACAGCAGTGCCATTTTTAAAATGGCAGGCAAGTGAATTTCTTGTAGTGTTACCCACTCATTTTTTTCTGCACCAGTCAACACAGTCAGAGCCAAGACATCCTTAGAGAGGTAATTGATCTTTTATTCTCTTGCAAGGGTCATTTTTCTACCTATATTTCTCTAAAGCAGCTGTCTCTCCCTTATTCTACACACAATTCACTGCTTACTTTTTTTGCACACATAGTTACATTACACATACTGTCTGGACATTGCATGTCCTCAAAGGGTACCCCAGATGGCAGAGCACAGTCATTCGTACTGTAGGCCTATGCATAAGGATGACAGTCTGTGCTGCAGAGAAGACCAAGTCCCGGAGGTCTAGAGGCCTAGGGGGTGGAATCCAGGGTTGCTGTTCAAAGTAAAGATTGTATTTTTGTATGCCTAGCTCCATGGATACAAACAGGATTAGAAGTCAGATAAAGATAGAAGCAGCTGTCCCTCTTCTTTCTGGTCATGTAGCACCAATGTCAGAAGTATTTGTGCCTTTTTTTTACAGCATACGCAGCTGAGTTTTATCACAAGGCAATCTTCCCAGCCGCAAAACACTTGTTTAACTGCCTGACTCTCCACACGACTAAAGAAAGAGTTAGCATTTTAAAGGACTCCTGCAGCTCTTAGGAGTCCCTGTTTGATTTTTCTTCCAGCTGGCTATCCTCTTAAAATCACTTTGATTCATTCAAAGAAGCAGACTCAGATATTTTAGTCACACAACTTGTTCTTGAGTGAATGTGTGCGGATGGGATCTCAGCTCTGAGCCTGGGGGATTCGTCCTCACTGGACCTGCAGACAGATCAAACCCCAGAACTGAGAACTATTCAGGATCTGAGTTGGTATTCAAATTTTAACCAGAAAGAAAAATTTAAGATTTAAACTACAATGTGTTTTAATGCTGTATTCACACTGAGGTGGATAACACTAGCCTCACTCTCATCTTCTACTCAGAGTGTAAGGAGCTCCCAGACCTTGCTGTCTTTTTGATTTAGCAGCTATAAGCTGCTTTTAAAAGCTCCCGGTTTTGGGCTGCACCTATAACACAGCATCAAAACGTCTCACTGCCATCTTGTCCCACTGTCTCGCTGGCTCATCGCTTTTATGCAAATGTTGATTTGGTGTGGTACCTGCCAGCTCAGAGGTGGAACAACAATGACCCCTATTCCACCTTTTATACAGAACGGCGAGGCACAATAGAGGCACTACAGTCACACCATGAACAGGCTGTGTAAAAGAGGTTACTGTTAACATCCAAATTCCAGGTTTTTCAAATGTGAATACTGAATTTGAATGACTAATTTTCCTTTGTTACTTAGTTAAGAAACAAAATCTTATGCATTTATTTATTCAGTTGTGATAACAACTCGTATTTCCTTCCAGCCTAGCAGCACTGACATATTCATCTAAATCCTCAAAGATGATTAAAGATTCATTAAAACGCCTGTATTGTGTATTCAGTGATTGACGCTCAAAATGAGCAAACACATCACTTCTTTTTACTTTTTTCTGTTCTTTTCCGCACTGGATCCATGCTGAAAATATGGGACCTTTCCCAATATGCAAAGGGTGGTGGGAGTACTTTTTGACTTAATCAAATCAAATATTTACACTTTACAAAGTTTTCTTTTGCACCTGAATTTGATTTTGTTTGTGGTCTCAGTGGGATGCCTCTCTGCACATTCCAGGTGTAAATTGCACTAGAAATAAGCACCTGCTTGATAAGTTTCAATTAATGTGGACTTGAATCATGTAAAGCCAGTTTGTGGTTACCTGGACAGTTCATATTGTTACTGTACCATTAGGATATTCTGATCTGACCTGTCCGATCCTTATACACAGGATAGTCCTTTAGGTTTCACCCTATAAGATCCTCAATACCAGATGGATGTTTTACATTCAACATGACTATTACAGTGTTAATGGCATATTAGACACTGTTAGTTCTTGTGTCATGTCTTGTGCCACATGGGACTGATGTTAAGTCACTTTGTCAGATGTTAATACCAGAAATATTTCTCTAACTGTAAACATATGATATGTGTCCTCCTTTTGAGGGCATTGCATGTCTTGTAAATGTTAAAAGTACTCTCTCATTCTCTCCCCAGGTGCATGCCTAATCACTGTGAACACGGTGGCCGGTGTAAGCAGACATGGGACAGTTTCAGCTGTACCTGTGATGGAACAGGATACACTGGAGCCACCTGCCACACCTGTAAGTGAGTGTATACGTATGTGTTTGTGTGTTCTGGCCCATCTGTTTTTGTGTCCCTCTCTTAAAAACCACCCTGTTCTGTTCCTTGTGTTTGATTTTCCCTTCCTCTGTTCGCCTTTGAGTGCTTCAGCTGTTTTTTCCTTCCAAAGCCACAAGCCGCAGCAGGGTGACAGATGAAATTTTGAAGTGTTTCTAACTGCGTTGTGTGTTTTGTTCGTGTATGAGGAGAGGCAACCGCACCAAAAGCACCAACACCAGTGAGAACAGAGTCAGAAAGAGAGAAAAGTGGAATTTTTAAAGCCTTAAATGTTTGTGGAAATCATCCCTGCTCCCGTATGCCACATGTAATTTTTTATTTATTTTTTTTTTGAGAGAGAGAGAGAGAGAGAGTTTGGCAATACTGTGTTTGTTTGACCTAAAACAAATTTAATACTGTATATATATGAAGGGTGAGGAAATTAGAAGAATATAGAGAGTGGAAAAGACATATCATCACAGAGGGACAGATGTTGACGATGTTCGAATAACATCAGAAAGTTAAATAATCCTTAGCCATAAAAACAGAAACAAAGATTTATAATGAATGTTTTTGTGTGACCCTGTATCTCTCTACGTGTTTAACAATATTTATGAAGGACTAATTCAATAATAAAAGTTAGCTAGAGGCACAACAGTAACTTTGAAATTTGTTCATGTGGTTTGGGAAGGGAAAGTCATGGGTCGAATCTTGGGTACGGAGAATAAATGAATAATGTTCTCCCCTGCGGATCAAACCGTTGCTGCTAGAGGACATGGTCTGCGTTGGATAGTGTATGGCTGTAAAGCTGAACAATGTAATTGTGTGTTTCTTGGACCTAGAGAGTATAAAATAAAGTTAAAGGAAAAAGAACTGGGTTTCTAGTTAGAGGATAGTAAATGTGATGTTTTTCGACAGGGCAAAAGGTTGGCTTGAAGCAGCACTCACCAATTAGAGGCGTGAAGAAAGAGGAGGGCTTTAACTGGGCAGCGAGAGTCTATAATGAAAGGACAACATGAGTTGCATTACTGGAAGAGTTGGAGTTTTTGGAGCTTGATTGCTGATTGTTGCTTTTATCTGTTTCCTATCAATGTAAATGTCTCTGTGTTGTTTGGACGACCACTTTGGTTGACACAGGTTCGGTGCAGCTGATGCCAACTGAACAAAATGTAGCACCTCAACAAAACACTGAATGGTTTTGTCATGCTTCAGCATTTACGTTGCCATTTCCCGTTTTTATTTTCAAAGTCTATTTCCATGCCTTGTTTTTTTGCTTTGCATTTCCTGTGTTTTCTTGTGATCTTTAAACCTTTCGGTTCTCCTGCCTCTGTTTCTGTGTTCGACGTATTTAGTTGTAGTTGATTAAAGTTGATTGTACTTGATTTTGCTTTTTGGACTAGTGTTATTTTACCTTATGGACTTAATTGGAATTTGTTTGTTATGCATCATGCCTGGTAATCCTGAGTGTTTTTGTCAACTTAATCTTTTGTCTCGCGCCTGTTGTTTGCATTTGGGTCCTATTTTTACGTCTTGCAGTGTTAGCTACTTTTATCTGGATATTTTATGTGATTTTACTTTGACACTTTTTCTTTCTTTTTATTTTATGTACACATTCCAATCGGTACAATGTCTCAGACTTTCTCTGTTGGCCTTTGAGTCTTTTTGTTGTGTCCCACCACTGTGAACAACTTCTAGTAGAAATATTGTTTATTCAAATTCCACTGTGTTACAGCCTTTGACCGAAGGCTTTGAAGCAGAAGTGATGCCTCGACAGTTCTATTGAGTTCTGTATAGATTCTTGTGAGAACAGGGTCAGTTCCCCCTGACACCAGTTCCATTGAAAAACTACACCCTCTTAGTAAGCAACTGCAAAATTAAACTTCTGAATGAGCAGAGGGATACAAAGAGAAACATATAGTATAGTCAGGTAGTTAGACATGTAACAAAAGAGAGAAGAAAGATGACAAATGAACAAAACAGAGAAGGAAGATGACAAAGGAGAGATATTAAGAAGAAGAAAAGTAATAATTTAGAGCAAAGCCAAAGGTAGAGAATAAAGGCAGATTTTTTATTTATTTTTTTTACTTTTGAGAGAAGTTTCACTCCAAGTTGCTCTGTCACATTGCTCTTTAAAGTGCAATTATTCTTCTCCTCCTCTCTGTCTGTCTGTAGATCAACACAAACGTAACATCAATATGTTGTCAGATAGATTGGTCGAGGGTGTGGCACAAGACGCCACTTCTTGACAGGTGCCGAATGGAAACTGGCAGCCACGTGAAATTGCCTTCTGGAAGCAGGGGGGAAAAAGAAAGCAACTTCGGACACTGACCTGCTATTTTGGATACATTCTAGAGTTTCATTAATTTTTGATCCATTGCGTAACAAAGATGTGTAAAGTGTAAATATGGAATGCAGAGCAGATGCAGGCTTTCTTTGGGGAGGTGAATCATCGTTGTCATACTGTGGGAAGCTTATGGTAAAAAAAAATGGCTTTAAGTGGTTTACTGCGATACCCTCTTCTCCAGCGTCACCCACAGGACAGAAAGTGAGAATGACTGCCATGAAAATCTCCTTCATGTTTACCAGTGAATCAACTCCTTTGATTTTAGACATTTATTTCAATAAAAAAAAAAGATTTTCTTTTTTTTGGGGTCTGGTGTGGAAGAAGCAGTGTAACCTCCTCCATTTGCTGATTTTTTCCCTTATTTCTCTGTGCCCCTGCTGCCCACCCCCAGCTATCTATGAGCCTTCTTGTGAGGCCTATAAGCATTTGGGAAGGTCTTCTGACACCTACTGGATCGATCCTGATGGCAGCGGACCCCTTGGCCCCTTCAAAGTCAACTGCAACATGACAGGTGTGCGTGTGTGTGTGAAATCACTGTTCTGTGTCCATGTCTGTGCTTTCAGCTGTGGTGCATATACTGTGTGTGTGTGTGTGTGTGTGTGTGTGTGTGTGTGTGTGTGTGTGTGTGTGTGTGCGTGTGCGTGCGTGCGTGTGTGCAATGACCTGTGAGAGAAGGAAATTCAGCCCTCCTCACTCTTAACCTGCTATACCTTGGGTTTCCATGACAACATGGTCACACCTACTGACATTTTACTCTGAAGCAGCAGCAGACACTCACAGATATGCACACAAACGCATAATAAACTGATCCGTTATGCAAACCTAAGAGTGCCTCAATGGTCTGAGTGACACACACACACACACACACACACACACACAGGCTATCCCCAACTCCATGCACACACACACACACACACACACACACACACACACACACACACACACACACACACACACACACACACACACACACACACACAGAGTGGAGTACGTAGATAGTCTGGAACAGCAGAGCACACAGGCAGAGCAAATGCAAGACTTTTAATGAAATGTCACTGCACTCCGCTGGCGAGCCCCTTAGTTACGCTGAGTAGCACGCTTACACACACCTCATAAATGTTAAGAGTTTCTCTCTCTCCAATGCATACACACACACACCGCATAGACCTTAAATACACAAACATTCCCTGACTGACAGTGTGAATGAACAGGGAGATGACTGAGTGACTGGCACATGTTATAACAGCACAGAAACGCCTATTAAAGCCTGGAATATTTGAGCTGTAACTTAGATTACACAGAACGATATACAGACGTGTCTGTGTGCATGGGTATCGTTACATCAGCATGTGGTTGAATCTACTGCTTGTATTCATATGAGTGATTCCTGTTGTTTTTATTCTTGCAATTGAACAACAAGACTTAACGTGTTAACATTATCATATCTGTGTGTGTAGAGGACAAAGTGTGGACAACAGTAATGAACAACCTGCCACCGAAAACTACAGTGACCGGGTCCAGTCGAGACAGACGCACCGTTGTACAGGTTAACTACAGTGCCTCTATGGACCAGGTAAGAGTCAGGCATGCATAGGGCATATTTTTTATTTTATGTAAGTCATCTAAAAATAGATTAAATGAACACCTTTTTCCACAAAAGCAGCATGATGTTATTCTTATATTAAATACAATAGAAAAAAAACAACAAGACTTTAAAAAATACGTTATCATTAAGTGTGTATGATGAGGTGAAAAACGGGTTTTCATGTATGTGGCTTGTAGCCATATTAATTTAATGCCATTTCATCCTCCTCTTGTTGAGGGGCGAGGTGCATGAGGATTTTTAATGGAATATTTTAAATGTTTGTGAATGGCGTCTTTGAATTAAACATATGATTTCATACTTTCATTAAATCATATAAAATAGGATATTTCTAATATGGATATTCAACATTTTTTTTTTTTAAATGATGTTATCCTACGCTTGAGGGAAAGTCTAACATTGAGTTGTAGGTAATTTTATCCACTGTTCTCAAAAAGACCAGTTTCCAACGTGGTTATTGGTTTAATTTTGTAGCCAGCTTCTCCTTCACCTCTGTCAGCTACATCGGATCAACACTCTCTATGACGTCAGGCTGCCTTTTCGGTTGTTTTCTGATCAAAAACTTTGTTTTTCTCACTCACTTGCGGTTTTCTGCATCTCACACATGAGCAAGGTTATCAAGTATAGATGTCAGATGGATTTTATAAATATATTCTGACAGTTGCCTGATGTTGTTAATATGAGAGTGAGGTGGCTCGCTTCTCCTTGGATCTTGTGATGCTATGAATACGCACAATAAATGAAGTCTGTCGCCATGGTAACATTTATGCTACAAACAACACTTCAGTGAAGGGTGACAACAGTTTTTTTTTTCTGTCAAGGTTTACAAGAACACACTCTTCCATCAGATGACAGGGTGTGAGTGGCATATCCGTCCTGCAATTATGTCCCCCACTAATTTGTATGGATCATTTGTTCCATTTTCTCTTAATCACGGGAAGCTAAATTAAAACATTACAGCTCGCTTTGCTTCATTTTGCCGCTCAATAATTTGTTTTTACATGAAATGAACCTGTCTGGGAGAATAAGATTAAATTAAAATACACATCCACGCTTGTGTTCCCAGGTGACAGCCATCACCACCAGTGCAGAATACTGTGAACAGCAAATCGCCTACAGCTGTCGCATGTCCAGGCTGCTCAACACGCCAGGTAAAGGCTGAGGCACATCTCTCATCATATGTGTACCACACTGACACAGGCAGGATTTTCTTTTAGTCACATTGTCAAAAAACTAATGGGAAACTACATATTAACCACAACACACTCTTCACCAACACACTCGCCATTTGTCTGGGAATTATACAGACTACAGGGCAGACAAATTAAGCAGGGTTTGGGAGGAGGTTATAAAAACCTTGGAAAAAGATATCTATCTCTAGGCATGGAAAGGTTCTTCTAATTAAAAGTTTGTGAAAGTCACTGAAATTTGTTTCACATATACCTTTAGTATATAGTAGTATATGTGGTAATAATAACCTTCTAGGCTCTAAGGTCATACCGGTATGAAGCCTTACCCTAACCCAGCCTTTATATACCACCTAAAATAATGTTTAACCTGCCAATGACTGGTATCTCTTTTTAGCACAGCATCACCTCTATGACCTGATAATTAATTTCTCACTTTGCATGTTGTATTAACATTCTGAACCCAAGGTTAAAGTTCATGCTGGCATGACCTCAGACCCCAAAAGGTTGTGATCACTTTGGAAATTCCCTTTATAGAATGTAACATTCACTCATATCACTTCAGACTTTGTAGACTGGCCCGAGTTAAGTTCGTGTTGTCCTGGGAAAGTGCAGATTCGGTGATGTTTGGCTTCTCATGGACAGAAATATAGAGCATGAGACAAAAAAAAAAGACCAGGAACATTTCATATTTCAAACATGGGTTAAGCAGCGATAGCTATGCTAAATGAAGCAATAGATGGATACTGACCTAACCTGCTGCAGTGTTTCTTTTTCATCTGCCATGAAGCCAACATGCATTGCATGCATTGCATTTTGTGGTTGCTAAGAGGCTCATTTTTTTTACCATGTGAGGTCATGGGGGGCGTGTCCAAAAGGCAGCGATCACCAGAGAGCTGCTGCTGCTTTTGACTACATGTGCCAGGAAGAAGTACCATGGCTTCCTGAAGAGAAGGTTTAAAATCCCAGAGTTTGAAGTTAGTTACAGTCAGTTCCTACCTGCCTCTGCTACCTTCTAAGGTTCTCCTGTTTTCTAAAAAGCATTGCCTCCATTTATTTATCCCTTATGTTATTGAAGGCTACACAGTGGAATTGTCAGGGTGTGACACATTTCATTCTGTAAACATTTTACTGATGCACCTGTGTTAATTAAGGTATTTTTGCTCATCAAAACTTCTTGGCATTCATTATATAAGTATTTAATTTTCTTCTTGTTATTTTCCACACAGCTCTTAGCTTGTATTCTTCTTGTATAAACAGACATACGCAGAATTTGTGCTCATGGAAATTTGCTTGGCTTGGCTTTTCGTAGCCCAGCACCTTAGTAAATCATCCTGTATTGCTTTTTCCATTTAATTTGTCACCCATCTGTGTGTTTGAACGGTTGCCTTCATCTTTTTCTTTACCCAGAACTAGAATTTCAAATGATAGTATTGAAACAGACCATTGGTAATGAGTTGTGGCTTGGCTGCATTCATTCTGAGTAGATTAACTTGGATTACATTCATTTGCATTCCATTTGTTTGGACTCAGTCTTTTTGGCTGCAATCTATTTGAGGCCTGGTAGGTGTTTTTTGGCAGTTTGGTTTGGATTAGTTAGGCTGGCTTTCGAAATGGTTGAGTTGTGTACAGTTTGCCCTGGATTAGATACGTTTGATCTGTGATTGTGTTAAATGTGTCATGGTTGGGTTTAGTGGAGTTTCGACAGGGTTTTGAATCATTTTTATGCAGTAGAGGAGCAGAAAAGAGAGCTTGCAGCTGTGTTTTACTCTTGTTTTTGCCCATTCTGTGTCAAAGCCTGGTATTTAGTCTAATATCTTGAGGAAGGTGTGTGTGTGTGTGTGTGTGTGTGTGTGTGTGTGTGTGTGTGTGTGTGTGTGTGTGTGTGTGTGTGTGTGTGTGTGTGTGTGTGTGTGTGTGTGTGTGTGTGTTTGCATGTGTGCCGGTGCACATGCACTCACTTTTTCAGTTTGAGAATAACAAGCTGGCTGTCATTGTCGGAAACATTTTCCGTCATTTTCCTCTGTTTCCACACACACACACACACGCATGCATTCACACAAAGACCCACCTTAAGGGAGAGTTTCATAAAGACTAGACACTCCTGGCAATTAGAATGAGTGAGAGGAGATAGAAAGAGGGTGAGGGAGGCAGGGAGGGTTGGTATTCGTTAGATGTATACGTGTGTGTGTGTGTGTGTGTGTGTGTGTGTGTGTGTGTGTGTGTGTGTGTGTGTGTGTGTGTGTGTGTGTGTGTGTGTGTGTGTGTGTGTGTGTGTGTGTGTGTGTGTGTGTGTCCATAATGTTTGATTGACTGAGTAGTAATCAAGCAATAGGTGCTTAGTATTAGCTGGGTATTAACGCAGCAGACTGAAACGTTGCCATTAACCTCCACTGCACTAAGAGATGGCACCTGAACCTACATATGTGTGAGAGTGCAAACACTTCATGAATACACTATTTCTTTCACATTCGAGCTGGAAATGCCAATGCGTGAAAAAACAAAACACATACACACACACACACACCCCTCCCACAACTACCCACACATACACTCAGTCAGTCAAACCTTCATTAACTAGTTTACTCCTAATTTAATACCTTGCAAGTTGGGGAAATCCAATTACCAGTCTAGAATGACTGTGAAAGTAGTACCGGGAAAAATCATTTAGCCAAAAATATGCTTCATAAATTAGCTGTCAGCTTTCATCAAAATACAGTGTCAACAGCATTTTCACTGTGAGCCACAGGCACACGCACACACACACACACACACACACACATAAGCACAGCTAGGCACACAGACACACACTTGCTGCTTTCCCACTTTGTCCTTTTTTTTTCTCCCCCATTTAGATCTCATATATTACACCAGGCCTGGCATTGTAGCGCAAACCGACCGTTAAATGGGAATTATATTCCGCCACCAGTGACACGTCTAATTTGGAGCTTGGGCAGTAATTGCCCTAATTGTCTGACCCCTTCCTCACCGCTTTCATGTATTCTGTCATTTTATTATCTTCATATCACCACTCCTTCACTCAATCACATCCTGCACCTGCACACACACACACACACACACACACACACACACACACACAGCTTGTTTCTGTCCACCACTCGCTCATTCACAGGAAGATAAAATAATGGAAGAGCCTGATGCTGATGCATGCAGCAACACTCACACAAAGACACAACTCAACATGTACAAACGTCCTTTTTCTTTCCCTCATCATCAGCTCTCCATCATCTTCTGCATCCGCATTTATCCACTTCTAATTTCATCCCACTCACCATTTTAATTTTCTCCCATTCTTCACCCCCAATTTTACCTCGCATTATTTTCTTCATTGCGTTTTCGAGCTCCCTTGCTCCCTACGCCATCTCTCCTTCCTGCCTTTTCATTCTCTCTGTTGAACACTATTCCTTTAGTGTTGTAATCACAGCTTTTAGAGGAGAATTAAGGCCTTTCGCTAATGATTTAGCGTCACCCCTTTCAGCATAAACAACCTGCAACCAACCAATGGCACACGGCTTGCACAAACGAGCCCCAGTGCAGACGTAGACATAGACATAGATTCTCTGACACGCATACGCAGAGATTAAGTGTATGCTAAAGCTTGCGAGGGTTAGTGAGGAAAGTTTTACTGAAAGAAAGAACAGCCTAAAAAGACACAGCAGTTATCCTCCTTTTGTAGGAAAAGTACACGATGTTATGTACATAAGGTCATAGTCTCATCTGTCTGATTGAGCATTGTAGAATCAATGTCTGCATGTCACCTTAACCCACATCTTGAGAAATTGTTGATATCCAAGGAAACCACCTGAATTGACCCATAACAACTCCAAGGAACTCTTCTTCTTCTCTGCTTGGTTTATACAGTATGTTCACAATAAGAAATCAGGCTAGAAAAACAGCTTTTTTTTTAAAAGTAAAGAAAAAAATCCTTCCATCAGGTTTAGGGTTAAACATGCAAAGCATATGTCCTGAGTGAACATACCACTAAAACTCCTCTCTCACACATAGGTGCTGCTCAATTTATTCACATATGAGCAAACTAGCGTTTGTTAACTTGAAAACACATGTTGTTCCTCTCTTTATTTCTCAGCCTGGCCCGAAGCGACTGATAGAATCATTTATTACATCCACACTAATGGAGAGAGAAATGTTTCCATGAGATAAATGAATTCATTAATCCAGTGAACTGTTCTTCTGTGAGATTTCAGTGTCGAACATGTGCATAATTCAGAGGCAATGCAGATACACACATTTTGTGCTTAAATGAAAAGAGCTTTGCCTAAATCTAAGGTGGAATTAAAGAATTATCTTTATAATACCATAGTGATGACACAAATGTGTCATTCAGTTAGTGCAATTCCTTATCAGTGATCAAGTTACATTGAAAAATGTAACTTAGTGACTAGGTATAGCATTACTGACGCAGCTGTTTTTGTCAGCTGTGTCATCCAGTCGTGACAAGTGGAAAGAAACAAGTGAACGCTAACTTCAGTCATAGACAATCTTGAGGTTTTGAGATGATAACCTAAAATGAGATTGCTGATTATGCTGCATATCCATCCTTTTTCTCTCTGCCAAATAAAAGCCTTCACTTCCTGTTGACATGCCATTAATCTCTGGAGATATAATGTAAACGTCATTGTGTTGCCGGTAAAAATATCATATCAAATATCATCATAAAAGGCTATTATTTCAACATTGTATTATTTCAACATTGTAACATTGTATGGGATTTTGTAATATCTGTATATTTATTAGCTGTTAAAGTGTTTGACACTAAAAATGGGGCACGTAGGTAATAAAGCAGCTACATAGATTTTTTTTTAAATGAAAGTAGCGGAAAAGTGTGTCCCAGACCAATCAAGCAGATGCTTTAAGTAATCAGATCGAAAACTTCGTCTTGGTGGTCATTTACAATTGTAATAATCATTATCCAGTTGTGTTCCAATAGCCTTAGATGCATTTTAAAGCCAAATGTTAAGAGGGTTGCAGGTTGAGCAAAAAGACTGTGCTGTGGCCAACAATAGATTATGATCTTCGTATCAGGACACCAAATGACAAGTGATTAAATGGCGGACCCCAGATCTGAGAACAACGCTAAAAGCTTCAAATCGGTAACACGTTGTTATTTGACTTTATTATGTAGTTGATATTTGCAGATACATTTATCATAACGCTCTACCTGACCCATGTCCCAACAGCATGTTTTCTAATTGCTCATAATGTCCTGCCCATGACAGCTGTTAACAAATTGTTCTTTGGTGTTAAAAGGGTATAGGAGTCAAAGCAGGAGAGAGAGTGATGGACACAGAGGGAGAAGAAAGAATCAAGGGTGGCCAGAGATCAGTGTGGTTCAGGATAATGAGGCCGTGTGTATGCGCAGCGTTCTTACAGTCCATTCCTTAGGCACTTCTGGTCCCAATTATTGCCTCACCAGTCACAGCGAGGCAACCACTGTACTATGCCACACACACACACGTTAAAGCACACTCACAGGTCTTGCATTATACCCTTTTGACTTTACTCTGCAGCACTGGTTAACCACTTGTTTATTTCCTTTTCTCTTGCTTGTGATTTCTATTCATCATTAACCTTTACAAATGCAGCAGTGGCTCCCTCCCTCTCGCTCTCTGTCTCCCTTTCCCGCATTGGCTCTTAAACTCTTGTACCTCTCTGCAAAAACGATGGTAAATAAAGGTACCAATAATGATGCATTTTGCCGTGAACAAGGCTAGCTGACATCCCGCTGAATCGGATGAATAGTCTGTACCTAATTATGTGTTATTTGAAAATATGCAGTCTCTAACAAATCTACAATGAGTGCGGCTGTGTGACTCACCCCCTCATTTTACTGCTGATGAAAAAAGAATATGCTGAGCAAGGACGCCTCTGTTTGCTTTTTACTCTTTGGAATTGTGTCATTATTAATTTTGATATGTCTTTATATTTCATGCATTATCCCTTTTTATTAGCCTATTGTGCCCACATACTGCCCGATCGCGCAATGTCTTTCATTACCCGACTAATGTTCTGGTTACAGTGTCATTAATTTGCGAAAGCTCTTGAGGCAACAGCAAGTCAGGGACCGTGAGAGAACAAGAGCTAATGTATCGAAAGACAAGAGAAAGGAGAACTATCACCAGGGCCCTCAAGGCATTCCTCTTACTCCCTCCCCATCACCCCAGTGTCCGCCTTTCTCTTTCCCCTCATTTTCTCACCCCCCGTAGACAAGATGATAATTATTGTTAAATTATCCTCTCTGTCTTTCCCTTCTTTAAATGCACTGATGAGAGTCTGCCTCCCTTCAAGGTTGTAAGCAGCTTTTGGCCCCCTACCCATTATGGGCAGGGAAGCTAAGGATGGTTCGTTGATAAGAGCCATGTGTGTAGCTCCGCTTCAAATTAATGGATGGAATTAGCCTGGAAGCTTTCTACAGCTTTAAGGATTGGTTAGGATAGGAGACAGTGGAAGACATCTGCAGCAGTATTAGTAGAAAGTTTATGGGGACACAGCAGCAGAAACAGTGTTTTGTCGGATAGGTGGGGAGTTTTTTTTCGGGTGACAAAGTGGTGTTTAGTGACAGAGGCTGTACAAGAAATAGAGCAACAGCGTGATCAATCACAGAGAAGCCCCTGTCATTTGCATCCAATAATGTGCACTCTCTCATTGCTGTTGCCTCGGAAATGCGTCATTGCCCAGGATAATGTTGTCATATGTTGTGTTGACAGAGTCATGTGTCTTATCTTCACCATGTCTGTCTACCTGAGTGCAGCACTTACAGCTCATAGCTACACAGGTGCTGGTGTCGAGGGAAAAGAATCCAACGCTATACAGTACATTAAGTTGGAGTAATAAGGTGTTTGCAAGGGCAGCATGTCTCTTTTTCTCTTTTATTTCTGCACTTATGCCTTTTCCTCCTTCATATTTCTTTTTTTTCTGTTTTTCATTTTTCATTTTCTCTCCTTCAGTCTCTAGAATCATGAGACGACCAAGGGTGGTAGGGTTGCAGCCATAGTGCGTAACTATATATCTGTCTGTTGTCTGTGTTGATGGAGAGTGGTACTCTCTGCTCCCAATCTGCCCAGTTTGGGACAGGCTGTACAAATTGTTTTAACACAATGTGAGACAAAAAGTAGCGTCATTGTTAAAATGTACAGACAGTTGTTTGAAACACCTGAATTTATTCCTAAAACCCTTGTAATAATGTAATAATTATGTATAATGTAATAATGTATTCTATTGTATTCTATTGTATAGTATAGGTAAACTGATTCACACTCAAAGGTACAGTAAAAGTAGTATTTTGAAATTCTCATTTGTTGTATATTTGTGTGTATTCCAGAATAATAAGAACACATATTTTCTTAATGTGTAGTCTCATTGACTGTAACAATAAAACCTCTTTTAGGTAAGTGCACATAATTAGAGCTACAAATCAAACACTGTCAGTAACAATAGAACACTTTTAATTAGAAAGACTGGCAGTATGTAGATTTGCAGGTACAGTAAAGTCAAAAGGATGACAGTAACTCAGGTATGTGTTGTAATGCCCAAAGCCTCCAATGTGAGAATATGCATCTCGAGTCTCTTCATTGACAAAGCAGGTTATTAAAAACAGCGGCACAAAGCTGAATTTTGAATTGAAAGATTAGTTAAATTAGTTAAAATTGATTAATTTGTTTGCTTCTGCGCGTTTCCCCCCACCGTTTAATAGCATTGTTGGCTATTTTGTGAAAGCTTGTGTCCTGTGAGCTGAGAGAACATGATAAAAAAAAAAAATGAGAGCTGTGTGTTTGTATATGCAACCTTTTCTCATTTTCAGTACTCTTTATAATGCAAGACCTTAATTAACTTTTACTTTTAAATACATAATACATAAAAAAGAAGAGAAATGGCTTGGAACGAAATTAATACTGCAGCCTAATTAAATTTAATATCATCTTACCCTTCAGAGAGAGTTTTTGTGTCATTGGTGTCACAACTATAATAGTTGGAGTAATAAAAGTCTTCCACCAAAACATTTACATAACAGTTCCTCTGAAATTCTAGAAGTGATTGATTTAAGATTGATTTGTTGAACGTATTTGAATTCAAAAGGAGTTTGTGAGTAATGCAAATAAAAAAAATATTTGTCTGCCTTGTATAAATATAAATATATTGATGGTATGCTGCGCATTGCACCTCTGGTTACAGGATTTTGTTTCAGAGCATGCTCAAACAGCTCCTGTCGACTATTTCTTTCCTGCCTTTGCTCTTTCCAGCCAAAATTAGACATCAGTCAATATAAAGAGCCTACACAGGAGACCATTATCCATACACAAAAGGCAGCACTCAGCACAGTGTATTTTAAACAATTTGCTAATGGTTTTGTTATTGCCAGTGTGTGCATTATAATTCAACATGAGACATTAAACTTGTTAATGATCTCCTGGAACTGAAGTAAAGGCAGGCCAGGTGAGTTATCGGAGGGATAAAAGTGGGTTTTTTTGCCTCATATTTTGGCCGTTAGATTATAAGATGCACAAAACTGCAGCTATAAAAAGAGAATTCCCAGAACATAAGGATCTTTGAACAAGGGAGCAGCAAAGTAGACGATGTGATTTCCTGCTCATCATGTCTCTCAGCTCACAGACGCCCACATTATATTCAGCAATACAGATACGTGAGGAAAAACATCACACAATGCAACATGTGCTCAATACAGAAAGCACACCCCTTTGTTTAATCCCTTTATTTATATTTATGTCTTTCTGTAGCTCATTTGTTTACTTTACTCCCTCTTAGTCTTTATTATACTGATTTTTCTTTATCCCATCTATTCTCAGCCATTGCTCTGTCGTGAAGGGTGGGCCTCTGGCACAAAGGCGCCACACAAAACACTTACATATTAACACATTAATGCACTGAGAGTCTCCAACAAATCTAACTAACGTGTATTATTGCTCTGGCTTCATGTGTATTAAGAAGAATTACCATTCCAGCATATATTAAATTGATGTGTGTGTCAATGTGGTTGGGTGTGTGTGTGCGTGTGTGTGAGAGGCTGTGTGTGAGAGGCTGTGTGTGTGTGTGTGTGTGTGTGTGTGTGTGTGTGTGTGTGTGTGTGTGTGTGTGTGTGTGTGTGTGTGTGTGTGTGTGTGTGTTTCATAAGGCACTCCGGCTGATTGACCAAATATATCGAGCATTTTAATGTACTCATTCCTTCCAATTCAATGCAGTGTGTGTGTGTGTGTGTGTGTGTGTGTGTGTGTGTGTGTGTGTGTGTGTGTGTGTGTGTGTGTGTGTGTGTGTGTGTGTGTGTGTGTGTGTGTGTGTGTGTGTGTGTGTGCCTGTTATTACCATTGTGAGCATGCTCCCTGTGGATGTCCATGCTCCTGGTATTACTGGATGGAGATTGTTGTCAGTCGGCAACATTGAACTGAATGCTCCTTAGAGAAAAAAGCTCTGCACGGTTAGCTTTCAAGTGAGCAAGATTTCTGATGTAAGCATACTGAGCGATGATAAAATGAACCCTAATAGCTTATTGATCTCCTTTGGGAAATTCTCATTTTCATGACTCCGGGGACTCAGCTTGTTGCTCAGAGGACTTCACTTGACTTTTTAAATATCAGGTTGTTAGTTCAGTTGCTATCTAAGTGAATAAAATACAGATATAAGGTCTTATTTATCCCTCCTTTTGTCTATCATACCATGTGTTGCATGATAGCATGAGCCTACGTGTCAGACTGATACAGTTATGAGCAGCCATTGCTGTGTTTGGACATACACTTCAGAACCGACAACACTTGCTCTTGAGTTTCTCTCAACTTCATTCACTCTCTTCTCTATTGCTGTCGTGATCCTGCAGTACTAATAATAGATGTGTTCATTTAATTTCATGTCATTTGTTCTATTGGTAACGGACATTTTTACACAGACTCTTATATTTTGCATCTGTGGTGAAGAACTGAAATCAGGTTAGAATCAAGAAAAGCATTCTGCCATCTTTGACCAATCAGACCCAGCATGTATAGCACCTTTGATACAGAGAGGCATGGTGCTTCTATTTGAAAAAATAGAATAAAATTCTACAGCTGTTGCAAGAGTCCGCTTGTGTGTGGTGTCGTCAGTGTGAGCACAAAGCAAGGACCTGGATTTTAGGTTTGCATGGGTCATTAATGGGCTCAATACATTGTGTAATTCTGTGAGAAGGAGAAATGTTCATGCATTTCATGTGTTTAGTTGTCTGTTTTTTTGGGATTCGATTGCAGTGGGAAGCTGATCCGGACACATCTTTTCTTTCTTGTTTTGAGTTTTGAGTTTGGCAGCATGAAATTGAGTTTAAATGAAACCCATGTCTATCTCTGAAAAATGACTCGCAGTAACTTCTCGATTGAGACTTTCATGGTTCAAACGGAAGAGAGAGACAGAAAGAAGGACGAAGGACAATGTTGCATTTTCACAGTGATGAGAAAAGGGAAGAAATACAGTGAAGGGGGCATGTAAGACAGAGATTGATGCGGAATGACTGAGAGCGGAGAAAAGCAAACTATAAGTAAAAAAGGAGGGAGAGAGAGAGAGGAAGAAGGGTAGAAGCAGATTAGTTTGCTTTCTGCTCCTTGCTCTGACATTGAAAGATATGTCGCTACTAATGTCCCAGAAAGCCTTGAATAACACAGCAAACCGATACGTATCCCCCTTAATGGGATTTCCTAAGCTGTACTTGCTCCCTCCCTCTCTCATGCACACACACAACCAGCACACCCAAGTGAGCACATGCACACAAGCAACATGCCATATGGCCACTGCCGGCATGGTTTGAAAGATAAAAGGCAGATGAAAAAAATGGAAACAGTTCGCTTGAGGAGTAATTATAATATTGTCTTCTCGTTTGCTACGAGCTGAGGGGTTGATCTCAATTATGACACTGTCTAAGGCAATCCCAGGCACATACATTTGTCCTCCCTGAGGTTTCCGGGGACAGTGCTTCCACGGGGAGCTACGGCGCGTGTCACCGCAAACTGATCATCGAGCATTGCGGTTTCATGACGGCTCACACAGGCAAGAGGATCCCACTCCATTATGAAGACAGGCATCCTCGCATTTGCATACCGATGTGCTCGCCGCCTTTTCACCTGTATTTCCTCACACGCACTCCGATATATATCATGAACCCTGAAGTGTTTCCGGTGTTATCGGTGTTTACTCATGCAGCACGGTACGCACATCAGCAAGTGCCCGGTTTGCTGGCGTCTGTGGATGCGTGCGCGGCAATCACCGGAGGCTGTTTTAACACAGCTCTCGGATTACAGCGGGATAGTGGGGCACAGAGAGATTAGACCAATTGGAAAAACAACAGGAGGAAAAACAGAGGAAATATCACTCAGTGGTGCTAATGAAGCAACACAGGGAGGAGCGCTGATTATCCGACTTAACCTTGAGGGGCTTTAGAACTAACCTAGGGAAAGTTAGAGGGGCAAAGTTGATGAGTGGATGCATAGTTTTTAAGCCGGTATGTAGAGGGGAGGGGGAGGATTTGAGCATCTGTGTGAAATGAACTGACTGCATGTGTCTATCAGTCTACTATTATGGGTGTCTTGTGCCACTGTTTAATGTCTGCGTGAGGCAGTGTGATACCAGCGATGTCGGTGATTGTCAGTATGTGTGTTCCTGCCTGTCTCGGCTTTATGCCGATGACACAGCATTTTTTTTTTTTTTTTTATTTTGCTTGTTTCTCACAGAGGGAAAATAAACAAGTCAATGAATATTTATTATATTTTCCTTATCGAGTGTCGGTTCACCATGCGACAATATTCTCTTGTAATTACCCAGCTCCAATTGTTTGTTTGTGTCTGTGCGTACTGCTGATGTGTCGTTCTGTGTGTTTGCACACACAGCCTTTGATTCCTGCCCTCTTTCTCATCAACTTGACATCTGGGTCGTAGATACAGGCCCCTTAATAAATCTGAGAGTGAGTCAAGAGGAACACTTTTACATCGCATAGCTAGATACCATGGTTCTAGTGGGACTTTATTGCGAGTGCAAATAGATTTCCGGTAAAGAATTAAATAAATAACAACAAAGCAAAAAGCGTTGGAGTTAAAATCAGTTATATTTTAAAGATTACTGAAGAATGAAGTGTTGTCCTGACCATTATAGAACTGCATGCACCACACAGTTACACTAAGTACGTTAAGTACATTTTAATCTGATGGTTTTCTCACTATGTAGTAGATGAGTTATAAAAATGTGTATCTTTTTATTCTTACTGTCAACAAAGACTTTAATCAAAGACAAATTGATCCTTCTAACTACAGTTGCATCAGCTTATTCCTCTGTGTCATAGAGTCCCATCGTTCCTCTGGGTGAATTAGCCTTCATTGTCATAAAATGGTCATTGTAGATTATTTGAATACAATTTTCTTTACTATTATTACAGATGTAATATGTCCCTTAGCTATTTTGCATTCATAAATAGTACATATTCAGGACCTGTATTTTAAGATTGTTCTTCTTTTTTCTTTTTCTTCTTTCTGTAGGAACAAATGGGTTTGGGGTTAAGGAAGGCTGGAAAGCATTGATTAAGGAACTCACTCATTCACTTGTTGGCAATAAGAATACATAGAACATTGCCAGCCATATTTGGCTTTATACGTTGATGTAAATGTTTTTTCAATAATATAATAATTAATATCAACTTTGCAAACTTGAGGAAGCCTCGTGGATGAGAGGTGAAATGTCTTCAAACCCTAAACAGAAGTCCATTTGCTTCTGATTCATCCTTTAAGGATTATCATGAACTGGATGAATGGGAATCTCCACAAGCATACTGTGTAGCATACTTACTTTTGTTGTAAAAGTTGTCCAGCAGAATCCTCATATCCCTGCACTGTTGTGAAATGTTGTCATAACAGATGGGAATAACTATGAAAAGGTTCATTGCTAAACAGAATGAATCAAAACCATGTTTCAGATACAGGTATGATATAATGTAATTTTGATATTATTCAGATATTGAGTTTTTTTCTTTTCTTTGTAGTGATTGGTTTGGACATTTTTACTCTAACATCTTCATGCTGTGGAACAGTTGTTGGATTTTCCCTCACTTGGAGGAAATGTTATGATTTGGCTGCCACTGAGAGGGAGCTGCCAATCACGCCTCACAGAGTTACAAGCACAGCGGAGTTCCTGCCTGAAGATGATAGAAAAATAAGTGGATCAAGAAAAAGCTGTAACTCAGTCCTTTTGGTAAATACAACAACAAGGTGCAGCACCATGTACCTATATAGCAAGACATGGAGATCTTTGACTGAATGGAAAAGCTCAGCAGGAACTTCACAGATTCCCTTTCAGGCGACAATCATCTAGTTGTTATGGCAACATGAACCCATTGTATCTGGTCAATAATTTAAACTCAATGATTATCATGTGTTTGTACCTTCTTGATCAAATGCAGCTATGATTCAAATACAAAATTGATTATCGTAAAACATATGAAAATATGCAGACACATGAAACATGCAGAAATAGTAATATTTGGTCATTTGTGATCAATGTTTTCAACTTACTTTTTTAATAAACATAGGCAGAGCTAACATGATCATAGTTTTTTATTACACTGCAGCATGTAACATTTTTATAGCAAGAAGCCAATAGACATTTACATTTCTGAGATTTGTTTTACGTTCCTTTTTAAATATAGCTGTGCATGTGTGCTTCAGCATAAGCTAACTGGACTCAGAAGAAACTTTTTTATTTTACATAATTTATACCCCAAATTATGTAGAATTACCTTTTGAAATGATAATTTAATACATTATTCATGTTTTTTTTTCTTTCAATTGCTTTCTTTTTTTTTTTTGTTTGGTACCTGTTTTCTTATGTGGAGCTTTACAGGATCATCCTCCGTGAGTCTTCTGCTCAGGGATACACTGTATGTATGCTCTGAGTTATGCGTATGCAGGCCAGAAAAAAAGTTTCAAAAAGCTAACACATCGACTTGGATTTACCAGATTAACACATTTATGAGTCAAGTTTTTTACACTGTCCTCTGTCGGTTTGCATTCAACCATTTTAAGTTTGTTTCTGCTGTTTTGTGTATTTTCAAGTGCTTTTATAGACAAACCTCAAAACTGTGCATTAAATGGTTCACATTTCAGCCCTTTGGAACTCATGTAGTTTGGCTTCAAGTGGTTTCGGAACAGGTACATATGCTGGCTGACGTTCATGCAGTTTAGATTTTTATACCATGCTTAAATTCAGCTACACTTTACTCCTAGAGAAAAAAAAAATCCTGCAAGCATAGTATCATGATTCTCTTTAGTGTTTGCTGCAGTCCCAAAGGACAATTGATTTGGATTACGATCCAAGAGCAGCAGTCATGTTACACAACAATAACAGAACCTGGGAACTAGCTTTGTAGTTCATACCTTTTATAGAAAGTTTAAGTTTGGCATCAATTGGAAATGTAAGGACAGGGACAACAATGGAGCAGGAGTTTTCACCCTGTGTGTGTGTGTGTGTGTGTGCTGTTTACTCTGTTCGCTAACTAGTTGTGTGGTTGCGTGCCAACTGGCTAGCATGGAAGAGATGGCAAAAGAGAGTGAGAGAGGCAAAGAGTGGAGGAAATGGTGAGTTGGATGAATGCTGTGATACTCATTAAACCATTAGACGGAGTAACAGCTGGACACCCACAGCCATCTGCAGCAAATTTCCTCTCTAAAAAGACAATTTAACCTGATCTTACATGCACATGCACACACACTCACACACGTCACCATGTAAACAAAAATTACAGACTCTAAATGCTCTCTGTCCCACACACAGACTGATCTATGTGCGCCTCTCTCACTCTCTATCACACACATACATGCACACATACATGCACACATTCATGCACACATACATGCACACATACATGCACACATACATGCACACATACATGCACACACAGTCAGACACGCTGAACCTTCTCGCCCCCACAAGTCCTTAATTTTCCAGCTGTGTAGGCAAGCAGCAGCGGGCAGTTTGTCCCCCAGACAAGGGTCACCAACCCAGGGGGAGAGAGCTCTCTGTCTCTCCCCTGGTTGCAGACGACTGGAGTGCAGGGAGTGATAAACACTCGAAGAAGAGAAAGCGGAGGGAGAGGAGTGACAGGGATTTGGAGGGAGGAGGGAGGGAGGGTCGAGGAAATGGAGCACAGATGGGTGGGAGCGAGGGAGTGTGGCATACAGAGCGATGAAATGAGAGAGCGTGATGAGGAGAGGTAGGTGAGTGGGAGGAGGAAGGGAGAGATGAAGCAGGGTCAGACAAGCAAGCTTGAAGGGTGGAGGAGAGGGGAGGATGGGAGTTGTGGATTGTGGTGTTGGGGGGGGGGGTCGTCCAGTCAGCCACAGCGTGATGGATCACGATGTTAGCAGATAAGACTGGTGTTGAGAGGGGGCAGGCTTGGCTTGTCAAGAACAGCTTTTGTCAGAAGGCAGCATGCAGGCACACACACAGCAACATCAAGAGGGGAGAAGGAACAGGAGGGTTGAAGGTCTGGTGTATTTTTTTTTTTTTTAGGCCTATCTGGAAAAAAAGGTGAGAGTGGGAGAGAGACAGAAGAAAGACAGGGAGCAAAAGGCCGGCCTTACATAGTGCCTTTTGATTTATGTAGCACCGTGAAAGGCAATTTATGTCTCACACAATATGAGGTTTCCAAGATTTCAACTTGCCTTTCATGCAGATCCACTCCGTTGCTCAAGAAAGTGCTCAATATACAGTCTTTGTCTTCTGGTTGCTTTCTCTAAAACACACAGATGCACACAGATCATTGACCTGACAAAGGTAGGATCCATGTTCATTTTAGTTTTTCATCCCGGAGTGATGCATCGCTGCATTGGTCATGCCCTGAGCACTCGCTACACACTTTTCCCTCAACCTTGACTTGGCCACCGAAACATCTCTGTTCTAGGAAGCTTTGACGAAAGGCAACTTTGACACTGAATGACTTAAGAACATTGCTGTGTTCTCACTTGGGCAATGTAGAGAATTTGTTTCTTGATCTCAGGTGTTGCGGAGTTCATCTTCGCTCTATCTAAAAGAGTTCATTTTTCACATAATTCGATTGCGCCGCGGGTGTATTTGAAGATGTAATGCATGAAATGTACAGGGCAGCATATTTGTAATGGCAGTACATGTTCTTATGTCGTTTGAGGGGTTGTTTTAGAGGATCCACCCAAGGATCCTGACATACAGAATTAACCTCAAAGACCTGGTGCCGAGGAAGATTGACTGATCCAACGCTTTTATGTTCTTCTATATAAAGCTGCACTTGAACAATCCACAAAGACAACATCTGAAGGCCAGGTGACCTCAGGCATCCAAGTGCATTCTGCTTCAACATAAGAAATAACTTTTCGGTATAGCCTGAGTATGAGCTGAGTATTTTCCATATATCTTCCTTGTTTCAAAATATACATTCTTAAATTATGAGATGCTGTTTCTGCCATGAAATCTACACTTTTTCTCAGGAGAATAAATTAGCATAGTCAAATTTCTCAAACCGTTACAACAAGTGCTCATCTGTGTCTTGTTGATCACCTGGACCCATCCTGACAAAATCCTTTTTTTCCTCTAAGCTCACTTGCTACAAACCCCTGTGGTTTTAAATTATGCAAATTGTGTCTGTTGCTCAGTCATGTTTAGGGCTGCTGTTCTCTGCCCAGACTAATCCCCTCCAATTACAGAAGCAATGCGTTTCATGTGATTTGTAAGGGCCCCTTTACTCACTTAGGTGCATATCAAACCAGAACAGCAGTTAGGTTTATAAATTGTGAGTCCAGTTAAAATTCTTTGTGCCTGATGTCCTTCCTAAACACGACACAGAAGACAGAGGTCACCAAACTATAGATGTGTTCAATAAGCAAATAGAAGAGAACACAAAATGAGCAATTCAGGGGCTTTAATCCAACCAAATAATTTCATGCTCTCCAATAAAAGAGGTCTCCTGCAATGACTTCCTCTATTTATGTGAAAGCCATCCAGATGCTGCTCAGTCCCACAGTTTCCAGTCTCAGTCATTCCCACAGCAGCTGCTAATGTTGTTGTTGCAGTCGCCCCAGTCGCTGAATGATGAGGAAACAATGCACATTACCAATGCGCTGTCAAAAACAAGAGAGTTACAATCTAAGACCGATTCTCCTTTCTGTCCAGTTTGCAAATATTAAGCCAGAGGTTCTTTGTTTCACGTCACTGCAATGGACTGGTTAAATCTGCAGTGGGGGACTTCTACATATAAAGGAACATCTGTTTCATTCAATGCTGTGCCAAACGAACAAAGAGTGGTTGGCCAGAGCTGAAGGGGGGGGAGCAATACATAGTGACAGAGTAGGCTGGAGCTAGTAGCAGTATGGGGCAGCTTATGGCATGAGAAGCTTTTCAATAGTATTTCTTTTAATTACTCTCACTGCCAAAATGAGGAGACACATGTTCAACACTGGACTGTTTAAGTATCGGTAGTCAAGTGGCTCTGTCTTCAATTTGTACACTTTGATCATCATCTTATGTGTGTTTGACCACCTTGTCAGCACTCACAGACACCGAGCTATTGAAACATATCTAACACCGTTTTTGAGTGAAATGTAAAATTGAAATGAAAAAAAAGATAATGTCAAGTGTTTAACTGTTCCAATGAAAGCTCAGTCCAACTTTGTTAATTTATTTCTCCAGTTTATGTTTCCTTTCAGACACACTAAAGTCATTGCCTCTCCATTTGTGCCTATTGGCCCTCTGTGTTTGCACAAAAGCTGTTTTTTCACAGCTGCAGATTAAAATGATGCTGAGGTTATTTTCTTTATTTCCTTCCTGTTTCAATTATATTGTAATTTGAGCAGCATATTTTTTTTTTTTTATGTGGTAGTTTTTGTACGTTGAGGAGTGGAAAATAGTACGGCATCACAGCATTTTGAGAAATAGTACAGATGGAGACTCTTAGATGCCGCGTCGCTCTCCATCCGTTCTGCCTCGATGTGAAGCCATGGCTTCTTCATTGTCCTAGTTGTCAGCAACATTGCACACTTACAATAAGGCGCCACAAGAGGACTTGATGTTGTCAGAAAGCTTTCACCCATTTCAAAAGGTGCAGTGTGTGTGTTGGTGTGTATGTGTTAATAAAGACAGAAGCAGACAGAAGGAGTAGGCGGTGAGAATGGAGGGAATGAGGCAGCACAGACGGAGAGAGGAGGAACATGAAACGTACAGAGGTATGTGTTGTGGATCTCCCCACTTATGTCTCCTGCTGTGCACCTCCGTTGGAGGTTATAAGGAGGCGACTGATGTTTCCACACAAGGGCTCCTATACGGCTTCTTTCAAGGTAGTTATGGAATTATCATAATCCATTTTCAGGGTGCACTGGAAGACTCACGCCATGTGGTGGGGTGTAAACTGAGATTAGATTCACAGCATGATTTTGAGGCACTTCTGTGCATGCAAATGCAAATGGGGCATCAGCAGATTCTCACTTCCAGGAGATAAATCACAGGAAATGATATATGATGGTGTGGCCTTCGGTGAACTCAAACATACCTGGATGAACCATTGTGAGTTTCTCATAGAGACCAGAACAAATTGTGCCTGTGTGTGCAGTCTTTATCAACTTGCAGAGTTATATATAAAGAATATACCCTTTATCTATTTGTATGTGTGAGTAGCTTATTTATCTTTTGGTTTGCTTTTTGTTTAGTTTTTTTTTTTTTAATCATGCACATTTATGTATTTCCCTGTAGTCATGCTATTGTATTTCTATTCTAATTGGTTGTGGATGGTTGTAGTCTGTTGGAATGGGAATGAGGGTAAGATTAGGCAGGGGGAGGCACTGGGACGGTCAGTGGGGGGGGGAAAGGGAAGGGTAGTTTTCTGTTTTCTATATTGGTGATTTTGTTTTTTGTTTTTTGCATCAAATGTTCTGAAAACTCAATAAAGAGATGAATCCAAAAATCAAAAAAGAATTAAAAAAATGAAATGTATGGAGTAGAAGTACAAATAAAATCAAGTTAAGTGTAGTAAAAAAGAAAAGAAAAGAAAGGATATACCTGCTGTTGCCCTCCAAATTAGGTCAAAGTAATGGAGGGGCCTTTAAAATGATTCGTTAGCCCATAAAGATGCATTTGTATCTTGTATTGAGAAGCGGCCCCTGAAATGAGATGCATCAACCTGTCTGAGTGTGCGAGTGCAGCAGCAGCATGCGTGCATGCCTAATGTGCAAGTTCCTTTGAGTTGATCTGTTTGAGTATGCAGTCTCAGTGTCTGCGTTACTGTGTGAGGATATTCTCTGTGGCTCCCAGCTTGCCTTGGGCCAACCTGTGGTGTTTAAATCTGTGTATCATCTGTCATTTAGCCTTCTATCCCTGTGGCTGTAAGAAGCCTCACTGCCTCCTCAGTGCTTTCCATCCCACAATGCTTCCAGTACAATAACTCAGGCAAGCTAACAGGATCACATAACATAGCATGACTACTCCAAACACCAACAGTGGATTTCATTTTGTTGTTCAGCTTTCCTGTATTGGCGCTTGAAAATATTCTGATTTCCACCCGCCCATCTCTGTTTCTGTGTGTCGTTCAACATCAAGTGTTTGTCTTTGTCTCTCTCTTCCTCCTTTACTCTGCTCTCGCATCCCTCTGGCTGTTTCTGTATGTATTCTCTATTCTCTGCAAGCATGAAGCATGAAAAGCATGAAAAGCATGAAGGAGCTAAAGCTATCCCCCCAAAAAAAATGTGTCTTAAGATTTCCTAAAAAAAAAATCGTTGCTTTACTTAACTTCAGAAGTTTGTTTTCCAACACATCAAATGACCCTCAGCCAGCACGATATCCTAGGTGACAATTCAGTCTACACTGATCTTTCAGTGTCAAGAAATGCACTGTGAGCGGTGCAACGGCGACACTGAAGTTAAAGCGATCCTTTTCTAACTTGGCGCTGCTAAAGCTGCAACATCAATGAAAGGATTTTGACAAAAAAGTCCACGATGCATCTTTGTTCTGTCTTCTTCTGTTTAACGAACAACTCAAATTGTCCTTTTCACTCTTTTTTTTTGTCGAATAATAATTTTGGGGAAAGAAATTGTTCCGGCCTTATCTGAAATTTGTTACCGGAGCATCTACAGTATAATGTGTTATACATTCATACAGATACATACCTGTAAAGAGCATTTATGCATTCATGAGGGATTCTCTGAGTAAACATTTCATCTACGATGCATAAAAAGATTTGAGAAACATTTACTGCTGTCAAAAGAGAGCTTTAAGATATTTTTCAATTTTAAGAAATAATATTATTAGTAGTAGTAGTAGTAGTAGTAGTGTTATTAATATTGTTATTAGTAGAAATAGTAGTAGTAGTTGTAGAAGTAGTAGTACTATGACACTATAGAGTAAAAGTTCAAATCAAACTATTGCAGGATGTATTAGATTTAATGCATGAAGTATCCTACTGCAACTTAATAAATTATGAAGTTACTATATTTTCATGTGTTTGGTTCATGCTGAATAGATCATAACTTTAGGAATTGTAGCTTACATCATACATTTCAGACCCATGTATTCGCTCAGGCTCTCTGAAAGCAGAATAGTACCTCATAGAAATATTGTTTTTCAGACAGAAGCATTCGCACATTAAACATAAATATATAAATACAGTTACATAAATAAACTTATAATAACTGTTGAAAACCAGTCCACAAACCCCTGTCCCTGTTGGTCACTGACTGCCTCTCTCTCTCCCTGTGTGTATATTCATTGTGAAAATGGGCAATTTAATATCCCATGGACACAGAGTTCTAAAATCTGAATGTTCAGCATTCAGATTGGAAGCCCAGATCAATGTCTATTAACTATTCAGCTTTCAGTACCTTGCAAATTAAAAGCTTGATTGAGCTAATCAATCTTCACACTCAATAATAATAACCAGTGTTTGTGTTGGTCTTACTAAATGAAAAATGAGCAGCTTGATTTGCAGTTTGTAGCCATATTTATTTTGTTTTTTTGAGGATGTCTGAAAAGCATGATGAGATGTTCCTGCTGGTAGGTGGTCCACACATGCTGCAGCACTTTGATCATCCAGGGGGAAAGCACGCTGTGTGCTAAGAAAGGAGGGTAGAGGAGGGAGCACGAGCACTTTGGAGGAGGCTCCAGGTGAGGTTGTGTCCTTAATATGCTCATGAAACAACAGAGTGCAAGATGGAAAAGAAAAAAAAAAAAAAGCACAAGTCAGAAAACCATCATAATGTCTGGATTTAAAGAGGTAAAAAAAACAGCGTTTAAGTGTGTTTACCCTCTACTACAGCCCTGGCAGCACTGCTATGGTTTGACAGTTTAGTTGGAAGAATTTCTGCTTCACCTCCAAGAAGTGATAGCAGAACTACGCAGATTGCCATTAGAGGGTGGTGATGAATTGCAAAAGGCATAGAATTGGAATACTGCTCTCTCTTTCTCTCCCTCGGTGGTTCGCTGGTGGGGTTTAATTTCTATAGAGTTTCAAGAAGAAGAGGCTGGCAGGGCAGACAATCATGCCTACGTTGTCACCCCCAAGGCCCCATGCTTCATCTCAATAAGCCCCTGTCTTCCTCCAGCTCCAGCTCCATTGGAAATGGCATTTGGGATTTGTGTGTGTGTGTGTGTGTGTGTGTGTGTGTGTGTGTGTGTGTGTGTGTGTGTGTGTGTGTGTGTGTGTGTGTGTGTGTGTGTGTGTGTGTGTGTGTGTGTGTGTGTGTGTGTGTGTGTGTGTGTGTGTGTGTGTGTGTCTGCCTGCTCACTTACAAAAGCTACAAAGATTTCAGGGATTTCAGCCAAAGCAAGAGGTTATGTGTCATACTGTCAGGTGGACTGCAGAGGAGGAAAGAAGAGAGAAAGATAAAAAAAAAAAAAAAAAAATGCTGCAACGAAAAAGACAAATCAAGTGCAGGATGTAAGAAATATAAGATCAGATCAGTAAGTAAAGAAAAGGAGGCGATGAGAAGCTGGAAACTGGGCAAATCTTTGAGGGGAAGAGAGTAGTGCAGTTGGGTTGGCCTCGCCTGTTGTGGTACATTAGCCTTTCGCTCTGGTGCTGTGCTCCCTGCTGTACGTAGCAGGGCTGAGAAACAAATAGAAAAGGAAGATAAAGATGTTCAACAGGGAAAAAGACAGCAGATTGGCAGATGAGCGTTAAAGTTGCACTTTTTTCCCCCCCTAACTCCTGGATTCTTACACGTGAACATTCAGCTCAATACTTCTTGTAACCCCCACACCAATAATGCCTTATGAGGCATTATTGGTGTGGGGGTTACAAGAAGTTGCATAGAGTAGAAATACAATGAGAATTCAATAGAAGAAGAAAAACAAGGAGCATCGGTTGGGTATTGCGCTGCCTTGTTAGCAAGGAATCTGCCTTTTTTCAGCTCCTAGACCCTCCACTGTGATTTAATATCAGTATTTCTCTTCTTATATCACCCCTCAGTCCAATTATTGTGTATTCTCTTTCTAACTGTCTTCCTCTCTCTGTCTCTCCCTGATATGATTTCTATTTACTGTTAGCTGCCAGCAACCATGAAGGTCATGACAGTCCATCTCCTTTGCTTTGCCACTGTTCCGTCCCCCACAAAACTCTCATGTTTATGTATTATTCTTATTCGTTTGGCTGCTTGCCACAGTGGATGATGTGTTTTCCCCTCTTCCTACCTTCTGCACCTTCTTCTGTCAGGCCAACCACCTCCATGTCCTCCCTCACCACATCCATAAATCTCCTCTCTGGCCTTCCTCTTGTACTTTTTCCTGCCAGCATCATCTTTAGCATCCATCTCCTGATGTACTCGTCATCTCACCTCCTTACATGTTCAAACCGTCTTCATCTCACCTCTTCCACTTTGTCTTGTCTAAACTGAGCTGTCCTACTCTTTCCTAATGCTTTCTATCCTTGCCATTCCCAATGAAAATCTTAGTATCTTAATTGCTGTCATCTCCAGCTATGCTTCTGTCTTTTCATCACTGCCACCACTTCAAAACCATACAACTAGTGTCACTACCTTCTTGTAAACCTTCCTTTCACTCTTGCTGGTTCCCCATCTCTGACAAATCACTCCTGACGCTCTTATCCACCCATTCCACTCTGTCTGCACTCGTCTATTCATTTGAATAGTTGACCCAATTATTTTCCTCACCTTTGCCACCTGTAGTCCTTGCAGTGTCGTATAGTATAGGAATATAATACAGATTTTGAAAAGATACATTCAAAGCAATGTTACATACTGTTACAATACTGTATTTGCTTATGGCCTTTCCCACCTTTATAGTGGTTTATTTATGAAGCAAAGGCCTTTTATTTTGTTTGTGTAGAAAGCTCTAAAGAACCGTATGGATGCTGTCATGGAAATTCAGCTCTGAGGCTTCCTATATCGATGCTGAGTAACAGCTTTGATGCAATTTTCCTCTGGAATACAATGCAGACACACTTTCACACAGTCATTTCATAAATGCATTTAAGAAATGGGATAGTGTAAGTGATTTATTTTGAAGGTGATGGAGGCCTTTTTTAGTGTTTGGTAAACTGACATTTTAGCTGATGTGAAACTATATTACTCAGTATTCATCTCATGACTGTATTAATTTGGTTGTGTCTGCTTGCATGCGCTCATGTGTGTATGCCTTTATTAAAAGACATCAGGAACTTTGTATTGACATGGTTGACTCTATATCCTGAAGAGAGACCTCTTCTACACTGAACGTAGCTCATCACTCATCTTTCTAGGAATCATATCCCTGGAATGACCTCCAGGAATTATAGCAAGGGCTTTGTCATTGGGGAATGTCACAGCTTCGGGACTACTTCACTTTAGCTTCCAGTGATCATGTTCCACCATCTCTGATCCCTTGTCTCCCATTTCCTTCAAGTACTCAGAGAATTACATTTTCATTTTGCTGCCAGCACCTTGATGCATTGCTGTAATCCACCAAGTGGCTGAAGTCTATTCCACACAAGGATAGAGCTGAGACCGTACCTTAAGTGCTGATATCATGAAACCTTGATTTGAGTGTGAACGTAATCTATCAATACACTGAGGTTCAGCGTATGGACATATAGGAACTGTTCCCCATGCATGTCTTTTTAAAAATACTTGCAGTATTGGACTGTGTCTGTAATAAATATTACAAGTATGTTAATATTATTTTACTTTTATTAACAGCATCTTTATCTAAGTAGCTGCTAGTAACTGCAACACTTTTTTATTATTATTTTTAAACATATTTAAACTAAGTGCTTTTCAAGCCAGAAAGTACATTACGTCATTACATTAATACAAATATTTATCAAACTTAGTGTCCCATCATATTGACATTATGAAACTTGAAAGGACGGATTTAGTTTTGTTTCAACACCCCTCTTATATGAAGCAATATTCAGAAGACATTAGTTGTGTACCTCTGTCTAAGAAAAGTGAGAAACTTGTGGACTTTTGGTTTGTTACATGATATGATCATTATGTTATTAATGGAGGACGAAGTTTGCATTTAAAAAGTGAAACAATGCCACCAGTGGAACGAGTGATCTGCAGGGGGGAAAAAATACTAATACGTAATCTTTAAGGAATATGTCACTTTCTAGAAAGCTTTCTCAGGAAGATGTTGTGTGCAATTGTAACAAAAAAAGCTTTGAATGAAGGAGAGATAATGAGAGAAGGGCTTGATATTGAAAAAAGAGAGTGAAACATTAAGTCAAAGTAGTTAATTATAAACATGCATTGATGTGTAAGGCTACAGCTGAACTACCAAGCACTAATAAATACACATACTGCAGTCATGACAGCCCTAATTAAGTCAAACTTCCCAGAGAGATCATCTGTCATGTTTTGATTTAGTTTTTTCTCCATTGTTGTTGGGTTTTTTTAAGATAGAAGTTTCATTTTATTTAGTGTCACGGCACACGTTTTCTGATGAGGAGTTGATTGGCTCTTAGGCTAGGGGGGTGGGCTTACCTAGTGAGAGAAACCTGTGTGATGCTAAAAGGGGAGGAGAAAGCCAGGTGTGTGGGCCCCCTAGCAAACAAAGTGATAGCGTTCTCACGCGTTTTAGGGACTACAAGAACCCTCTGATGTTATTTTTGAGTTAGCAAAGGAGCCACCGGTAAGCTCACCTCAATTCACCTCTAGCTTTTGAGCCAAACGCCTATTAATATATGTACGGGCAACCAAACCTCGGAAGCCCTAGACGAGATGTATGAAGGCCCCCTTTTTGTGGTGGTGTGACATTATGAAGGTCGGTTTGTGTCTCCATTTGCATTTACATGTACCCATTGGTACAGACCATACTCATATGAAGATGTTAATGTTAATGTTGTGTTAACGTTAATACTTCTAAGCTTACTTTTTTGATTCATGTAAATATAGCCCGGTGCTAAGTGATACGAATGTTTGCTCTGCCGGTCATTACACAGACTGACTGACAGCTGTTTGTGGAGTCGTGGCTCTGCTCCCGGGAGTCGATATGCGTGACCCCTTGTAGAGACAACCACCTTCCAGCTGTGAATGATGCCCAGAAAAACTTTCAAGTTGGAGTGTGAAACTTTTTATGAAATGAGGGGTTCTGATTCATCGTTCCTTTTATTCGCCAATACTTAGAGAGTGAGATTTAATGCAGACATATATTTTTACATATATTTGCAACATGCTATTCCTTTGTTTTCTGTGTGTTAACATTAAGCAGCTCATTTTTATGGACGTGCGGCACCGAATTTTATGTATTTGTGCATTAGGGCACATGTGTGTATGTATGTATAAGTGTGAGCTCGCATGAGTGCAAGTGTCTTCCCTTGGGAAGGTCAGGGACATTAGTAAGATCAGAAAGCGGTCCTGTTCATTTTATTAACTGTCTTCCTGATTACATCTTGCCCTGGGGTATGCTGCCTCCATTAGTCAGGTAAAAGCACAATTATGCCAGAATAGATTAGTGCTCTATTTTCCTCATTAGGAACCACTGTGGAGGAGTTAGACCTTGGATGCTCTAAGGTGAATGTATATAAAAGACAGTAACTTCACTGTGGATATTGGAAGAGAAAGCATCTGAGAAAGTCAAAGGATTAGCCCTAAATGTAGTCACATTAATGCTTAGATTTTTTTTTCTCTCGATTTTTTTTTATCTGTGTCTTTAAAATTGGCAGCCTTGTCCTGCGGCAAATAATATAAAGGCTACTCAGCTGGTGATTTAAAGGTTAAGCCACCTGTTTTTGGTTTCAAAAGTATAGTAGGAAGCTATGCAAATATGATTGCAAGGTCTAAAGGTGGTGCAGCACCTTTAAATATAACATAAATGGGAGCCTATCCAGATAATACCAGCCACCTGTCTGCTCATTTTTAAATCCACTGCACAGTATGTTTAAAAAAAAGGTGTCTTTTTCAAAAAATGATATATTAGTAAAGTACTGAGGTCTGGCCAAGGCATACTGAAGTCGCCCACCGCTGTCTCTATTGACTAAAACGTTGAACCTTGGATTGATAGGCACTGTCAGGTCTCTACACGCTGTGCGCCAATGGGGATTACCCAGCTTGAAATTTAGATGGGCTGATACATGTGACATTTCTAAACTCAATTTTCAAGTATGGACGAGGACTCCTCTCCAGCTGCTTACAGTGAGCCCTGATAACTGTCTGACAGCTCCAACAAATGATTAAGGTCTGTTTCGAAATGACTGAAGTGTATTCATCATTTGCTCTCCTCTGCAGCGAAACAGGACCGGCAAACTTCATCTCAATCATACTGGCGCTCATTAGCTGGCACAGACTCTCTCTCTCTCTCTCTCTCTCTCTCTCTCTCTCTCTCACACTCACACTCACACTCACACTCACACACACACACACACACACACACACACTCAGGGCACTTAATGCGCTACATAACTGCTACAGTACTTCGAGGTGATTCATAATAGGAACATGCATGCTTTTAAACATCAGACAAATATAGAATCTATTTATACTTAGAATACTAATCACCACGCATAACAGTAAATCTTGTGCAGTGCTATCTTTCCTCATGTACAAAAATAGGCAAAATGATTGGTTCATGTTTTCAAATAACCCAGACTTTTTGCAGTGCGTTGTCTGTCTCCATTGCAAACAAGGTCCCAAAAACAGTCTGTGGGTCTAATTAATCAGTTGCCTTGTTGATAGGTGTGATTGCTTGAGAGACACAAATTTCTGTCTCTCATTACCAAGTGTGAAGATATCAACACAGGTTTGCACATAGTACTGTGCACACTACACACAGGCACAGTTGCATATCCACAGTTACATCATTTGTTGAAGTTTGTCCCTGGCCAGTCAGCAGAATACAAAATATAAGATGTAGCTCAGTAAAGTAGGAAAATGCTCACATGCTTGTTACACAAAGTCAGACAGACCAGTTTTCAAACTCCCAGCTCTTACCTCACTCTTTCTCATAGCCCATTATCATCCTGCATGTGTCCTCATATAAACTGCTGCAAAAACCTTCTGGCACATCCAGAGAGTCCACAGATCCACCAGACACTTGAGCTGTGCGATGGAGCTGTCAAACCAAACCAAAGGTCTTGTGCTGCCCTCAGCCAACACAGCAACCAAACAGGGAGACTGGACAGGAAGCTGAAAAGTTTCCTAATTATGGAACACAGCACATCATTAAGTCTCTGTAATGAGCATCCAGAAGCCAGGTGCAGCCTCACCTGTCAGCCATGTCCTCATTACTAATATTGTCATTATGTTCCTGAGAATATCATGGACAGGTTATTAGGAAGTGATGGGTAAGTGAGCAACATGTCTGGAAATAAATTAGCAATTTGTTGCAAAATGCTTCAGGTTTTTATCTAAATTCAACATAACCTATTAAATGTCAATTTATTTGTTTAATTAAATAAAGCACAGATAGCCGTGCTTTTATCTTTATTTGATTTCTTTCACTTCCCTTAATTAATTCATTCAACCTTTATTTTAACTTGGAAATACACTGAGGTAGAAGCATCCTTTACAACATAGTCTAGTGTAAAACATAGACAAAAGATGTGTGACACCAAGAAACATCTGGTGCTAAAACCGTGACAGTGAATACTGTCATAGGAAATTAGATTTGTCATTGAAACGAGAACCTGAATTAAAAAAGGAAATATTGTCATTGAAATGTTTATCTGAAAATGTTCCACTGACAAATAAAATTAATTTTATTCAGTTTTGTGTTTGTTTTATATACATTGACAGTCTACTGATTTTTTTTTTTCTGTGTCTGTTTCAGCAATGACGCATTCCAAAAGTCATTACTTGTTTTTGTCAGTGTCACAGGTTTTCATTTTCATCTCTCTGTTACCATTTAGGCGAGGAGAGAAGAAGTTTGAGGGGAGGGGCAAGGAGAGTGTGATCTTGTACTGATGACAAATGTCCCTTTGGCTCAAAATCCTCTCCACTTTTAGCATACAGGTTCCCATTTTAGTTGAAACTCCCAAAAGTATGTTTGCCCACTGTTATTTTTTTTACTCTATCCATGCTAATATTTTGTGTCCAGCATTGTTGAAGGGAAATGATGTTTATTTTCATTTATATTTTATATTTACACCTTTATTATTTAGATTATAATTTAAAGTGTTTTTGATAAAAGTGCAGCACAATAGGGCTGTTGTTTGAAATGTCATCTAATGGCTTTAGGCTAATTCTTTGCGAAAGGAGTCATTTGCTTGTTCGTGTATTGTAGAATTAGAGATGACGACACCTAATCCAAACAATAACTGTAGTTTACAGTCCCACACAGTCAGTCTGGTGAAGCAGCAGTTACATTTACTGTATACATTAAAAGTATATTAAGTATAACATTAAAAATATCAATGCATAGAATACCTTTAAAACCTGAGGCACCTCTGCAGCCTAATGTCCCAACCTAATGATGTAATAAACATAATTATATTACCATATTCCTGATTAGATTCACTTTGACCATTAGTGCACCAATAAATATGAGCTCTGTATTATAAAGCGCTGTTACAGCAGTTTCAGTAGTGACAGTTTTTCCTAATTAATATGCATATTTATGCATAAAGGTCTTCTAAAATCTATAAGTATACCTCTGAGGTCTGAGAATACAGTGTACAGTAGTGTGTTCATACAAATGTGTCTGCTCAGAGAGACATAAAATGATAAACGCATACGAGGTCACACATGTGGTCCATGAGGATGACTCACAAAAAATATGACCATAACCTGGAAAGTATCCCTTGCATAGAGGTTTAATAAGCTGTTTATATCGATCAGCATATTTCACTCACATCCGCCTTCTTGTACAAACATCATTTAGAAAATAAATTGTATCAATTGTAGACCTATTTTACCAAAGTCATAAAAACAACAAGAAATCACAATACAGAACTTTATCCTCCACATTTGTAAGGAATCAGCTCGTCAAGCCTTATCTCCTGCCTTGAGAAAAATATATTCATGACGTGTATTTCGTCTTAAAACCTGCCTCAAGGGACTGAACTTTTTGTGATTGAAGTTGTTACCCATTTAGCAGATGCACACGGTACTTGCTTTTTTGTTTGTTTAATTCAAAACAAAGCCAATTAATTTTGTTTTTATTTTTTATGTTTAATTAGGGCTGCTAAGAGAGAAATTATTTTTGAGGAAAAGATTTTTGTTTTGCACGCATATGGGCGCCCTTAAAATGTATGAATAAATGTATATTTATCTGCCATAGGATATTTCAGAAACACGCACTGTACCATATGTTCTGTTCAGTGTTGTTTAGCTGACACAAGCTTACTGTGGGCAAAGACAAAAGACCAGACATAAATGTAGAATGACTCCTTGCCTTAAGTTTAGCCATCTTGAGAGACCAAGAGAGCTGGAGATGGGTGGAGAGAGCAAGAGAAGAATTATGAAGGAGACAGAATGTGTGAAGTTAAAAGTGGTAGACTCAGCAAAGGAGATGAAGCTGAAAGATAGAAAAACATGAGATGAAATAAGAGCCAGTTAGCTAGTGAGAGAAAAGAAAAAAAGGAACGTGGAAGCCAGTGTAAACCTTTACAGAAATCAATATCTCAAGCTAAGATGGAGACAGTGAGGGAAAGCAGGAATGGAGAGATGGGGAAATGGGAATACCAAGCAGAGGCAAGAGAGCAGACACAGCTGTGAAGAGTTTGTAAGAAGAGTTGAATAAGAAAGAGCAGGTTCCTTGGTCTTTGTGTGCTCAGAGAGAAGCCCAGAGGGTTAGTTTCTGGACCAGTGAGGTCAACCTCTTCACCTGCAGATCGACTCCAAACAAAGAGCAGGGTAGACATGAACCAGATGAGGAGAATGTAGCCAGCTGGATGAGAGAGAAATTCTTTGTTCTCCTTTAAAAGACACTATGTATACCTCTGAAATGTCTGCTGTCTAAAACCTCCCCAACCTTTCTTTTTTTTTTTCCACAAAGCCTTGGCTCTCAACATCCTAGAATGTAATAAAAGCTTGTGAGAAATTCTCAAGGCTGATGCAGCGAAGAAATCCTGCAAAACTAATATGCTTTGCAAGTAACTAACAAAATTATACTGTCTGCTACTTTTGAAGTCAGATCATTTTGATGTTTAAGTGTCAGTGATTCATTGAAACATACGGTTGCCAAGGTTAAGCCACAAGTGTTCAAATCAGTATCAACAGGAATAAAGCAGAAGAGTGGCAAATGAATCAGCCCACCTTGATGAATGTTACCTCTGGTTTGTCCATCGCTCAGTAACAGCGAGTGATTATTGAAACAAAATGTGGGGTGTAGCATGGGTAATCATGACCTTGTTAAATTTTGGAGCGGAATTTAAATGCTATACTTAAATTCAAGTAGATGGTAGTAAACCAGCCCACGGCTGCCGTGGGATCTATTCCTGCTCACAGTCCTTTGCAGCATGTCTACCCCCTCACTCTTTCTCCCCATTTCCTGTCACAAGCTTGGCTGTCCTATCTAAATAGAGGCCAAAACTGCCAAAAAAATCCATAACTAATAACATATAATAATAATAAATATAATAATAAATACATAAATGAAAAATTCCCCTATAATATTTGATCATGAGCAACATTACATGAAAATCAAATATGTCTGAAAATATAAAAATACACAAATTGAAAAGAAGCAACTATGAGAAACATACCTTTATGGCCCCTAGAAATAACAGAACTACAAACAACAGAGTATTAAATATTAGTCATATCTAAAACAATTATTTATAAAAAAAAAAGTTATGAGTAAATGCAAAAACCATAGCCTAATAGAACAACAATAGAAAAATAAGTTAAAGAGCAAGAAAAACACATAAATTAAAAAGGAAATAGAAAGGTGGTATTGACAGTGACATTGCAAGTAATATTGCACCTGATAAAAACATAATAATCCACATAATATTAAATGTACTATTTTACATGGTAATAATACTGAAAAGTACTTTGCCCCTAAAGGGATATGAGCAACAAAAAAAACTAAACGTTTCTCGTTCACACCAGACACTGTACAGTATAGCACTTCCAAGTCGTCACCATTATATTGTCTCCCAAACACATTTAAAACAAATTTTGAAGTCTAACTTACTTACTTTCATTTATGAACAGTTACTGTACAAACATCTGGCCAACTCAGTGGCTATAGGTGGATGTACACAAAATGCAAGGAGAATGGATTACACATCAGGAAAGAAGATGTTCGTTTAATTCTAAAAGAACTAGATTCAAGTGGTTTTGTACTCAGAATAACCAGACGTCTCATGGACTTAGTAATGTCCTTATAATGAACTGGGTGCTCGCCTGTGCGCGCTATACTGTACGTTTCTCGTGCGCATCAGATAGTTTCTCGTGCCCACGAGAAAGTTTCTTCCAGCACTTCAGGATTACCAGTTTCCCGTCTCTGCTGCTTTCACGTTATATTGGAATTACCAATTCTCACTTATGAGATTCACATTGACATCCAAACGTCATAAACATGGGAATCCTTCCCATTGTAAGTTTTCCTCCCAGATGATGTAACACAGCATAGTTACAAAATGTGTTTGAGTTTAGTGTTGGTGTTTGATGTTGTCCTATCAGAGAGTTGGCCACCTCATAACAAAGAACCAGAACTGGGTGTGTGCAAAATAAGCCACATTTCCACTATGTGGTACTGGCTCTACTCCACTCGACTCAGCTTTGGTATCATTACCACCCAGTGATAATGAAACATGACTGCTTACATCTGTGTTGGCTCAAATGTAACTCGTCATTGTGCGCTCTCCCAAGAAAGCACTTGGGAGAGCGCAGACCGCTGCCAAGGCTGCTCAGTTTCCCCATGTTGGCATTTCTCTCCAAAGCAAAAGTCCCATGATGTAACACTCTGAATTGTCATTACAAAGTTTGACAGGAAAAATTTAAACAAAATCTTTGCAATTCACTAAAATCTTTATTTATTGTGGCTGTTAGTTGTTCATATTGTCATCTCACATAAATAAACTCCAATGCCACAACAGGTAATTGACACTTGTAACACTTTAAGAGTTGTTACAAAGCCACACACACAGGAAGGAGAAAAGGAAGTATATTAAAACGGGGGAATGTTCAACGTCTGCTCAAGAAAGATGCAGGTTTGACCAAAACAGCATGCACGCACCTATGTGATCGTGCTGCAGTCGTCCACACACAGATAACTCCAAACCACACAAATCGGTTGAAAAGGACTCATAGGTGATGAGTCCTTTTGTAATGTAATGATTATTAATATATCATCCCCAAGAGGACCCAAGGGGTCATAACATTTCAGTCTTTTATCCAGATCCACCTCAAAATTCTTCCTATCACATGTTAACCCTCCCATCAAAGTTTTGTCAAAATCCTTTGAATAGTTTTTGTGTAATCCTAATAACAAACAGTCAAACAGGCGGGTCACATAACCTCATCCAACTCTCATTGGCTGTTATGACCTGGCTCAGATGGCCACAACGAACAAGGAGACACCATGTGGAAGCGGTTAACCAAAATGCTTTATTCAACCAAACTAAAGCAAATAAGACCAAATTAAAATATTAATTAAATTGACTATTTACTTATTGGAGGTAAGACATCAGTAAGTCAGTAGTGTAAGGTGTGCATAAGTGGAGTCTGTGTGAGAGTGTTGTGAGGTGCAAAAACATCATAAAACTTCAACGCAACATAACAAACCAAGATGTGCCTGTGGGAAGAGCAGAGGGCAGTGGGCCATATGAGACCAGAATTAGTGAGGTTTTCTCCAGGTGCTTTGGTTAACCTCTAATAATGTAATTGGCCGATAACGTAATAATTGCCAATAATGTAATCATTTCTTATTTTTTAATGTAAAAAAAGCCAGTAATGTAGTAACTTGCCAGTAACGTAATAACTTTTTGCCCACAATGTTATAAGTTATTACAGTAATCACACTTCCATGATACCCTTACTGTTGCCTCTCTCTCTCTCTCTCTCTCTCTCTCTCTCTCTCTCTCTCTCTCTCTCTCTCTCTCTCTCTCTCTCTCTCTCGTTCAACGAAAACTCACGATTTGAGCAACTTTCGATCCCCATGGGGTTTTGGTAGTACTGACCAAATTAGTTACATATGTGTACCGAGTTTCGTACATGTACGTTAAACTGGAGGCAGGGGCTTCACTTTAGGGGGCGCTAGCGAGCCATTTTGCCACGCCCATTTCCAATCACCATATTACATGTAAATTTTCACCACGACTGATGTTTCTGCCAACTTTCATGAGTTTTTGAGTATGGGCAAGTCCCCAAAAAGGCATTTCATTTTGGAGAATAAAAATCATTAAAGTTGCAAGCAGCGTTGAATTTATCATTTTAAGTACTATTTACATAATTGGTAAAAATGTTAATTGAAAATTATGAGTTTCATAAACACAAAAGAAAGTAAAAGCAACTGGCACTCAACATTTTTAAGTTAGTAGAACTTCTAAACAAATTTTAAGTTGACACCACTTAATCCAATTAAGTAATTTGAGCATTCGGGTTTACAGTGTACATTAGAAGAGTGGACCATTGGTCTTGATGGAGGTCTACGTTCACCGAGTTCCATTTTAGATGACAATTTGTCGTCATCATGAGTAATACAAAGCCAAAATCCATCAGAATTTTTTGGGATAATTGACAGACTACAGAGACTTGTTTGTGCTGTGTTGTAAGGACATGAAAAATGTCAACTTTTGTTGTGGGTGTGTGCATGCTTTCTTGTGCATTTCAGTATGTGGATGCATGCACTCAAGTGCACTTAGTTCAGAGCTCATAAGCACCATTGTGCTGAACTGCTTGCAATTAGAGTTGTAATATCAATTCATTTACTATTTTTTATCAACTAACTATTGAATAATCTGTGGCCAAAACTTTAAACTATGCAGCCTTGTTTTGCTTCTGAAAACAGCAACATGGCTCCAGCAAGTTCTACCAGGTTTTTGTGCTCCTGACTGTGCTATAAAATGCCATTTCATCTTTCTACTTGACATAATCCTAATCCTCTTGAGTTTGTGTTTACCAAGCAGCAAAAACCACGGCTGAGTGTTTAACATCTTGTTGTGTGATGATGAACATGAATATGTTCAAACGTTATTATTCCTCTGCCAAAATATTAACTCTCACAGAGGGGATGTTTATGGCGGTGTTTGGTTGATGTCATGTTTGTTTTTGCAAAATGTGAGGTAAGACCTTGTGACATAGACAATAGGTTTTTCTACAGGCAATGTTACTCTGCATACAGACCTAAAACACATAGGAGAGTTTATGCCTGAAGGAGCAAACTGTTTAAGTGTTACTCTTCAAGTAAGATGACAGCGTGCTTTATTTTTCCCCTAGTTGACCTCATTAATTGGATACTGCATAATCAACACACTGAAAAGTTTGACGGTGACAGTTGACAAAAGTGCAGCATGAATATTCACACATTATCTGTGAGTTTACTCACGACTCCCACAGCTCTGGTGTCACAGGAAAGGCAAAAAAAAAAACTCACTTTCTTACCAATAATCCCTCAAAACATCTGTGACGACCGCTCCTTCGTCTCACCTTTCTTGCTCGTCACATCCATCCTTTCTTTTTTGTCTTCTTTGTTTCTGACTGTCCTCTTTTCTATTTCACAGCTGCCTGTGTTCTGAATTCTTCTCTCTGATTTTCCCTTCCGCACTCTTCCTCATTGCCCTCGCCTGGGTGGAGTTGTTTATGCCCCGTTCATCCACCTCTGCAATTATGAGTGTTTTTCACCATACCCCATCCATATGATGAGTCCGACAGATATGCAGGGAGATGGATGGTGTGAGTGAAAGAGCAGAGCAAAAAACGAGTGTATCTTGGCAGAAGCCATTTTCCTCGTGACACATTTGTCCATCGGCCTTGATCTAAAGCGACACGGCACTAAATCTAAACTTGAGTCATAAACACACAGACACACACATACTGATTGAGATTGCCCCATGGTAATGATGATTGTGGTTGTTTATGGTCTGCGGCCTACACTTGTCAGTTACATTCTGATGAGTTTGTGCTTATGTTTGTGTGTATGCATATGCCAGCTCTGTTTCAGGGGGGTAATTGCAGCACAGTCGGGTTATTGTTTCCTCTATCAAGCAGACAAGCATTGATATCAATTTTCCCTCCCTCCTCCTCCCTCCTCCCTCCTTCCTGTCTGAGGTGTTTTTCATTTAATGGCCGAATACACTGATGATGTGTGAAGAGTTGTAGACGGGTGCAGAGGTATGCAGAGTGAATTTACTAGAGCATAGCTTTGTGCTGAACAGCAGGCGGAGGAGGGAGGTTCGGCCTCCGAACTGTCAGGGAGGTGGATTGTATCATGGCTGCTTTCAAGTAGAAATTCTTGAAATAACTCATTATTGTTCCCCTAGCTTTCCGCTGCTTTTTAGATGTAGTCAACACAGACGTGTCACCTGACGTCACATGCAGCTAATTTCTGACTATTCTTCATCAACCTCCTTTCTTCACCACCAAAATGAATTAAATAATGAATAAAACGTGCTTTTTGCTAGAGAGGTCAAATAATCTACATTTTACTTGAGATTTGAGCCATTAGTGGCATTTAAACAGTATTTAAGACAATGCCAGCCTTACCTAATTGGCACAACTGTACCTGTGAAAGGTATAGGAATATAGGAATTGCTTTTTTTTAATTATTAACACATTTTTTTTATTTTGTAACAATACCAACCAACATATAGCATTTTTGGTTTAATGTTTCTTATCAATTATCAACATATTGCATGTATCCCGACAAATGTTTTGGATGCATTTCCTCCCTCCGGAGTGAAAGATTTAAAAATGAACCTCCATATCTGTGGCCTAGCTGCTTTCTTGCTCCTTGTTTTTGTTTGTGCATATTTTTTGCAACCAGCTGTTAATCAGGCAAATAATTTGAAAATGTTTGCACAACTCTGTGTTGCATGAGTTGCTTGTATGTGCTTTTGGTTGTCCTTGTGCACAAGATACAGTACAAAAGGAATGGGGATCCACTCTTTAAATATTCCTCCGCAGAGCTTCTAGTGTTCAAAAAATTCATAGGGTCCCTTTAAGATACCTTAGAATATTCAGACACTCATTTCATCCATATTTCCTCAACCAGGGCTAAAGAATTACAAGGACTTGCAATGATCACAGATTTGATATGTCGGTATATGCACCGTAGCCCTTTGTAGATCAAACCATAAGGGACAGACAGGGAGGGCTGACTGTGTGTCAAATATAAATTCACATCAGGTTCAGGGCACTAAGAATTTGCAATAATCATGGATTAAATGGCAGATTATTGGGGGACTAATGAGAGCATAAAGAGATTAGATGCCAGGAAAGAGTCATGGAGACAGACGGACAGATATGGAGTGCGTCGACAGAGAGAGAGAGAAAAGGGCAACTGAGATGAGAATGCGAGGAAAAGGTGTTCAAGGCAGATATGAGAGAGGGGAAGCGGGGCAGGCTGGTTTAGCCAGACATCAGACATCACGGAGTGTAAAAAGAAGGTAGAAAGACATAATAGGAAATGAGATAAAGAAAGAGGCTTCTAAGACCAAGAGATATGAGAGGTGTAGTTGGGGAGCATGAGGTAGGGAGAGGCCTAAATATGTGGGAGTAGGAGAAAATAGTGGTGGGGCACTTACATTCATATACTGTAGATGAGCAAAAAGACAGAGGCACAGCCACACAAATTCTCTCTTTCGTCGTACACACGCACCATCGCACACTATATTATAGCTTTCAGAAGAGATCCTGGGGGCAAGGCTAATGTCCCTCCCTATCACCTTTCTACTAAAGGAGATATGTAAAGAAGATTGGACGAACAAAAACCAGCGGGTGCAGAGTGGAGACACCGGGTTCTCTGCACAGCAAACAGAAATGCAAACAAATGATCACAGCAAAGAACAGAAACCAATAATTTCTCGGCAAGGACACATTGATCCATGACTTTGTGTAAAAACTCTCATCAGATTGAAAATGTATGTGCGCTTGTGTGTATGGAGGAGGAGGACGGTGTGTGGACTTTTTTGTTGTGTCTCCTGTTGGGTGTTTAGGAAAGATAGTGTGCTTAATTTTTTTCTTTTTTCTTAAATAATACAGTAGCTGATCTTATTAGATGAGAGAGAAGAAGTATTGATTCACTTGCACCCTCCTTAGAGATCACTGCAGAGAGCAGATTAACTTTTATATCTCATCTACACATGGCTGCACCAAGGATACTTCAACTTGTAGACTTGCAGGGGCCGGTCATCGAACCACCAACCTTTCGTGAACGATCGCTCTACCTCCTGAGCCTGAGCCGCCCTGTCTGACAGACACCTGTCACTCAACGGGGTCAGGGAGGGAATTCATTGTAAATAATAATTATCACTCTTTTCCGTTTAATGTCTCCAGTAAAGGTGACGTCTCAGACAGCTTTATGAGAACATCTATGGGTTATGAATGGCGTTCTGACATTTCAGCTTCAACTGACCACCTTTCTTAAAAGCCATCATGTCCCAGATGGGGGATATGAGTGACTGAGCGTGTCGAGGGCCATTTTGGATCCACTGATCGGTTCGGTCTGTCTGGCTGGGGTGTGATGATGCCTTGATATCATGAGAGCTGTCTGTGTACTAAGAACCAATCTATGACTGAAAGGTCTGAGGTAACTTTTAAGCAACCATCTTTTTTTGACTCAAAGATAGTGATCTGACATCAAAAATGTCAATACAACAGTGTAATAAAGACACAGCCTAATCTTCTATTATGTTGGGCATCCATTATGACTAAGTACCTGGAAAACATTGCTTAATGATTCAAAACCATCTCATCATTTTTGCTTTGAGAGAGAGAACTCAATAACTGAAATCAAATCGCCACCAACTCACCAACTGGCTAAATTCTCAATGAACAAAATATGATGCTTGAGTTGGGGACTGTCAAAAGTTGTCAATTACAATTTTATTCTCTGTATTTTTCATTAACCAACTGTTGAAACCCAATAAATAATCACAAAAAGCATTAATGATATAATAATAATGATATTAACTTTTCTTTAAATAGCACCTTTCAAAAACAAAGTTGCTAAGTGTTGTACAATTAAAACAAATAGTAGAAGCAAATAAAATAAATAAGTGAGATCCCATACATCGATAAAAACATGATGAAATAGTTAAAACAATACTTATACTCCACTGAGGCCTGACAGGAGTAATAAGAATAACATTTGATTTAGCTTATCACCGTGAAGACGGGGATCAGGCTTTTTCTCTCGCTCTCTATCTTTTTCCGTTGCTGTCCTCCTTTTTGTACTGTCATTCGTCTTATCTCGCAGCCTCCCGATATCCTGCTCTGTTTCTTTGTCTTTTCCCCCTCGAACACTCTATTTGTCTTTGCTTCGGGAGTGTGAGTCTGTAATATAGAGGACATTATGAAGCCGTAGACATTAAAATCTCTAGATAAGAAGGGAGATAAGAGTCTGTAAGGGTGAATGCATGGTTGTTTTTGTTTGATGAAATAACGCCGGCACAATAAGTCGTGTTGCACGGCTGTCCCTGTGGACAGAAGAGGAGCACAACCCTAGATCGTATCACATTCCTGTCTGTTTTTCCCTCTCCTGTGACCATTTAGCATGTTTGTTGTGTGTAAGGGATAAGGATGGATGCGAAGAGTAAATGTTAAGATGATACAGACATCAATTTTGAACTTGGAGTGTTTATTTATTAATCTTTTGAGGGGCAACAGATCATTCTGGTTTATTACTTTCGGTCTCAGCCTATGTTTCCATCAGTCATATCGAATCACACAGGATATCTGCGTGTCAGAGCTTATTAAGGAACAGAGCAGTGCCACAGTTCTCAAGAAAAGGCATACATCCGTCTCTTTCACTGCTTTTATTTTACAAAAATCTGTTAAAATTAAAGATGTAATATAGCATTTCCACATTAAAATGTCTAATAATGATTAGACCTATGTTATATACTGTATATTATTTAGTCATGTTTTTAATTAACCCAAATCTTCCCATTTAATATTCAAACGCAGATAAATCTCCAATTTTTTCTTTGTTTGGTTGCTTGTCGCTGCCATACTCTATTTGGACTTCTGATAATTACTGTGCACCTGCTTTGAAAACGCAGGACATCCAAACACATACTCTGTTCTTCTTACACACACACACACACACACACACACACACACACACACACACACACACACACACTTACGCATGCATTCATCTCACACACACAAGCTGAGCCTCATCTTGGCAGTTCCCTCTCTCTGCGGCTCTCCATATGAACTGTCTGCCAGTATGATTCTATCTCTCCTCCCATATATCTCCATCCACCCGTGCTGTCGTTCTCTCTCATGTTCCCTTCCACCGTCTTCCTCACACTCAACTTCACAGTAGTTTGTCTTGGCAGAGCTTGAACGGAATCACACAGGGGACTTAAACTGGCACAATACATACAGTAGCTCCAATTCATCCTGATGGCCTGCTGTTACTCCTATACCGCTTCTCCTCTCCTCTGTTTTTGAAACACCCAGAAAAACATGTTCAAAGAAGGATTAAGTTGGACATTTTTATGAAATTATAAATGACTCGCTCCTAATCTGTCTAAAACACTGAGCAGGGTAAACTCTCCAAGCAGGTGTGTTGTGACACGGCAGCATTAATAAGAGGCCAAGCAGAATGAGAGGAAATGAGACTCACTGCATGTTCTTCTTTGGCTCAGATACAGTGACTGTGGTCTTTTCAATGTCACTTTTGTATCAGATCATCATGAGTCTAACCAGTTTATATGCCTGAAACGTTATTCTCAGTGCAAGACGGTGCATCTGTTTGTTCGATTTTACATCTATGTTTTACTGTATACGTATCTTTGCTATAGAGATGTTTATTACTATATATATATACTATATATATTACTATAAACCTTTTCATTCATCATTTTGTCCTCATTTGTGACTTGTTTTATGCCATTTTTTTTAAAAAGAAATGAAAGACCTGTCTTTTTAATTTGATCTTTAATGTGTGTTATCTCTGCTCCATCAATGTTAATGTTTTATTGTGTTATAATCAAACTCTCTGTCTATTCCTTTTTTCTTTTTCTCACTTAGTTCTATTGTTGCTTATTAGATGTTATTGATGTTTTTCATTACCTCTGTCAGCAGAGTTGGAAGAAGTTATTTGATCAGTCTTGTTTGTTTGTATCTTGAAAAGTTGACATGGATTTTGTTGAAATTTTTAGGCAGATCCTGGGTAGAGATGCAGATTCTGGATCACTCTTTCACTTTCGTCAACATTGCAAGAAAGGGACTTTTTTTTCTTTTCTTTTTTTACCATTTTGCCATTGTCATACAATAAAAGAATAAAAGGCACATCAAAACAAAAATGTCCGAACATGGACAACTCATGTTATTTTACCACTATGCACAACTGGATCCACATCTGCATCATCTGGGATATTAAAATGTACATTTGGTGGCTAACGGAGAGGTTTAGCGACATATAGCTGACAAATCCAGATTCAGAGTCATTAAAATCCCGGTATCTGTGAAAGGTAAGAAGTTGTATATCCGGATCCGACATTATGGAAGACCATGCTTTTTTGTTGATAAATCATAAACTAAAATCCCAATAAAGCAACGTCATCATGGTGACATCAAGTGTTTGCTATGCCTAGGGTGCAATGCAACAATCGATAATACAAAATGTTTCATCATGGGGATTGTTAAAAGGATTTTGTTATGATATACCCTGAAACCATTTTCCGATGGTTCAACGTTCTGTGACGATGGCATCGGAGGTGTGCGCTCTGGTTCATTTTTTTTTTATCTGATCCTGTTTTGTTCGAGGCCGCTTCTTTCATGAATGGTTACTTTTCGATCAAAAACCAGAGTTTTCTTAAATGCATCCACTCGTGGTTCTCTTTGAAAAGCCGCCTCAGATCAGCTTCAAGGACGATGACGTGACACTTGCTAATTGTGTGTAGTGGCAAGATAGATGACATTTCAGGAAGCTGTGGGCTTAGCTTTGCTGGCTGTGGTCGGGAACCTCACTGACCTATATGTGAAGGTCATAAACGCAAACTTGGATCACACTTGTGCACACACACACACACACACACACACACACACACACACACAAGTCTCCACAGAATGGGAGAGGATTGTGAGATCTCTTGAGGAGGCAGAGCTAATCCTATTGACAATGGCTTGTCTGAACAGTGGCCTGAAGAGAGATGAGGCTAATTCTCTTTATGACGACAATAAACCCACAGGTCACCAAGGCCAAACACATAAACACATCTGTAGCTTTGTCCTGGAGTTTAGCCCCAGTTCAGAAAATCAAAAGTGTAATAATACAGTATATCACACCTCTCAATGCAATTGTGTTGCATCAAGTCTGCTTCAATCCCCTCCCCATAAAAACTACAGCTCAAGAGATTTCATTGTCTCTGATGGAATATGGCAAAGTGATATTGGCATAGCTTATTTTCCAGGAATAAAGAGGGAAACATAATATTGTTTCATACTCTCTTGCTGATATTGTGAGTGATGTATTTCTAGGCACCAAAATATTTACACCTGCCTCGGTACTTTCTCATGCCAGACTACATTATCAAAAGGCAGAGAAAACAATATTGCATTCCTTATTGAAAAACGGTGATCCTTCACCTTTTATCCTCTCATTAAAGCACACACACACACACACACACATACACACACACACTCAGGCAGACATGCACACAAAGACTTGTTTCAACACCTGCGTTGTGCACATCTGTTGTTGTGCTCAGAAGTATCTGTGTAAGCTCACACAAACATTGAAGTACATGCAGATTTGCACGCAATAATGCAAAATGTTAATGCAGCGTGGAGTCTGTGTTTTAATAGTTCTTTAAAAATCACATGTGCGGTCTGTGACTAAGCGTGCCTGCCACTCTAAGAGGCATTCACCATCCAGCTGTGCAAAACATGTAGAGTAAATGAATTACATTCACCGTGCAGCTGCTTCACGTCAATATAAATCATATTAATGTGACAAAAAAAACTCAAAAAGCTAATGATTTAGCAATTCATCACATGTAATGGGAAGGGGTTTGGACAGTTTAGTAACACAATTTAACTGTCTTCACAAAAGTTTGTTTCCTGGCAGCTCTATTTTTCTTTGATTTGGTAATAGCCAACCAGAAACCAGCAGGGACATGACTTTCCTTTCTCTTGAAAGGAACTTAAGTATTGTTGTTTCTTTGTGTGTGGCTTGCTTGCTTGCTCCCCAGATGGGACCCCTTACACGTGGTGGGTGGGTCGAGGCAGTGAGAAGCACTTCTACTGGGGGGGCTCAGTGCCTGGCATCCAGAAATGTGCCTGTGGCATCCACAGGAACTGCACCGACACCAAGTACGACTGCAACTGTGATGCAGACCACAAACAATGGTAAGTCAGACTGCAGGTAAGAGCTTGGCAGGGGCACAAACAATTTGTATCATATTGATTAACGTCACTACAGATAAAGACTTCGGTTAAAGTCTGCAGTAACAGCTGGGCAGCAACAAAGGAGCATGGCTCCGAGTTAACGGTCAGTTCCTGTGATTGCAATCAATAATGAATAATAAAATTAAGATTTTTTTGTTTTATTTAATGTATGGAGCAAAGATGCGCTTCTTACTATTAGTCACAAAGCAGGTGCGCTAGAATAGTTGAAGCCAACCGAATACTCCTCATCTCACCTTCCTCTGCTGTGTTCTACAAAAAATGTGAAAGGGCTTCTTTTGAGCCTGTGTGTGGTTTGTCCAATTCTAAGCTTCAGGTAATTTATAACTTATGAAAACATAATTAAGACCCCCTAAGTCCTACACACTGGACATTTAAATGCCTTGTCAATCATCTCTATTTGAGTTAGCCCACCTACAGTTTTTCGCAGCTGGTCAGAGGAACTGGTTAAACGTCTGCTTTTAATTTCATTCTTGGATTGCTATGTAAAAAACTGATATTTAAAGTTTGAACATGTCACAGCCGTGGGGATTTTGATGGGACAATTTCAAACAAAAATTCTCACTACTTTGATGCTAATGTTTGCATTAATCTGTCAGCTCAGAGTCTTGCCTTAGCCGACTGTCTGATGATGTGTCTCACTTCAAAGGCTGAAGTAACTGAATGATGGATACCACCATCAGTGATACATTTATTTAAGACACATGTTTGCCTGCAGAGCCAACAGTTTGTGTTTCAAAGCTCTTTTAGCCCAGTGATGGATCTTCTCATTAAACCAATTGCGTGTCTGTGTGTGTGTGTGTGTGTGTGTGTGCGTGTGTGTGCGTGTGTGTGTGCGCGTGTGTGCGTGTGTGTGTGCATGCCAGTGCGTACATACTGTATGTTAGCAAGAAGAGGATTTCATTTGCTTTCATGTCCCTCCCTTCATCTCTAAGACTGATGAGATTACAAATAAGTCTTGGTCTGTCTCGTTCTCGTCATTAATATTGTATGCATTAATGTCTCATTGTTTGGCTGAGTGACTTTTTGAAATATTATCTACATAACTCTATTTCCATTCATTACCCATATTTTGGCAGCACATAGAAACACAGAAGTGTACACAAAGCCATAAATTAGATCTTTGAGTTTCGTTTTCAAACTGAAATGAATGGCAAACAATTGAAATCAAATTCAGAATTTCAAGCATGTCTTTTTCAAACTTATTGCCACTTAAGATGCTGTGATTTGAATATTTAATGTTTGTAGTGTTGTGGTATTGTCAATAGACTAGTTAACATGTGTTTGCAAGAAAAAAAGTAGTCATTTAGTTTATATATGTATAATATTATTTGATTTAACTCTTTTCATTGATTCATTTGATCTCATTCTCATCCATAAATTGACAGATCTGAATGTCCAACCCCTCCAGAGAAGCTGGTGTCATGTTTTCCTATGCAATTAAACAGGACTGCACCACAGTGAAATAACAACTACATGAACACGAAACAAACAGACACACTGTGGCCGTAACACTCCCCTAATAAAAATGCAGCATACTGAGGTTTAAGACATTTTATAAAAAAAAGACTTGTAGAACAAACAAGCCAATTTGCATTTTAACCCGCATTGGACTCCTTCATATCAATCCGCTGTCACTCTATATAAAAACCCCAATAAAAATAATTTCAACATCACTTTATTCTTTAAACAGTTGAGGTTGTTGTAAAATTAACAAAAAATATACATATATATTTATCTGCACAACACTTATTGAGTGTACATACTGGAAGTTATGTCCTAGTAACGTCAATGGGAAAAAAAGTCAAATGTTATTGTGGAACCATGATAATTTATATAAGTAATAAATCTTAATCTTGCTTGATGCAACATATACACACAGCTATCATACGTTTTACATGTTTATCCTGCTATAACACCATTTCTCTGCTTCATATACCTGTGAAAAGGGGGCATTTTCCTCCTTTAATACTATAGCCTTCCCTACCCAATGAATTACTCTAAGAAAGCAGTGTTGGCATAGTTGGAATAGTGTTGCCGTGTAATCACAAAATACAAATTATTAACAGCAAAAGGTGCAGGAATTGCAGATTTCTGGATTCTCCTTTTACCTCTGTCTGTATGTTTCTGTCAACTCCCTCAGGAGAGAAGATTCTGGTCTCTTGGTAAATAAAGAGCACCTTCCAGTCAGCCAGGTTGCTGTGGGTGACACCAACAGACCGGGCTCTGAAGCTAAGCTAACTGTTGGACCACTACGCTGCCAAGGAGATAGTAAGTGTTGTGTCATGCATACATGTGGACTGTGGAGTTGCAGTTGTTGATGATGATTGGCTTGATGTATTGGAGTTGCACTGCGTTTGAAATGTAATTAACAAATGATTAAATCATACAAAAACAACTTTAGCAGAGAACTCAGTGTAGTTGAGTAAGTGCTCAATCTGTGCTTTTAATAGTGGAGTTTACTGATTTATAATAAAACTGTTGCAAAGCTCCAATAAATGACTAATTAATAAAAGCATGAATCTATCCAAGACCTGACCCTGAAGCCACATTAGATTTTGATGTTTGATCATTTTGTTAATCATTCAATAATACAGAGTAATGGTACCGAAATGGAGAGCTGGTCCCCATGAGTCCAGACTGTGGGAGAAACAGGAGTTTCTACAAAGAGTCTGAAAAGGTCGACGTCAGGAGCGAAATGACTCTGCTTTAGAATGATCAATAAGATCATAAAAAAGGAATTCCAACCTCAGAGTGCATGTACTGGAAAAAGAAGACTGGTGTGAGCGCTCTGGATGAACTGCAGGTACAAAAGAGACCTTTGAACAAAGAAAGAGGACTGCAGTCACAGTGGCCTAATTAAGAGGAAATATGTACATTAATGACTTTCTCCAAGTCAGCTGCTGAGAGGACTGCTCTCATTTCAAAAATAATTCTCAGCTGATGTAGAGGTATGACTGCATAACCGTTGCCAACAGCACAGGTTGGATCAACCCATCACCATAAGGTTCTTTAATACAGATGATATTAAACTTCCCCTTTTGACTGTCTATAGCTTTTGAACAGTCAGAGGGGCACGAAAAGCATTTTCTCTTGAGCGCACTCTTAAAATAGATTAACGTGGAAGAATTTGCCTACAACTAAAAGAGTCAAGGCTGAACAGCACAGAATGAGATAAAGGGTGTCTTACCTGTTAAGATTTCTCTGTCATATCTGTTGAACCATGATACTCTTGTGTCTGAAATACTGGCACATTGCTAAAGCAAGTCAAGCAGTCCTGCAGAGAAATGCACAATGGAACAATGGAGGATGAAATGGAACATAAAATCTAAAACTAGAAAGGCACTCAGAGAGCACATACCTTTACCAAGGCCAGTGCTCCACTGTGATGTGCAAATCTGCAAGTGCAACCACTTCATGTGTGGATATATTTCCAAAAGTATTAGAATTGTGAAAAAAATAAGGTTTTTTGTGACTGAAGTGTCTCAATTATCAGTGTGCAGTACTGTCTGCAGAGCCCTGTGTAATGCCTACATTGTCTTCTTGTTATTGTTGGCTTTGGGACATTTCCGCACATCAGCCTTTGGGTAGTGGGGCCAGTAGCCGTGTATGTAGAATGTGAGGTGGCACTATGAGCAGGTGAAAACGTGTCTAAAACTGTGTCAAGGATATGCAAAGAGCTGCAAGTGTGTTTGATGAGCGCTTCTTCGGAATTCAAAATCCAACAATGTGGTACCTTCCTGCTCGGTTGTGCTCAGGTGTGGGCGTGTTTTGGAACACAATTTAGAACATTGCCACCATGAAACAATCAGAAAATAACTTTTTTATTCACAGTATCTGCTTTATTGTGGCTGAAAGCTCCCCCTTTCCTCATGCACTGCATAGTGCACCTCAGTCAGTGGCCATAGAAGCTTCAAACTTCCTTCTATTTACCCCCTTTAGCTTGAGTTTTGAACGCATAGTGCTTTGCAGTTAAGTTAGCAATAATGAATAGGCAACATCCTGTTAGGCTTTCAAAATAAGGCTTGCTGACATGAACGTTGTCACACTTTGGATACTAAGGTAACAAAACGACTCTTTTTAAACTTAGGCTTAGGAAAAGGTCAAATAAGACATTAGTTACATTTGTTCAATCATGTCACTTATGTAACTTTCATTATTGTGCTAATTATGGAACATAAATTAAAACCAATTCGATGTCTGGTCACACGCGGGACTCGGCCCCTGGTCTCCTGGGGACCAGTTTGACCAATCCAGCCATCTCAACCACCTACTCATTTGGCCTTTTTCGGTCTTGATGCTACTGCAGTATAGAGGAGCGCTTCCAGAAACAATGCTGGAGGAGTAACTACAGCGTCACGCTCAGAAACATAGAACCTCTGACTAGGCCGCTGCATTTGACGTGCTGCAAGTGAGAATAGGCTGCTCCATCACTGCTGACATGTTCTGGCATGCAATAGAGGGAAACTGAAAGGATTGTATGATACTGGAGAGAAAAGTGTAAGGAGTGTGAGAATGATATTTGACTACATTTACACTGGGGGGGGGGGGGGGGGGGGGTTCTGACTGGCTGGTGCACTTTGTGCAATTCACTGCAGCATCAAATAGATCCGAGCATGGAAAGCTTTTTATATTATCTGCATTTTTTTTTTTAAAAACACATCTCGCTTCAATCAATTTCATGCAGAGAACAGTTAATGATTTTTGGTAATTGTGTTTTTGACTGCAGTCAAAGGTACATGGTCTGCGGTGCTCCACCTGTCATACCTGCACGTTTTGTTTACATTCTGATCTATTCTATGGATGTTTTCATCCACTTAATAGTGGTAGCACAAAAAGCATCCCACTCCGCATAAAAATGTTCCCCACCTTTGCTCCTGTTGCATCACTCTTGTGGCATGATTGATGGAAACTGGTCAACTGTAGCATCAACGAGGTGTTGGTAACAATTAAAATATTTGATTTTATTATGTTATATTGTCACAGTATAGGGAACTTCATTTGACCTGAACGATGAACAGAAAGAAAGTGGGAAAGACTACTTTGTTCCTAATTAGCTTCACTCTCTTCTTGGTGAAGAAAAATAGCCTCTTTCTTCATCCCTAATCCCAGTGGAAATTAAACATTATTAGTATGTCTTAGACTGTCAAAAACATTCAGACATTGTTAGCCAAACCTTTGGAGGGAACTAACCTCTTTTGACAATCAGAATTTGCTGATGATTCTTTGAATGGGGTCTTAATTAAAAAATTTAAATCCATCGTGAGTGAGAACAAGAGAATACACTTCATGCATAGAGGAATACAATTGGGCTGATTGTTATTCTGGGGTTGTTGTTGAATGTGGAAATAACAACTTGCTCATATTCACATATTGTTCCGATTAATCAGAAGCAGTTGTTTCGTTTTGACTGTTCGTCACCTCTGGGAAATAGCTATATGCGTAAGTGTGTCCATGTTTGTGTACTTCTGTGTATCCGTGTCTGTTGTGTCTGCAGGCATGTGCATTTGAACTTATGTATGTGTGTGTGTGTGGCCACATAACCTTGTAAACACTTGCATCCTTTTATTCTCTTCTATCTTGTCCTTGTAGGTTTGGCTTCTCTGCTAAACATCAGATACTGCAGAAACACATACACACACTTACACACACATGCACACAGTAGGAGGCGGTTTAATCCTTGCTGTTTCTCTTCCTCTAATCAGTGTTGGCACTCTGCTGTCTCTGGGACTTTGGGTCAACCAGAAGATGCACACAAATTCTGCTGCTCTATCATATTGACAGCTTTTCTTTCCTCCTCACTTATGAACCTGCGTTAATTCTTTTTGGCTACTTTGTTCTGAACCTACCTGCGGTGTGTCAGTCCTGCAGTGTGTACTGTCAGGTCGACCATGGATTAATTGCGTCACATTCCAGATGCATCTGTTATACTTGGATAAATGAAACATTTCTCTTTCTGAATCTGAGCGCGCTTTCACACAAACTCATAAAAGTCAAACGGATGACGGAAACCTTATCCTAATGATGTAACGCCACACAACCATAAAGAATAGCTCCCATTACTAGCAGTAGCTGTAGGGGCTAGAGAAAAACACATCAGCATGTGATGCACACCAAAACACCAATAACCACTGTTTTCTACGAGAGCCGGCACAAAACGAGGGATGATGCTTGTCGACGTTTCATTCACTGTCCTTCTGACACAACTCAGGAAGTTTGTCTGGTGTAGGAGCCAAGAAGCTTCTTTGTTAGCTTAATATACCCCAGGCTGGCTCGGAGTCTTTGTTGTAATCCCTCCTGATTTTGACCTGAGCACAATAACTACAGTGGAAGTATTTCCATGTGTCATTATGAACCAATATATGAAAGCAAACGCAATGATTCTCGCTTCCCCCATCGTATTCCCGTTTAGGGGATTCAGAACAGAAGTGTGTGAACTCCTCAATCAAGTGATTTTGTCCTTCGACGTTGCCTCCCTCACCCATGAACTAGATTAAAACAGCGTAGAGAAGAAGTAACGTCAGCATCTGCTGTGTGATTTAGCGAAATACCAGAGAGGTTTTGTAGGAAGTAATATCCTGCAGAGAGGAAAAGCAAACATGGATTTAATCTTTAGTGCAAGGCAGCATGATCATTACGATAATAATGCGCCACATATTATCTATTGACTGCTCATTTTTCATTGAAAAGGGAATAATAGAGTGGAGCTATGTAATCTCAGTTGGCCGTGAGTGCAGATATGTACATTCTGCCTCTATTACAGAGAGACTCCGGTTAAAACAACAAAAGAACAGAACTAAGACTAGCATAGATATGGTTTACACATCATTCATGCACTGATTTTTATCCATCTCCTCTTCTGTCCATTCGTCCGGGAGACAGGAAGTGGCCTGGTTATGTCGAGGGTGCACAACATGACTAAACACCTGCCCTCGGTCCTCGTTGGTGTCACACTCATTATGGTCCCTTCATCAACAATCTGGTGCCACTCTCGCTAATGTCCCGTCATCACAGAGCTGCCAACATATAAACAAACCGTGATTTAATGATGTAATGACCCATGACATCACATCTGTTTGTGTGTGTGGCTCTATCATGTAGCAGTATGGCAGACATAATTACTAAAAATGAGTCCTTCTGTCATTTTGAAGGAGAGTGACCATATTAACAAAGTAACTTTAAGATGAAGATGACTTTGAGGTATGTTTGCAATAGTGTTGGCCAAGACACCGGAACATGGAGCGTACATTATATATTGGCCCATTAAGGCATATTAAACATAAATTAAAAATTTCACACGTGAATAGGTACTCGGTGTATGATTGATGCTTCTCATACTGTGCAGGGAGCTCTGTCTCAGTAAGAGCAATGATGATTGGCTGCCTCATAATGGGCTTTCATAGGCAAATGACTAATGTATTGGGCAGTCAGGGAAAGTTTTAGTTCGGAGGTACTTATGCGTCCGTGTGTGTGCATGTTCATGTTTCTGTGGGTGTTTCTATCTGGCTTTCTGTGTGTGTGTGCATGCATGTGTGCACGCCTCAGCATTAATGAAGCCCATTTCCATGGCTGGTTGAATGGCAGCCTATACAGTCACAGGCAGACAGAGAGGAATTAGTTTCATTTATTGATGTTAAAAGGGTTTGGACATTTTAATAGATGGGAATGAAATGACAACAAATGAAGCAAGGCAGCATATATCATTATATTATTGTAATGTAATGCACCCGCTATGAGACACACTTCATGACTGACCACAAATGAAAACTTACAAGGGTCACCTATGAGAGTTCAAAACTAATTAATTGGTTTGTATCCATTTGTCACTGTTCATGTTTACCGCATATCGTGTCTATTTAATTGACTTCATATTAAAATACTTTTTAAGACAGTGACAGTCTGGCTTTGGGCTCTTAACTGTCGGTATCTGAAAAAACATCATAATTATAAAGTCTGTGAATTTACCTGTTTATTGTGGATTATAGGCAGAAAAAAAGATTAAAATGCAAAAATGTGGGTTTTGAAAATACCACTTGCACAACAACTTTATACTTAAACCGTTTTTTTTTCTGGAGAAGAAATACACATTTGTATATTTGGTGCACAATCTGAAGTCCGTTTGTGTTTTCTCCTCCTCATTTTTTGTTTCTCTTCACTTTTTTTTTTTACCGATAATGTTGAGACTTTTCTACAAGTATTTTCTGAACATGTCCTAAGTTGTTGCAGTGGACATAAAATACATAAAATAATAAAATCCGTTGTTAATATGTCAGCCATTTTTCAGTAACAGTAATGAACCTTATAGCCTATTCCATGAATATTGTACAGGTATGTTGCAAGTAGATGAATGGCTGCCAACATAGAATGAACAGGTGATCATTACAAAGCTAAATGGAGAGGTCATATGTTTGTTCTCCTCAACTGTGGTGAAATGTTCATGATCACTCATCCAGTTCCAAAAGAGGATTAAGAAAGAACTAAACTTTTTAAAAACTAAAGTTTACACATTTTGTCAGAGCATTACAAATGAAATAAAGAATTAAACTTTACTCTTTTTTTCCTCTTTCTTTGATAGACTTTCATTTCCTTCAGTCTCTCCATTAATATGATTCATCTCTGAAGGCTTAGTGCTAAAAATGTATGACAAGCAACTTAATTTCAAAGTGAGATTGATAAAGGCTTTGCGGGTCCCAAAAGACAGACACAAATTACTTCAAGATTCAAATGCTACATTTAATATGAATATACAGTACCTAGACCATAAAATTACATGCCACAGATGGCTCAATTATGCACAAATGAGATGAAATACAAGTCTCTACGGAAATTTAAAAACGAGCGAGGAAGAAATAAATGCGTGCTGTGCCACAGTTCAACAAATTTCATATCTATATATTTAGATTCAAGTGTTGTGTTTTGAACAGTTATATCGGAGCCATCCCCTTAGGGAAGCTCACTAAGTCAGATGCATCACCTTGCAACATAGGCGCCGCCTTCTCTCTTGTTAGATGACACTATTGTTATAGCTTTGATGAAAAGGCCTCAGTGCACCTGAAGGGAGATACCAGAACTAGTTGCATGTGGGAAAGTTAAGTGAGATCATACAGCGTGTGTTTGTCCCAGCAAACTGAGTAATAAGTGCTCTTGCGGGCGGGACATCCTAAATGTCACAATCGTATCACACTCTGAGTGGTGTGACAACGAGTTTATAGATATGAGCTATTCTAGTAAAAAGTGTTGTCTATTCTGCCCGCAATTAACAGTATATGAATCTGTATATTTAATGTGAACTGCATGTATTTAATATGTGTGCTTGTGTGTGTGCCTGAAAATATCCTTGTTAATGACCTGAGACAGTGCAGTCAGTCATCCTTACCATCTGCTACGACTAGATCATAACCCATCTGGTCAAGCATGGACAGATGAATCATCTAGTTGGCTTCCAGACCCAAATGTCACCTCCAACTACATCTCCCATCATGTCAGCCTCTACAGTTCAGTGGGCTTCGGTGTCTTTTTTTTTTTTTTTTTTTTTTTGTAGTTCCTCTCATCTAATCAAGGTCAGCAGCTGTTTTCAGTGTTTTATGCAACACCAGTCAAATTAGTTGATGTGTCCAAAGAGATGTTCACAGCAGGCTTCTAAAGAAATTATAATAGTATAATAATGATAATTTAAGAGGATGGAGTAGCTGCAGATGTGCTCTCGATTTCTTAATTACGATCATAAATCCTTATTGATACAGGCCAGGGTGTTAAACATGGCTTGTCTGGTTGAAGGATGGTTCTATAGGGATTCACTGTCATAGTTTTTGCATTTAGCCTCCAATACGTGTGTAGACATTTCACTCTAAAACACATATTTCAGCATCATGGTGGTGCTGAAGATTCAGGTGATCACCAAAGTCAGAATACACCATAAATCTGCCAAAGTTAATGACAATCCATCCAGTGGATCAAAAGACAAGGATGGCTAAAAATACAGTTTTAATCAGATTTGGTTTCAAGCTCCCCATGAACTTAAGGCTGAGGAATATTTTGCATGCTGGGAAATTATTTCCTCCCTGAAAACTGTGCAGATTAAGCTGCTATTTATTTTTCTTATCACCATCATCCCTGCACCAAACAACCAAGAGGGAAAACTCTGCCGCCCTTTTACAAAGTGCTGGTTTGAACTATATTTTGTATTTGTATTCTGCACTCAAATCTTGTATTCATTATAGAGTGTTTCTAATAGGGGTTTCAAATCTTGAGTTCACTAGGATGGGAGGTATGAGACGCCGCCACCAAGCAAGGGAAGACCTTTGATCTGAACTTTGAAAGAAGAAAGAAAATAAATATGAGTCGACCGTTAGTCTCTTTCTCCAATAAACGAAGCTCAACATAGGGAATAGACATCCTGAAAGTAGATCCAAGATCCTTTTGACTCTCCTTGTCCGCAATGGGACACAACCCAATGAGATAAAGGGCATCCGTGTGACAAGGTGACAAGAGGATTGCACCGGTGTCACCTTGACAACCAGTTGGAGAACAATGGCTTGTGAAGAAAACCACTTCAGATTTCATTAGTCTTTAAAGCGCTAACCATTGACATTGTCCTAAAAGCTTTGCGCCTTTCTTCTTTCGATATATTGCAGGTCTTCTACGTATGAATGAATTAAAAAATGGCTTGATTGCAAACAGCGGGTTATAGTAACCCAGTCTGTCTCATGTCCTCATTTTATAGAACTTCAGTCAGTAATGTTGTGGAGTAAACCTCATTTGTCATGCCTTTGGCATGGTATCAGGCATAATGGTCAACAGTTTATTATTTGTTGTGTCTCAGTCAAGGAAGTCATTCATGTGCTGGATCAGTTTATGAAACATTTGATAAACATTTCAATATGGGAGTGATAAATGTGCTGCGGAGCCTAGCCAACCATCTGTGGATCTGGCAGAGGGGCAATATGAAGTTCATGATTTGGCATCCATGTTTATTCCTCTAACACTGTTTTCTCTCCAACACTCAGTTTCTGTCAAACCCCTAATTTGTTGTTCTCCTCTGCTTCTCACACTATGGATTTCTTTTGAGTCCATTCTCTCTAAACTCCCACTTCCCTCTTTTCCTCTTGTTCGCTCTCCCTCCCTCTGAGGCATGACTCGCCTGCCGGCTGTGTTTCTATTTCTTTGTGTCCCTCTTTGCTTCTATGTCTTTGTCAGCCTCCTTTTTATACTCTCGCTCAAAGATATTAAGGTCTCATTCGGGGTGCACAAACAGATATCACAGCGCTTTTTCTTTTTTTTTCCCCCCATCTTATGTATTTGTGATCTGTGCATTTGTTCTGTGAGGGATTTTGTTTATGCAATATGCACAAAAGAAAACAGAGAGAATTCTTTGTATGTGTATCAATGGAACTTTTGGTCATTTCCTGTGACAACCCATCGTTATTCTACCTTTAAGATGCATATGCTGTAATAATCAGAACAGTCGGTGATTGTACATCTGAGTGTCACCGACTGCGTGCCCCTGGTTTTCCTTCTATGATGGAATATCAGAGTAAAAATGTAATTTGTTTCTATAGCCTCTGCTGACTTCCTCCTGTTCAGTCCCCAATTAACCCTGTTCAGTAATTGGTTGGCCCTCCCGTAGAGAAATGAACAGTATTCCAGCTTCAAACGCACTAATCACAAAGACAGCATCCGTAAGTGGTCATGCATGCATGCGTGTGTCCTTTGGCACTATCTGCCCTCGCCCCTGGTGACAGGATGTGAGGCAAGGGAGGAGAACCAGGAGACACTAAACACATGCATACAACACATTTCTACACAAAAATGAAACCATGCATGAAAGGAGGCAAAGTGGGGATGAGATGATAGGTCAATTCCTTGATTGGTTCCTCGACAGAAGGTTAATCAGCAACTAATTTTAAATGGCACGCATTCTCTGGATCTGCTGCTTTAAACTGAATCTTCTTGGACGGTTGTTCGTACACAATCGACAGTATGAAGATGTGATCTTGTAGATTGCACAGCTGCTGTCAGATCAGAATAGTAATTTACTGATTCACAGATAGCTACGTTAATCACTGGCTGCAGTCTTAACACACATGTTCTGTGCACTGTTCCTGTGTTCACTGCTCCCAGGGGATTATGGGAGAGAGTCTCTGAAGCCACAGATCGCACATAACATATATTAGCCTTCTTCTCCTCTTCCTCCTGTCCTCCTTGTGCCCCCAACTCCTCCTCCTCCTCCCCATGTCATCCTCCCTCCCTCCTTCCCCCTTTTCCACCGCTTCTTCAATACTCTGTCCTCTCGCCCGTGCCTGCCATCTTTCCTCCTCCTCCTTCGTCTTTCCTCTCCCCTCCACTGCTGCTCCTCCTCTTCTTCCCTCCCTGCTCTTCATCTTCCTTGAGTGATAGGAGCGAGGCGGAGACATGGCAAGGCGAGAGGAGATGAGAGCAGAGAAGTCACTTCATCAACCACAGTCTGATAATTCATCAGCAGCTGTTTAACGTGCTGCTACTTTGTCTTCATTAGCAGCTGTTGGTTTCACTTCATAAAAATCATGAGGAATCCCCCCAAGACTTTGTCCACGTACCCTTGTCCCCTTCTCTGGTCCTCATTTAGAAGAAAAGAAATTGTCTCTCTCTGCTGCTATGATATGATCAACCCCCTTTTGAATACTAGAGAAGTACCAGGAAATTACAGACTATGTTAAAGCCTCTGCCCAGAAATAGGGTTTTATGGGATGAAATCACTTTTACTGAGGAGATATTAATGAGCCACATTGAACAATAGACATGAGATAAGAATGTTTTATCCAGAATAGATTGATAGCTCTTTGGAATTAAATGAAAATGAAGGCATGACCATTTGAAATGAAACCATTCCTACAATGAATTTACTCTGCAGCTTATCAGATCAGAGTGGGTTATAGTGTAGCCGTAGTGCTAATGGAGGGTACAGTAGATGCATGTGAAATGCCAGTTCTGATTTGTTATATGCTGCTTGTTTTTTCTTCCAGATAACTACTGGAATGCTGCGTCATTCACCACCCCATCATCCTACTTGCACTTTGCCACCTTCCAGGGTGAGACCAGCGCCGACATCTCGTTCTATTTCAAGACCAGCGCACCCTACGGCGTCTTTCTGGAAAACCTCGGCAACACCGACTTCATTCGCTTGGAGCTCAAATGTAAGACGAGGCTGAGTGACTCTGTGTCCATGAGAGTCATTTCTCTCTCTACTTGTGTCTCTCTCATTCTCTCCCCCCCCACTCTGACTCTTTATCCAGCCAAGTGTGAGGCTTAATCCAGCAGTCAGTCTTATAATGCTGGATGCAACCTGTCACCACACACACACACACACACACACACACTCAAAATCACATAGACACACAGGCTGATGCAGAAGCACACACCAGTCAATTGGCTTCCTGATTATGGTGCACTACTTTGTGTGATTGCTGGAGAGAGCAATCATTTATTTAAGGTAATTGGCATATGCAATAATTATGTCCATTATGAACCTCTGTTTAACCAAATCACCCATTTTCAAGGATGACAAAACACAAGCTCATACACCCAGATAGAGAACCACAGAGACACAATCTCTCTCTCTCTCTCTCTCTCTCTCTCGTTCCCTCTTTTTTCTACAAGTCATTCTTGCACCGTTTTAAAATCTCTTGAACGTTCACAAGCTCACAACCTTTCGTACCACAACTCACAACAGAAACATACTCACTGCTGTCTACTAAATGGATACATTTTATGCATTTCAGTGCTCAGTGTGTAACTGAAAGTGATGGCAACAGGAGAAGATCAAAACTTTTAAATGCCAAACAACTGCACCACCCTGTTTTACATTCTCTCAAGTCAATTCTGAGATTTATGATTGATGACAATTAACAAGCCTCGGTGGAGACGCTCTGATCGAGAATATTAAAATCTTGCGCTTCACGTTTCTCAGAGAGCTGCATTGTGAGGGGGTTTCCTGGCACAGCATCACTGTCTATTGATGATTAATTGCATTTCGTTGGGATTCAAAGGGATTTGAACATTTGGTGTCAAACGTGTTTGCTTACCATTTCCTGCTGGTGTGTCCAGCATGCAGTTTTGTGTCAAAATGCCAAACGGGGAATAGATACAATGTCGACAGATGATTTTTCTAAAGCTATTACAGTCGGGAATGTACTGTAAGGTAGTTTGTGGACTAAAAGTTCCATGAGGTTTTCATTTTATTTTTACAGCTAATCTAACAGAGTCAAGCACATACCTGTACATATATATACTGTAAAGCCAGCATGAACAAAACAACGTGCAGCTGCAGTGACATTATAATAACTTAAAATAGATGAACAAATATAAAGATATTAACTTAATGTCAGGAATCACAAAAGCAGGACCCAAAATGCAGACAACACAGGGGCAGAGTGCAGTTCGAGGGAAGAACACTGGAAACACATGAGGAACATGAGAGCAGACATTGACGACGAACTGGCAACTCACAGAGGGAATCACACAGACTAAATACATTAGGGTAAGGAGGGAATGACACACAGGTGACACAGGGAGGAGGAGACAATCAACAACAGGTGCAGACAAGCAGACAATCACACACTGGAGGGAAAATATATTAAAGGGGAAACACAAGGAGGATGCAGCAATAAACTAATAGACAGAGAATACATGAGCAAAGGGAAAGGGAACAAACTGGAACTAAACACAGAAGACTGAAACACAGACAGGAACCAAAGGGGTAAAACAGGTCATAAGAGAAGACAACAGGAAGTGTAAAGCAAAACACAAGGCAAGGAATAAAGCTAACAAAATAAAACAGGAAACAGAGGAACTAAATCATGAAATGAACCTAACAAACTAAAAGGAACCAAAAAAACTATAGGATCATATACATGACACTTAACAGTTAAGGCTGGGACAAAAATATACATATAAACTACAGTATAACAAATAATAGGATGGTAATAGATAACTGGTAATTGATAACCAACCTCTTCCATGCGGGGATAAATCAAAAGGGGAGAGGTCAGAGGACAAGCAGTATCTATAGGGGTTACTAGTGAAGAAGAAATAAGGAGGGATGACACAGAAGAAGCTGGAGGTCCTGGCAGCCAGGTACAAACAAAATAGCCAAGAATTTAACTGATTTTGTGTAATTATGATTATATTAAAATTGCCCCGGTTACATAAATACATTGAGAGGTTTGCCAACCAGGGTTGGTGTATGTCTTCCAAGCATGCAAACAATAATACACAAATATACAATAAGTATTTAGTCTGTCACTGCTGCTCCACAGGCCAGAGGAGATAGGGAGCGTGTATGTGTGTTTCCCGAGGCTTTCAGAATGCCCCCACATCATTCTCCTCTCTCCTCCTGCCTTGCTATCATGTTGCTTTTTGCCCCACAGCACATGCTTAGACCCACAATAGCGAAATGACTTGCGTGTACACAAACGCCAGCACACTCACACACGAACACACGTGTAATTTCTTCCCTCTCGCTGGTGCAAAAACTGTATCTGCTGCAATCCTGTCAGGGCATGAAATGACTAGCATTAGGCCAGAATAGCATGGCTGTGCTACTGCAGGAGGCCAACACACTTGCAAAAACACACATGAGACCGTGTTCAAAAGCACACATTGCTGTGACCTCAGCAGACTCAGGTGGACACTCTTCCTCTTTGAATCATAATGGTAAGAGGTAGCATAGACACCTTTGAGAGGCAGCATTTCAAAGTTTTGTGGAGGGGACTGGTAACAGGATTGAGGACAGATATAAAGGCCCCTTAAACCAGAAAAGCTTTACTTCTGGTGGAGCTCTGAAGCTCAGTGGAAAGCATGTATGTGTCATGTTTTGAACCCTTAAGGGGCTCCAAGTTCAGTGAGAGTCTTGCCCAAAGGTTATAGATGTTTTCAACAACTTTCATGCCAGAGACCTTGGCTTATAAAACTGTATTACTGCCTTTTTTATGCACTGCAAAAAAAAAACAGCGGCTTAGATGCAAGAAATACAGTAAATGTCTTAATGTCTTAAAATGATCTGTCCATGCAGCGAGATTGTTTTACTTGTCAAGAAATCTTAAAATATGTTGTTCAGTCTAGAAATAAAGGCCAGATTAGAAAAGAAAACTAGTCAATAACTTTTAAAACAAGATAATTATCTCGTGTTTCCGGATCTAAGATTTTAAATCCTGGTAAATACAGAATAATTTGCAGTGTGTGAAGACCAGACAGACACAAAGTTTGCATGTGAAGTGTTCCAGTAGTCTCTGCTGCTGTTGCAATTTAAAGCTGTTTTATGTCCCTCTGACCTCTTTCAGCAAAACTGACTTATCTAAGGACGAAACCAACAACAATACTTTTTTCAGACTCTTGTCAGAAAACTGTCAGAAGTTAATCTCATTATATCTTTTCCATGTGCACACTAAGAAATACGCAGGATTGCCTACATCCTGAGCATGCAAGCTCTTCACTGATAAGCATGGAAATATTTTCTTTGAAAAGCCTTTTTGTCACAAAAAGATGCTGAGCTTCACTTGCTTTAAATCTTATCTCACTGTCAACAACAGCAGGTTTGTTGTGGCACTCTGTTCTTGGCTCCCACTAAAGGGGGCCAGACTGTTCCAGGCATCCTAGGAGTGGAAAAACAGAGCAAAAAGGCTAACAGACAAATGACAAAGAATTAACAAATATAACAGGACAGAGTTCGAAGGGATAATACACAGCCAGTCATCTGAAAATAGATGAACAGCACAATGAGACTTCACATTAGAAACACACAGACACGTATGGATTCGCATCCTAACAAGCAGCAATCTCTCACACAAAGACAGAAACAACACACAATCGCTTTCACCATTTATCATTGTTTGGTTGATCTGTGCCGACGCATAATTTAGAACTTGGCTCATTCAACCTGCCTATTTAAGAATTAATAGAAAAACAAATAGAGAGAAGGAAAAAAAAATCTACTGAGGTTTCTGTTGGCCAACATGCAAGAATATCTCCCACTCATAAAATTACATTCACAAATACATCAACACGCATGGCATCCATCACGGCTATGCAAATAGATGAGGCGAGCTCTGAGATCTGAGAGCATTTTATTTTCCATTCCTGCCTGTGGACAGTATGAAAAAATAAGTTGTAGATCCAACCTTCTTTGCAGTGCTGATAAAACAACACACAAGTAATCCAACACATGCTCTCATGCCGCTCAGCTCTGCTATAAATAAGTATTGCTGTGGCTTTGTGTCTGCTGGTGTATGCTGATATGTGTTAGATGTTCTTTTAGCGTTTAGAATAACTGATGTCGCTTCCTGTCCTGCAGATCTGCTCTCTGCATACATTAAATCAGTGCACTAAAGCCTGTCAGAGAGCTTATACACTGTGTGTACACTGTGTCTCACATGCATATATTTGTCTACATGCTGTTGTGTGTTGTGTATTGAGGGTAGTTGAATGTTTAAGCACTTTTCAGATTTATCTTATCCTTTAATGCACTCAGCACACAGACAGGATTTTGCTGAGATGATTTCTGGTGTCTCTGCATCTCGTCTAAGTAGAAATGATAATGTCCGCAAGATCAGGGAAGATAGTAAAGAAGGACAAATGATGAAGGGGAGAGCAGATGGAAAGGTGGTATAGCGAAGGAGGGCAAAGCGATCCGATTATTCACTTTTAAAGGTAAGAGGATGCAAGAAAGCAAACAGTAAATGAAACAAATGAGCAGTGAAGAAATGAAAGAATGAAGTGATGCACAAGGAAGCGAAGAGAGACTCAGAAGACTGATGGATTATAGGAGAAAATAAATGAAAGAGCATGGCAAACGATGGAATAAATAAGTGAAACAAGCCAACAGAAGAGAGGAACGCTGAAAGAAACGTTGTACTGTAGAAGAGATGCAAGAGTTTAAGCAACTGGGAGGAATAGATGTAATGAAAAAAGATAATTACATGAAATCAATTTTTAAAAATCGTATAAATGACCAGGCATATTGATTGGATAAAGGGAAAGAAGAAAGTTAATTTCCCTGCTGGCCACTACATAAAGTTATCCACTCTAATATCAGAGCCTAATAAATCCATAATCAAGCAGTTACATATAGAGTGAGTGGTTATTTGTAATCTCTGACTGCGGCACACTGGTGTCTATAACCACCATATGGCCCCATCCAGAATATATAGCTTTTACACAGCGGCCTCACAGAAGAAGGCTACCAAACATGAAGAAAAGAGTCAAATTGGGTTTTAATGTGACAATTACAAACCATCTTTCCAGCGGCAAAAGCTATTCCCTCATTATTTTCTCATTGTTGCTTCATTCCTTTCACAGGTCAAAGCAAAAACATGTTATGCAGTGCCAAGCATTTAATGAACACCCCTCATCCCCACACACACACACACACACACACACACACACACACACACATCCTACTCTGATTAAAACTCTGATTCCAAACGACTGTCTCACAATTAGAAGAGATGAGAGGAGTGATGCTCAGCTTTAAGATTTATCCATATGAAGATGTACAGTATATTGTCTAGTGTGTATAGTTTGTGGTGTCACAAAATATCTCATAATATCTAGAATTGTAGAGATTATTTACCTGATTGGATCAGGTTGAGGCAGAAATAAGAACACACAGATGACATCTTATTTTTAATTTTATTCTCTTTTTCTTTTTTTTCTTTTTTTATCTGTCTGCAAAAATATTTATGGTGTATGCCAGAATTGGTAAAAACCATTATTTTTAAATCATATGCAGTTTGATCTTGCAGGAGGTTTTTTAAAAAGTAAATAAATAAATAAAAACACAGACATATAGATTCAACTTTTTTGTTATAATATACACACACCCCACAAACACTGTGTATAGATGGATCAGAGAGGTTGAAAGTCAGTGACCTCACCAATGGACAGGTGGTAGGCACACAGCCACATACACACACAGAGAGAGACCAGATGTTTGACCTCTTGTGGTCATAAAATATATAACAGTGCCCCCTGTTGGTCACTTTAAATATCAGGCCTCTTAACTAAAGCACAGCAATAAAGTTTGTAGCATTTATGCCTCTTTAATTCGTCACAAACACACTCACTCTCTCACACACATGCACAAATCCACTTTAAAATGCTAAAAATTAATCCTGCAGAAACAAAGGCCCTTTGTGCTCTGCACAATCTTTTTTATTGATGCTCTCATTCTCTTCAAACCTTTCTCTGTTTTGCCTCTCATGCATTCTTCTCTCCCAACAAAAGGTCACTAACAAAAATAAAATGTTTTGTCATGTAAAGCCAGCAGTTCCTGGCATCAGTCAACTGTCTGTGAGAGTTTTTACCTGCAGAGCTGACCACGACAGACCAGGGACGATTTTTTTGAAAGTTGTGATCTTAGTTAAGATTTCAGAGGCACTGATCCTTTCTCCGCGTTCTCTCCGCAGCTCCTAAAGTCGTCTCCTTCTCTTTCGATGTCGGAAACGGACCCGTGGAGTTAACTGTGCATTCGGCCTCACCCCTCAATGATGACCAATGGCATCGCGTGATGGCTGAGCGCAATGTCAAAGAGGCTGTCCTTCAGCTGGATCAGACATATCGGACATCTCGACTTGCTCCTGCACAAGGTCACACACGGCTAGAGCTGTTCAGCCAGCTCTACGTGGGTAAGACACACACACATACACATAATTAACAACCTCTATGTATAAGGAAGAGTCACATACACACATTTGATTGCAATTTAAACATTTAATATCTGCTTAGCATAGGAAGGACATTCACAGAGACAAACACGCCTTGACTATATGAGCTCTTATTATGTTGAATTAAAAAATAGTCTGTGATGTCTGTGTTTCCAGTGATGATGCCCCAATTCATTGTGAGACGTCTGACTGTTTGAGATGTTAAAGATGCAGCAGCCTTTACTGTAAATCACTTGTTCCTCTCTTAAGAGGCTTCAGTCCAGCTTATAGCCGCAGCTAATTAAGTTCATGTTGCTCCAGCGCATATACACAGCCATTTCACATTTTAAGATTTGCACATATCTGGACGCACACAATGTCCTCAGAAACCCATCCATAAGTAATCAGAGTTTTAATAAAGTTAAAACTGAGCCTCTGTACTTAATTCACTTATAGAGGTCGTTTCTTTGATGCGTCAACTTCATGTGTCTTCGGATTAAGACGCTACCATTGCACAAAGAGGATATCAGCTCTCTGACTTTGCCTCTCACGCAGAAATGCATTCTTTATCGTTGATCAGACGGATCCACCTCTTAGTATCACAATTATCCCTAAAAGAGGTCTAGTTTGCTCCTTGCGGCCTCATCTTCGGCTCCACACATTGCCTCTCATCAGGATTTCAAGTGGGGGGAAAAAAGATCTGTCCATTTTTTTTTTTCCTTATGCTTTGACTTCTCTGTCCCCTCTATCTTTTGTGCTGAGCTGTCAATACTCTGAGGCTAAAATAGTTTAGGGGATTTGCGGATAGAAGGAAAAGTGCTGAGCCAGAACACAGAGTTCCTACTGTCTCATGGAAAAAGTTCTGCCCAAAGGAGATTGTTCCAAATACCAATCAGGCATGCCGATGTGATAGCCTTAGCCTCCCTGGTCCCGGTTTATTATATAATTCCATCATCTCATCACTTTTACTGAATCGAAAGCTGCTGAAACATCCACACCTTATCATGTCCCAATTTGCCTCTCTGTGTATTTGTACGTTCATTTAGTGAAATGGAAAGGGCCGAGGAAGGTTTTGTCACTGCACGATGAAACCCGGACCATAATGGCTTCCAGATAGCTCCTCGGCTGTCACCTTATTTGCTTGTATGTATTCTGGCCTTTCTGTCGACAGAAGGCTGGTAGGTGTGAGAAACAGTGTGAGATAGTGGAAGAAGAAAAAAGAGGGAAAGCAAAGGAAGGAAGCACCTTCTCGTATCTGATCTCCACTTCTTGTTTAATCCTCATTTGAGGATTGCTTTTGGAAGTTACGATGTGACACAAAGGAAGTGTCCCAGCCACTAAAGGGAAGTGGTTTAGATTTGGCCTCTGGCACCCAGAAAAAGATAGCGATCCTTTTGTGTTTGATCGAGAGATTTGAAAAAGGAGAGCGCTGCAGGCATCAAGACTGTCTGAACTCGTCTGATTCTTCCTTGTAACATCCTCTACAACTTCACATGCTGTCTCTGATTGATATTGGTGTGGCTGTTTGACAGTAAAGGAACAAGTCAATCCAGAAACCTAAGAAGAATTTTTTTTTTAAAACAATCTGTATGATTTCACACGAGCCCACCGGGAAGTACAGAAGGGAGCTTTACTTTGCTCACCTTGATCTCATGTCTGTCTCTGTATCGCCTCCTTCTCTCTTTCTCGATCAATATGCTCCTCATCAAGCATTTGATTGCTTTGGTGTTTACTGCACAGTGGCTCATTTGCTCTAATGGCCTTCAGAGTAAATGTTATACCATCAGCCTGCTGTCATTTATTTCACACAGTTAACTTTTAGCTCTCCAATTCACTTCATACAAGCGCATAACTATAAATTTTGCCACATTTTATTCATTTAATGCACCACCTGTTCTTTTGATTTCCCTGTTGATTAATGTTCACAATCGCACACTTTTATGATTTTGCATGTTTTTTCCTCGATTCTCTCATGGTTGGATTGCTTTGTCTTTCTTTTCTGCTTTGTTTTGTTCTTTTTCTCTTCTGTGTGTGTGTGTGTGTGTGTGTGTGTGTGTGTGTGTGTGTGTGTGTGTGTGTGTGTGTGTGTGTGTGTGTGTGTGTGTGTGTGTGTGTGTGTGTGTGTTCATGGATCGGCATCTTGCTTGTTGCTACTGACTGCATGTGTGCGACACCTGTCACAGGGAAACCAGCCTCGCTCACCTGCCAAGACAGTAGGTAACATTTAATGAGTACAATGAAATGCCCGTTGTGACACTGATAAAGACACAGTCCCAGATATAAAGACCTTACCTACAGGATTAATCCTCCTAAATGGAACTGCCTATGTTCTTCTGCTGCTGCTTGTTTTCATTTATACTAGATGTTAACACATTGGTGTGAGGAATTACTGCAGACTAAGGCTTATTGCAATACATAAGAGCAATTTCTATGCAGGGATCCACTAGAAGCAAACCCATTATGGACCTTTAAGAGAGATACTCTGCAAGAAAAAACATTGCTGTAAACCAACAGATATAAAGCACTGAGCTGGTAAAATAGGATTTATATGATAATATCTCCACCCGTGGAAATTGTGGTAGGTTAGGGATTCTTCTGAAATGGTATTTAGACCATATGAATCATGAATACTCATCTTAAACCAATAAAAAAGTCATCTTGAAGTAATAAACATGTGTGGGGAAACACTGTTCCGGAGATTTCCTCAGTGTTGAGGAGCAGACATACAAACAGAGTCCATACCACCATTCTACTAACCCATTAAGTACAACGATAATGGAAGGGAAGCAGTGCAGATGTGCTGCCTGGAACGGAACAGCAACCTTAATTCTCAGAGATAAAAGTAACTGTAAATGTAAAATAAAATAATGCATATAGGAAACATGATCGTTTTAATTATAATGACGGATAAATACACAGAGCAAAATGTATTTACCTGAACACGGCGTTAAATTCTTGCCAAAACAAATGCATTTGTGATTAGCCCATATTGACTTCATTCGGTATCAGTCGGGGCTCTATGGCGCGTCATTTGTGAGTTATGCAGAAGCTGCATCCGCCTGTGTATGTGTGCGCGAGTGTGCCTGTGTACGTGTCCGTCCTGGTCTCCGCAGTGCCTCGGAGCCGGCTGTCCGTTTAATCAGGGGCTGATTTAGACCTGAGTAAACAGGTGGCAGAAGCCTCCAGCCAATCAGTGGTACAAAATAGATTAACAGGACTACTAAAAGCCAAATCTGTTGTGGGAATGGAAAATGTAGAAAGCGTGTGAGATCCTAGCTGCATCCTGATATTTGAATAATTTATTGGCTGGAGTTAAATCAAAGTGCATGTATTAGTAATCTTTTTTTCATATCTGCGTAAAGCGTGTGCGGCTAAGCTTGTAGGCGTGTGCGTGAGGAATGCAGCCGCTGAAGGAGTAGACTGTGTGTGGGAGTGCGTCCTTAACATGTCTTGTTCAATGGACACTTCTCTGTAATCTAAAGGATGCAACTGAGAGGTTTTAATAACTAAAATGCCCCTCGGCTCTTGTTAATGATAGCGTGCGTGAGTGCGTGCCCGTATTCTTGTGTTTATCCTCAGCCTGTCCTCTGTGGGTGCGCTTGTGCACGGTTGAATATATACGTGTAGGTGTATGTTTATGGGTGTGTTTATTGCTATACTCATTTATGTTCACATCAATCTGTTTAACGCCTCTACTCTGTCCAAGTTAATGGGTAGTTAGACTGTAATGGTGCAAGGGCAGAATGACAATGGAAGCACTTTAGAGAAACGGCCACCGACACCCCAAGGCTAAGCAGTATTGACTTATATTATATAGCTTACACTCAGGTGTGCTGTGTGTGGCACGTTTTAAATGTGCCATGTAGCATGTAGTTCATGTGAATCCATCCATTTGTGGGTGTCTGCATGTGAGATGTTCATTAAGACGGTGTTCATTAGGCTGCTTTAATTAGTGAGGAAATCGAACGAGTTGAAGGTTGTTTCGAAAACGGCGTCACCGTCGGAACAATTAACGTGACATCAGCGGTTTCCTCCAGGCGTCGGGATATCAGTGTTTCTCAAAGAGATTAAAGCCGCCTCTTGCTTTCAGAATGACTTCTCTGACCCTCTCTTCCTTCTTTTTATTTGTCTACTTTCCACATGTCATTGCCACACTGATGCCGCCTTTCCTCGCTCCTCAGGCGCTGCAGGGGGCCAGAGGGGGTTCCTGGGCTGCATCCGAGCCCTGCGGATGAACGGCATCACCCTTGACCTGGAGGAGAGGGCCAAGGTCACGCCTGGGGTCAAGCCCGGTTGCCAAGGCCACTGCACCAGTTTTGGGATGTTCTGCCAGAACGGAGGGAAGTGCGTGGAGAAGTATAATGGTTACTTGTGCGACTGCGCTGCTACTGCATACGACGGCCCGTTATGCACCAGAGGTGAGATGCGTTTTTAGGAGAGATGATTTGAAAAGGTAAATCATGGGACTGTAAGACCACTCAAATGTGTCAGACGTGTTTTGATCTTAAAAATGTCGACAATTCCAGTCGTGGACATTTTTTTTTTTAAATTGGCAGATTTTATTTTTTTTGCCAGCACTGCAGGGTTTCTTTTTGGAATCTCCGATGGTGTCTAACAGCAGCAGATGACTGAATTAGATTTATATTCATACGTTTCACCTTTGTTGAGGAAGGGCACCTCTATCATTACTAGCATAGTGACTCTTTTGTTCACAAAGCCAGAGTCTAAGAGCGTCAGGATACAGCTGGAGTAGTTACGTTTCAGCTTCATTGCCTGACTACCCACTGTGATTTTTGCTGCGCTCTGTGATTGTCCTCACTTCCTATTCGGTTTGGAGCTGTCTGAGGTGAAAGTGTTTGGGCTTATGATAAAAGGCATCGATTGAGAGTGTTATTGTGCTTACCCACCAATTCTCCCTGACTTTAGAGTGCATTCACTGAATAATAAAACTGTGCAAATACAGAGCTGAGAGATTTGAAATAAAAAAAAAACCAATGTAAGTCACTTCACCAAGCGGTGGATATCTCTGGGTTTTTGAAGTTCAGGCATGGTACACAGCGTTACTCTGCTCCTGCGTGATGCTGTATTGCTAAAACATCATGTTTGTTTCACAGGCATTCATCACATATAGCATTCTTCCTCCCAAAACAAGTTCTCGTGAAATGCTCAAGGGAGAGGAGCAGCACTGCCGTTGGGAGGCTTGATGCTAGCTCCAGGAGTCAGAGAGTTGATCCCCGACATGTGAATTAATTTGTATCCCATAGCTGAGCAGTGTTTTTCTCCTGTGCTCGTCGCAGGGGGGGTGACAAGATGACAGAAAAGCAATGTATGAGTGTGAGTGTGTTGTGCCGGGGAAGAGGGTGACAGTGCGTGGTGATATATGTGTGTGTAAGACATGGGAAGACCTCCTCTGAATTCTGTCATAACCAATCAGGCATTTCAGGGTTTAGAGACTGGAGATTGCTGTCTGTGTGTGTGTGTGTGTGTGTGTGTGTGTGTGTGTGCGTGTGCGTGTGCGTGTGTGTGTGTGTGTGTGTGTGTGTATTTGTGTGTGTGTGTGTGTGTGTGTGTGTGTGTGTGTGTGTAGTTGTTGGTCTGTCAATGTGTATGTCAAAGAAAGAGAAAGGGAGAGAGCACACCCTTGTGTCTGTTCGTTTCTGTGCATGACTCTCCTCTTCCTCTTTTGTTTCCTCTTTTCTCCCTTTTTGCTTCCTGTCTTCAGCTGCTATTTCCTTATTCTCCTCCTTATGCTCCCCCCTCCCCCACCCTTCGTCTTCTTTCCTCTGTTTGTGATGCTCTCCTCCTAATGTACAACCATTTCTGTCTTCTTCATCTCTGCTTTTCTCTTCTCCTCTTCTCCTTAGTTTGTTGATCCCCATTAACCAATCCATCCCTTATATTCCCCTCCTTCATCTTTTAATCCTTCCCTCCTTCTTTGGTTTCTCCTGTCTCCTGTTCTCCCCCTTCTCTCCTCCCTCACTTTGCTCCTCCTTCCCCCCAATTAAACCTGCTGCTCTGTTTCTCTTCTTCCTCTCCCTCCTCTTTTTTTTACTCTCCCCACAAAATTCAATTTCTTCCTTGTCTCTTCACCTGTCTTTTTTCTTCTCCAGCCCTCTCCTTTGTTCTGTATTCTCCCAGTTGCCCCTCTCCTGTGTTCTCTTTCTGAATTACTCCCATTCTGTCTCTTTAATCTCCCCCTTTATCCCCATTCTCCCACTGAGTGAAAAATGCATGAAGCCAGCCATAATTGCATAGTGCATTTCCGTTGAATCCATATTTACACACTGCTCTGGGGATCCCACAACATTATTATTATTATAATGCACTCTCATTCTTCTGCTTTTTTGCCCTTGAGGGTCACAATGTGCACATGTACGTGGACACACATGCACAAATATCACACATACATACAGTATATACCTGCAGAGGTTTGCATGTTTGCACAAATTCTCTTTCCAAAACGTTGTCACATGGTGACATAGAACATACATACACATAAAGAGTTTCTGCCCTGGAGCAGAGCTTTCTCATTCCCTCTTATTCTTCCAGACAATTGTGTGTGTTGCTCCTGAGGCTCTGGGCAGATAGTTAGAGTTATGTTTTGTTTTGTTTTCTCAGCAGGGCAGAAAAGACTTTGACGGGTTCCTCATAGGCCCCACATAATCTCCAGCTTGTATGAAAAAGATATAAAAGATACCATGTAAGACTGTTTAGCTTTCAAGGTGAAGAGGATAATAAGATTAGTTCCAGTTGCATAAGCTCTAAACCTAACCTAGTTATACTGTGAAATGTTTGCTAACTGGAGATTTAAGCAACACAAAATTTTAAAATGTTTGTTACACACCAGTTTGCTGGGGAAAAGTGAAACATCATAAAGCCAAGTGTTTTTCTTTAAATAAAGTTATTTATTTGCTTATTATACAGGCTGAGTTAAAGAAATTATGTGGAATTTTGTCAGAACATGATCTGACATTAAATTATAAAATGCCGTGTAATTATGAAGCAAAGTGAAAATTAAATTAATTAACAATTAAATCACTTTTCACAAATAAAACACAATCAGATATTTCTCACTCAGTCCAAAATGCAATCATATCGTATTTTATCAAATACAAACATGGGGTCTTTATGCACCTAACCTGCAGAAAGTGTCAGGCCTTTATATGAAACAGGCTGTAATTAGAGGCAGGTCTTTATTTCTAATTGGTCTTATTTTTGTTGTTTTGATCCACTCCTGTTTTCCTTGTCAAAGGTTACACTGTTAATACAAAATCAACACTTCCCTTATCCGTTTCAGATTTAAAGCCCTCTTTATTTCTTAACAGTATTTTATTGTGAAACATTTGCTGGCATACAGTATGTAATAAGCAAAATGGATCAGAATGAATGAATCATATGTCACCATTGTGTCAGTATTTTTCAATTTCTTTTTATATTGTAGTCTGACTAAAAAAAAAAAAAACACATCTTAGGAGCCAATACTGTGATAATATAAACATCTATCACCATTACTACAGTATTTTCAGCTGCAAGCAAAATCCAAACTTCACTCCCATAAGTTTCACAGACACTTCACAAACTCTTAAAGACTTTAAGAACGTATCTTTCTCCAGTTTGTCCCAAAAGGCGATAAAGCAAATTGAACGAAATCAAACTGCGGTCTCGTCCATTGGATTGATGTCCTTCTCTGAAATACTTTTAGAGCTGAGCTTAGTGCCTTGCAAATGTATAGTGAATAGATCTTGGCCTTTCTTGGCCATGGTGGGGCAATACTGAAGTGAGAGCCTACACAGTAAAAGTACTGTATGTATTTTAACATACCTTTAAACAGTAGGGTCATAAGATGTGAATGTCGCTGTGAGATATGCGGCAAAATGTTTAACATCCTCTGTCCATAGATAATCAGGTGTGTTGTTTTGTTTTTTTCTTCTTTTTTTGTTGTGGTGGAATTCAAACAAACATATTGCTCAGGCAGAAATACTGCTTTTTATCTAGCTTAAGTGATTGAGTTCATACTAAACACCCACATCAGAACACAAAGTGAGATTTGAAACATTCACAATCTGCATGCCTGGTTAACACAGAACAATTGCGTAAAATGGTTCTCTCCAGACCTCCGAAGCCTAAAACCGAAAAAAGGTGCGATGTAGCTGAGCGGAGGTGAGGTTTTGCTTGCTCACCAATACCAGTGAGAGAACTTACCCTTTTTCTGGTAATAAGCATTCTATTAAATTTAAGTCATGGAGCTTGAGGCTTTTATTTACTGTGTCCAGGGGGAGACGATGTGTGAAGTAAAGCTTTAAAATAGGATACATATGTGTGTTCATTTAGAATTCTTGACTTGTATTGTGGTCCACATTTTCCACATTGACACGCACAACCCTCGGCTCGCCTGCAACCATTTGCTGTTTTATTTCACGCACGTTGTGGCTCTTGCCTCCTTTGTAACTGCCACAGGGACATTTTGCATGCATACATACATTCACATAAACACACACATGGATGATAAAAGAAGTATATAGAGAGAGAAAAAGACACACACACACACCCTTCTCAACACTTGATTACAAGAATCAATAAGCCCCTTGGAATGGCGGAAATATGCCACTAGGTCTCTTATGGTTAAGAATTGATTGTTTGGGTTGAGATTGTGAAGCACAGCAATTTACCGTCCACTTTACTACACCTCATGAACACAGCCATATTTACGTGTGCGTATTTCTCTTTGGCCATATATATATATGGCTATTCTGTTGTGTCCTGACATGTGGGAGTTTACGAGTGTTTCCCTGTGGCTTCTTCCCGATGAAAGTAGTTCCGTCCTGGTTTTTTTGTCCCTCTATTTTTCTTGCTTGCTTGCTTTTTTATGCATAAATGCATCTGCTATGATTTGCAAAGCTTTATCAGATATGTTATAAGATATGTTCTGCTGTTAGTGGCGTAATCCGCTGTTTTGTGTGAGCTCACCTGTGTGGTTATACAAATTCTTCCCTTTATTTCTTCTGTCATCTCATCCAGATGTCGGGGGTTTCTTTGAGGCGGGAACGCTGGTCAAATACAATTTCATGCCTGAAGCAGTTGCCGGAGCCAGTAGGGACACGGATATCCTTCACTACCAGCTGACGCCACATGAAGTCAATCTAACAAAGGAGGAAGTGGCCTTTAGTTTTAGCACATCCAACGCTCCAGCTATTCTGATGTACATCAGCTCCAAGATGGAGGACTATCTGGCTGTTGTTTTAAGGCAGAATGGTAAGATCCACACACATATATGCAATTTGTGGTTACTCATTTGTGAGGCATCATGCTTGCAGAAATGCTTGTTAGTGCTACAAAGTGCATTTTCTAAGGCTGTCCTTGCAGCACAGTTTGTGAAGTTGTGTAAAAAATCCTTCCAAATCGGTGTCGCTGAGCAGCTGGCACTCAGAGAAGTGATTTTATTAAAAAGAACATACATTTCACAGGGTCATCCGGTGTTTTAGTCCACAGTCACCAAACTAAAACCACAAAACACGCTGCCAGAGGGTGCTGCCAGATGATCTTGGCTCTCCTGCACACTCAGGGCCTTGAGACAGGAAATATGTGTAATCCCCTGTCAAGCGATGGGCCTTATGAATCATTCAGGGCTTCCTCCACTATTCCTCATCCCTGCTGACACCATCACTTCAGTTAAATCAGAGGAAAAAATAATTAGGATTGACAAAATTAGTGTAAAATTGGCAGTTGGTTGAGAAATATCTGGAAAATGAATGTGATTTATTCAGGTATTTATTTATGGATGAGAGCTCATGCTTAATAGAGAAGAGGAAAAGGAGTTGCTGGACACGAATGTGACATTTATAAATAACCAGACCAGGTTTCAAATAACTTGGCTGTCTGTCTCCAGGTTCACTTCAGGTACGGTATAACCTCGGAGGTCTGAAGGCGCCATTTGCTATAGATGTGGACCAGCGTAACCTGGCCAACGGACAGCCACACAGCATTAACATGTCCCGTGTCGACAGGAGCATCACCATCCAGGTACAGATCACAAACACGTACACACACATCTGATGGCTCTCCAACACATAGTTTATGCTTCCAGTTGATTCTCAGAACCCAAGATATTTAGTTTTTATACTTCAAGATTCTACTTGTGAGCGGCCAGTCGAGCTACATGCACGCAACACACACATACTCAGACGTATGTACACAATCACACAAGCCCAGCCAGTCTTAGCTGGATGGTGTCCCGCTGTGTCCTGTTCAGTCTTCTGCTGTGATGAAACTGCTTGTCCTCTGCAACTGTTAATCCAGTTCCAGTAGACAGCCAAGTATAGCAGCAGTGAGAATTCATCGACCCGTGTGTGCGTTTGCATGCGTGCCCATGTGTGTGATTTATATATATATGTATATATATTTATATATATATGCAGGTATTTATGGGTGTGCATGGCTGTGTGTGCATAAGACATGGCTGAAAGAGACTCTCTGCATGTTTTTCCTAGTACATGACAGTGTGTTTGTGCATACTGGTGCATACACATATGTCTGTGTAGCTGTGTTTGTGTGTGTGTGTGTGTGTGTGTGTGTGTGTGTGTGTGTGTGTGTGTGTGTGTGTGTGTGTGTGTGTGTGTGTGTGTGTGTGTGTGTGTGTGTGTGTGTGTGTGTGTGTGTGTGTGTGTGTGTGTGTGTGTGTGTGTGTGTGTGTGTGTGTGTGTGTGTGGGGAGGGTTGCTCTTGGAGCTAAGCAGCCTAGTACAGATCAATACAGCCAAGCTTCAGTCAGTAGCTGTCAAGGATGGTGTGAGAATTCTGCTAAACTATTACAGAAATTGTTCTGGGCTGAAATACTCGGATATGGCTGCAGGCTGCGATTTAAGAAGACCATCTGTTAAATCGAATCATTGGTTGCAGCCTGATCAGAATGAATTAGTTTTTTCATTGACAGTTTGCCAAAATCTGAACCAAAAAGAAAGAAATAGTCCAAACTCGAATCTGCGGAAATGTATCTGTATGCAAAGCCTCATGTAAAGTGGCATTATTGGTGTAAAGTTAAACTTCTACTTTATTCCATGTATTATAAAGTTTAAAAGATTTACACTTTCAAAGCTGTTCAACCTCTGAAAACAGCGTGCATATTTCAATTTCTTGATGAAATATGCACAATGTAACCCCCTGGCTACATTTTTACCCTAGAATCGGACCTTTCACCCTGTGAATGTTTGGCTGAGGACAGGTCCAACCAAAGGCAGATGCACAGAAACATCACCTGCACAGCAAAATGATAATAATCAGAGGAAGGTGGAGATACAGGCACATGCAGGGCATCTGCCCTACAATTCTAATCAGCCATAAACACTTCTAGTGGTAATAGACAGTGAATATTTAATCAGTTGTGTTCTTGTTAAGTCCGGCTGCAGTGAATGAGTGAATCACAAGACACTTGCAAACCAATAGTCATTGCATTGCAGCTCCACGTGGAGCTATGGCCCCATCCATACTGGATTCTCATCACCTACATTCAAACGCCACGTTGAAAAAGTCAGACAGCAAGAAAATTAAACTGAAACATCCGATGGAACATCCTCCCCATTTTCTGAATAAATGACCTCCTGCAGCTGCTGATCACCCCAGTGGGAGCACTTCAACACGTCACATCCCTTTTTACCGGCATGGAAAGCGATGGGAGCAACTGAAGGGCTTCTTTGCTCATCACGCATACTGTACATACAAGCATGCACACAGTGTCTTCATCCACTGGTTGATCACGGCTTACTTGCGCATTGATGCTCAACCACTTTCCGTATATGCCCGGGCTGTGCTCTAAATAAGAGTACTTAAATGATGACGCTTTTTTAGAGAAACACTGGTGGGCATGATGTAACACGGAATTAAGAAAAAATAATCAAGAAGGGGAACTGTGGGGGAGGATCGGAGAGAGAAAATAGATTAACTTTTTAGATATGGCACCAGAAGTAGAGCCAGAAGGTGTGCTAACGAAGATAACTTTGATGAGTAAAAGTTTTTCATGTTTTCTTACTGCCTCTGGGCTCTTTTCAAGGTGCAGTACAAACACGCTTAATATCCATGCGTAAACAGGATGCGGACATGCATACCAACAGACAGGCGAGATCTTGTCGGGTCAACTCACTACAAAGGCTTCACGCTGCTACGCTACGAAATCAACATTATACAGTCTAATATACATGGAGACATAGACGGCTTCTGTATCAACTTAAAAGGTGATTTTTTTTAATATAGCAAAACATCTCCAGACCTTTTCTGTAACCTGTAACCACTAGATGGATCTTCCGTCATCCATCAGCAGCAGTCAGACAGACTATGAAGGACCTTTACTGCTTTTGAATATTCAAACGTAACCCTCTAGCTACCAAGCTATTGCAGCAGCTAAAATGACTGAGTGGGGTCATTTATGGCTCATTATATTCTATACAGGAATACTATTTTTAATGGCTCTATTTGCATTAATCATACCTATACTGCTTCCTTTATCGCTGACAGATATTCTAAAATGTTCTAATGTCTAATGTCAGACATATGATCTTCATCTTGTTACTCTAGGTCTGTTAGTTAGCCATGGTTCACTGCAAAACATAATGTAGTGATTAGAAGGGGGAAATTACAATAAAATCAAAGCCTATTATGTAAAAAAAATATAAAATATATATATAATGAATGTGGAAAGTTGTAGGAGAAATGGATTGACAAATTCATGGTGGGAAATGTTTTTCCAATTAAAAATACCACAACGGCACATATACATATAAATGAACGGCTGTGGTCATAAATGAGCCGACTCAGTCACTTGAAGGTTAATTAGGATATGCTGAAATATAAACGTGTCACAAGTTGTTTTGCATTAAAGCCTAAAAACAATTTTTTTTTTTTATAGCTCGCCATGAAAATTAGAAATTGAACCAACCCTTTATTATGGGGCTACCATGGTCATCAGCAGTCTTGTTGCAGCTGCTTTCGCCTGAGATAAAACATCATGAGTGAGCACAGTCATTGGCAATAAAAGTCATTAATGCTGGTGGAGCCACCGGTGGATCAAATTCAATTTCCAAGCCAAAAAGAGCCAGTCGAGTGTTTACCTGCAGGCTGCATCTCTGGTATCAGGGCTGCAAATCCTGAAGGCATTTAGACTAACAACTTTTTAGTTTAAAGACACGACAGAGAACAAGTAGGAGCGCGGTAATTGGAATCTGAAAGTACGAGGAGGGGGAAAAAAGAGAGATGGAGAGCAAACGGAGTCAGAGAGAGAGGACAAGGCTGAGAGAGAAAGATCATGTCATTCGATAAAAGGAAGTAGACACAGGAAGTATGATAACAAAGATCACTTTGATACCTTCTCGGTCCCAAGGCTCTTTTCAACATGTGGAATTTTCATGTGCACACAAATACCTGCAGATATGTAGTGGAGTGCAGCGTACGGAGCACGTGTTTGGTTTTTAAGCAGTCTGTGGGGTCTCATCAGGTTAGCTTCCTATCAGAGGCTTTTACCAAGGCTACATCAAAACAAATTCCCATCTCTCCATCTCTGGCTTTCCCTTTCTCTCAACCTCTCACACAGTCTGAAGGTTGAGAGATGAAAGTGAGGAATCCCTTACGGCACCAGACATTTTATCTCTGTTTCCTCCTCCTCTCCTCTCCTCTCCTCTCCTCTTATTTGCACCGAGCTCCTCTAATGTCTTTTGATTGGAGGATATTTTTGTCCCTTCGGTATCGTTAACGCTGCCACCAACGTAAAAAAGTTCTTCGTTTGAATATATGTAGCACATTGGCTAAATGAGATTCTTTTTGAGCACAGAGAGATTTCACGCATTGTTAATTTCCTCTTTGTCTAAACCTGAATTAGTTAGTTGCTTATGTTCGCTTTTTATAACCTAAGAGGCAGCGAACGGCATTTAAAAAAGAAAATAATGTTGTCTAAATGGCGCAGCGTGAAAGGAAAGCTCCCTGTAATTGCAGTTGTAATTGACAAAGTTTGATGAAATTAGCTTTCTTCCCCAGCTGTCGTCCTCTGTGGACCTTTTTGTGGGGTTTGGAGACTCAAACCACCATCCCTGACGGTGCAGCCAATTTGTTTTCACAGATAAAAGTAAATAATCTGAGCTCAATTTAATTGTACCCCATTATCCCACCCTCCAGTCACTGTGAACACAAAACCCACACAATGCTCCACTGAGAACAGGCTTTTGGAGGAGAATCAAATTAGGATATGTTGTGTGTGGGTGTGTGTGTGGGTGTGTGTGTGTGTGTGTGTGTGTGTGTGTGTGTGTGTGTGTGTGTGTGTGTGTGTGTGTGTGTGTGTGTGTGTGTGTGTGTGTGTGTGTGTGTGTGTGTGTGTGTGTGTGTGTGTGTGTGTGTGTGTGTGTGTACTTGGTGTGTTTGCATGTGTGTAGGGAGAAAATAATCCAGAAGGGTAGGGGGGTGGAGAAATGTTTCTGTATGCGGAGACTCGCTGACTCAAGCCAGTAAACAAGAGTAACTATGTACACACACATAAATCCCAACCCATTAGCGACAGTCAGCCCACATAACAGGCCACAACATCTATTCAGCACATCAATAGGTGTGTGTGTAAAATTTGCAGCGAAACGCACAGTAACAAAAGTCATTGTTTCAGCTCAGCCTCTCCTTTCCTGGGCCGGTGCATTCTGCAGACCGGTGTACGCTGGGATACAGTTCTCCTGTGAGCGGAGAGAAGGGAGGAAAGAAGATCTTTTATTTCTGAAACAAGCAGAAACCAATTTGTGGGGTTGAAATGATTCCCATCAGTGGCACCGGCTGCAGTCTCCCAGCTAATTAGAAACTTCCGTGAAACAGCAATAACAAGTTAATTATGTTGCAGCGATATTAAAGTCTCTCTCCATCACCCTCTCTGCTCTCACGTCTCCACCGACGCTTGTCTTTTGCAAACACGCTGCTCGTTCTCTCTGTTGGAAATAGATTGGGGGGGGCTCTTTGAGCCCGCTGCAGACTTTGGAGATTATGTATAGATTGATTTTTCTCTCAGCTTATAGAAAATGATCTATGGATCTTTGGAGAATGATATATGCATTGTCTGGCTCAGAGAAAATAGCTTTCAGACCTATAATTTATTGTCAGGAGAATAAAAATTGTGTCAAGCTTGTTTTAGAAATCCCATCCCAAAACATGTATAGCACCACTCACATGCTAAATTATGGCTTTTAAATAGCAATATATGACTTGTCGGGCTATGACACATGAAGCCCAAAGAGTAAGAAACATCTTGGAGTTTCCTTTACGTTTTAAAACCACAAGAGGGCAGCATTGAGCTCTTTATTATCAGTGCCTGACAGCAATGAATTACCGCCTCCTCTTCATCAGCTTGTATAGTCTGTTTAATGCTCTGAACCAGGTCATAGGCCGGGTCTTTCTGAAAGGCTGTGGTAATAAATTTTAGATCCAGACTCTCTTTATTCTAGTCATTCTCTCTCCCACTGTTTCAGTTGGATCACTACTCTCCAGTCAGCTACACCCTCCCAGACGCCTCAGACACACAGTTCAACCTGGTCAAGGCCCTGTTCTTGGGCAAAGTGTTTGGTGAGTACATCAGTTCATTTAACCCTTTCCTGCTGACCCCTGTTTAGAATTTGCACCTGCTGATTTCTGAACCATTTTCACACTTTGCAAACTTTTGCAAACTTCCTGGGATCATGGTTTTTTTTTTTCTGTCTCGTCCTTTTGAAAATCAACTCATGCCTCTTTATTCCCACCCCATCCTCAAACTACTTGTCAAAGAACTCTTTAGAGTGCTCAGGTTTCTAATCTTCCTGCTATTAACTTTTGATTGTGAATTAAATCAAAAGTCAAATTCCAATTTATGCTATAACAATTTTCAGCATTAATGCCATCAATACACTTATTAAAATGTAACGAAATTGTCTTGGGAAGATCTTTCTGTACTATATATATATATATATATATATATATATATTCCTTAGAATAAAATAAAGTCTGGAAGGTAAATTTATTTAATTTATTTTTTTTAATGAAAATACAGGTTGAAATATTTTTCCCCATGTGCTTTTGTCTGACTCTAGATGGAAAAGAAAGTGTAAGTACTCATTATCTCCACTAGAGGCTGCCAGAGGACCGCAGAGGGCTATAGATGCAGCACATCATCCCATCCGCTTTATGAAATCTGACCAGTACAATATTAGGATTGAATCTTTGTCCTCAACATCTCAACATCCTCAACATCTGGTCGACTAGACTTACACCTGTGATTCTCTCTCAGTGCTTGGCCAGGTCAGATAACGGTCAGCGCAGCCCCTTTGGTGTAGCTATGTAGGTTAGTCAGCTGCATCTTTTTACTCACGGGAAACACTGACACTGCAGTGCTGAAGCTGATTAAAATGTAATTCATGATCTTTTGCTTCAGCTTCATTTTTTTCCACTTGATGTACTGAGACTCTAGAGCCCTAAATCATCTGTCCAAACACCTTCAGCTTATACTAATTACTTTAATTAGCAATGGCCAATTACTTTACCTAATTTGGCTCTTGTAAGTAGTAGCTGTGGTTAATGGCTTGATTTTGGTCGGCATTATCAGCTTCTTTAATTAGTCATGGTTTACCTCTGACGGAAGATTGCTTCTCATTATATGCATCTTGCTGCAGGTTGCTTTATTGTATTCTGTCCTTTTCTTCTTCTCTCTTGCATTCTTTCCCTCTCATCTCTTTTGTCCGGTACATCAAGCGATTGAGAAAGTCGGTGAGGTTGAAGTAATGGCTGACTTCACTTACCAGCCGGAGCTATCGACTTGCTGCACACACCACCAGAGCCCCTGGGAAAAACAACACCATCCACACACAGAAACCAGTCATCCATCTTTACCCAGCTAACAGCACAGATGCTTTAAGGGCACACAGGACAAAGTCACCTCATGTGACAAAACCGCCACAAGTCATCATAACCATCTCTTCGTATGCAGCTTCATAGGCTCAACAAATACTGCAATTCTCTGACAGAGTGGTAAATAACATAAAGGCACAATGAGGGGAAAATATGGTAATTGGATGAAAGCAGGAGGAAAACAAAGACACAGGGGAAAGAGAACAAAAGCATTTGTTTGTGTTAGGACCACAGAGACAAGAGAGAGGCTGTCAGACAACTATCAGCTTCTCTATTTCTGGGAGACGCAGACTGTGTTTGGTACAGCACACACACACACACACACACACACACACAGACACACACTCATCACAGGGATGTCTCCTCCATCTCTTCACATTCGGTTTACTGTGGGCTGGGATAGGTTGGCTACAACAAAGATGGCAGTAATACAGAAAGATACACAGGAAATACACAGAAACACGTTTTCCAAAATCATTAAAGGGAAAAAAATGTGTATTTTCTTTTCTTTTAGCAAACTCCTTAAATCACATCTCTTTATACAGTAGTGGTCTATTTACATCCCAAGGTAAAGACTCGGCGGTGCTATCGATTAGTGCCCCAAAATCCAATAAAACCATTCATTTGTCCCCTCATTAATCGATTCTGCATTTTGCCTGTGGGCTGTAAAAGGGTAGCATCACCTAGACCACACTTCGTCTCTTCGTCTTATCACTATGGTATAGGTGAAGAAATAATACATAATAATGACCTCAGCAGGAAGTAGATCAACAAGGGAGGAAGCTGTCCGACCAATTACTTCCAGTATGAAGGACGTTTCCCCTCAGAACCTGACAGTGGTGGTAGTAATAAGGAATGGAGCTCTATGGAGCTCTCTAACTTCTGATTGGAGGGTTTGATTGGACATGTCCAGGCGTTCACGGGTTGAGGTGAAATGACAGCAGAGAGAGAGAGAGAGAGAGAGAGAGAGCATGTTTAAAGTTTGACAGCTAAAGGAGAGCATGACAAGTTACGATTGTATGAAAAGGAGAATGAGCTGGTGAGGCTTGAAGGTAGCAGGAAAATGCTTGTGATTTGGAGGACATGCAACCTCCAACTTATTTCTGCCCTCCTACAGTAGCTCACTTTTATTTTGTGTGTCCCACTTTAGAACCTGCACTGAAGCAATGCCCTAATTTCCTGTTCTTGTGTGTCTCCATTAGACAATATCCCTGAGCTTGATGCACTTGATGGAAGAGCACTTAGGGCACAAAATGCATTTATTATACATTGGATCATATAGAACTCTTCATTTATCTGAACCGTGACTCCATGGGCATTTCTTTCTTTCATTCTTTCTTTCTTTCTGCTAAGGTTTTATTTACTGTACTGCAGATACAGGACCTGCATAACTGAAACCCTCAAATTAACGATCAACAATCGACAGAAAAATCAGCAGCTACTCAATTTGTACCTTTTTTTTTATAAATAAAAAGAAGGAAATAAATCCTGCACTAGCTTCTCTTATCTTTTTATGAGCTGTTTTATTCTGTAAATAGAACATGTCGTTGTGATGTCACCTTGGGCTAAGCTAAGCTGTCATTTTTCACAATTATTGACATTTCTTATATCATAATCATCTCATATCATATCATCTCTCAGTCTGTCCGTTAGTTAGCAGGATTACCCAAAAGATTATGATCGTATTTTGATTACATTTTATGTTGAGGTGCTTTAGCCCAAGTAACAATCCTTTAGATTTTGATGGTGATTCAGATCCAAACTGAGCTGTGTTGGTGGAGGTTCGCTCTCTCTGAATGCTGTCTAGTTATACTTTATCTTCCCAGCACGTGCAGACTGATGTGAAGCACTGTCACGCTGCTTGAACTCGCAGTAAAAGTTCCAAACACACACACACACACACACACACACACATTCAAAGTTGTACCAGTGTGTCTTATTCCTGTGTGAAACAATAGTGTGGTCAGCAACGCTGTGGCCGGAGAAGAAAATCTCTCTTGTCTCTTAATTGTGTTTGTACAATGGGGACTATTCAGCCTGTTTGTTCTCACCGTTAGTGTGGATATTTCAGGGTCATGAAATCTACTTGTGTGTGTGTGTGTGTGTGTGTGTGTGTGTGTGTGTGTGTGTGTGTGTGTGTGTGTGTGTGTGTGTGTGTGTGTGTGTGTGTGTGTGTGTGTGTGTGTGTGTGTGTGTGTGTGTGTGTGTGTGTGTGTGTGCCGACACAGTTGGTCAGGTTGATGTATTGTGTATGGGTCTGTCCTTAGATCTTTTTGTCCCCGTGTAATAGATGGTGGGAGATGAGTCATGCCAGAGCTGCAGGCACGCTCCCGACCTAATCCACGGTGTCACAAATCTGTGTGTGTGTGTGTGTGTGACCGTGTGTGTGTGTGTGGACTGTGTGAATATGTCTGTCTAAGGGAAATGAAGGGAGAGAGAGAGCAAGAGAAATAGTGACATCATGAAAGTGCCAGTAGAGACAGATGATTGTAGCCCTGAAGGTGCTTGTAAATGACATGTACATCAGTACCGCACTAAAATTCAGATTTATCTCATCTATTTTTTTTATTCTCCGAGCCTCCCTCGTCCTGTTTACTCCACACTCGATTTGGACATCGCTCCCTGTGGGCGCCGCCAATTATTTTACACAGGCGTTAAAACATGCTGTCCTTTCAAGGTGTAATGGCTTGACTCTGGACACGTTGAGCGTAAATAGCTGTTTGCATTCGAGGGCTCTTTGTCAGGTTTGTTTTGAAATTGGGTCTTTTCTTTCACTTCAAACACTCACTGAGCCTCAAGATCTTGTAGGGAGCCATTTTCAGTAAGTCATGACATTAAGCAACTGCCTCTATAAGGTTCTTTAAGAAAGCTGCCTGATAAATAAAGTCCATCAGTAGTAATAGTTCTACTGCTAGATCCAAAATCTTCATGACGAATCTCGCCATCACTCATGAAACTACGAACCCCCCTTTGAATAGCATGCTGATTCAACCAGTGATGGCCCCGCATGCAGTCGACCACTACCAGCCATCTCCTCCTACACAAAGAGGCAATTTCCTCCAAGTCTGTCAATATGTGTGCATATGTATGTTGTTTCATTTGTAGAGCTTCGAATGCACATATTGAAATAACATCTTTAAGAGCCTGTATGCATGGAGAACTGAACATGAGCATGTTTAAAATACAATATATTGGGTGGATGGCCAACAACAGTCAACCTGTATTCGTTCAAGAACAAATCACATGTATTTTACTGCTGTTTTCTAATGCATGCCATGATTGACGTTCACCCCTCCCCTCCATGCAGCCACTGGTTTGATGTCTTCTTTGTTTTGACCTTTGGGCCCATGTCCTGACTCTGATTAAAGCCCTGATGAACCCTGATTAGATGAGGCTGATAACACAATGTAGTTTTCTCTCTTATCTGTCTCTAGGCTGTGTGTATCTGTATGCTAATGCTACATCTCTATAATCTCAGTGTGGCTTTAGATCGACATGAGCATACCTGTACTCAGTCACTGCTTGTGTGTGTGTGTGTGTGTGTGTGTGTGTGTGTGTGTGTGTGTGTGTGTGTGTGTGTGTGTGTGTGTGTGTGTGTGTGTGTGTGTGTGTGTGTGTGTGTGTGTGTGTGTGTGTGTGTGTGTGTGTGTGTGTGTGTGTGTGTGTGTGTGTGTGTGTGTGTGTATATATACAGTACCAGTCAATAGTTTGGACACAGTTACCCATCCATTTGAATGGGAAACTGTGTCCAAATTTTTGACTGGTAGTGTATCTGTGTGTGTCTGTGTGCAAAGATGACATCATGCCATCCTCTGTGGCTATCACCACCAGCTGTACTTTTCACCATGGAGTCCCGATCCATGGCAGTGTGGGTCCAAGATCCAGGTTTTCTCCAGCTTCACTGTTAGAGTGGGGGTGGGACTGCACTGCAGAGACAGAGAGCAGGATAGACGGAGGTAGAGAGAGAGAGAGAGAGAGAGAGAGACGGTGTTAAGAGATCCACAGAGCAGAGAGGAAGAAGGAGGGAAAAAAGAGGAGAAGAAGCTGGTTTCCATCACAAACTGTAAAGAGACACTGACGCAAACTCCACATAGGTAACTACAGTCTGATCCATGTGTGTGCTTATATACCTGTTTATCTTCATTTGTATGCCACGTTGCACTTTAATGAATGTGCCAATGTCTGAATTGAATGTGCCAATGTCTGAGTGATTCCTTCTCAGTCTCGGCTCTTCTTAATGTGAATTAGATTTGCTGCTAAACATGATAAATCCAGCCTTTCTTTTCCGTGATTAGATTGAAATTAAGGCCAATTTATGATGCATGTGAATTTTCAATGTAACTCAGCCCCTGAATTAATCGGATTGCAGGAAAATTACACAGAACATTGGTATGTGTCTGAGTCAGAACCAAAAAGAGTCACCGCAGAGGGAGATTTGAATGATTTAACCAGTCTGTTAGTTGCTGCTTGATATTTATATGTTTATTGGCTTACATCAGTAAAATGTGACCTCCTGATTTAGGAGGAAGCTAAAGGTGCCAGTGATGAATATGTGTGTGTTCAGTATGGGAGGGTGTTGCAAACAGAAGTGTCTTTTACGTCTAAAGCTAACTGCTCTTATCTCCCACTGTTGTTTTCTTAATGCTCCGTCTCACCACACCTCCTCTCTTTACACAGCTCAGTTCACTGCAGTTAGTTTGTTTGATCACCATGTTGTTTTTACATCACACCAACAGTTTAGAATAGATCGCCGCACTTATAGTCAAATGAACAAGGACCAGAATTCAGAGAGGCTTTATTATCAAACTTCATTCGTTCAACACGCTAATGCATCAGTATTGTTCAAGAAAAGAGAAATGTTCAAAGGAAATTAAAACAATATAAAAATAATATAGGTATATTTAGAACTGCATTTTTTATCTCTTTGCCTCTATTTCTCTCTAATTTTTTCCTTTATTTTTGTGTATTCATGTCTTATCAATCAGTTTCTGCATGCCTTTTACTCTCTCTCTCTCCCTCCCTCCCTCTCTCTCTCTCTGGGTGTTGCATGTGCGCGTTACTACATGTTATAAATCTGTCGTTGTATCACAAAGGGTGGTGTGATCGACATTAATATTCTTTTGATGAGTCTCATATACATCATACTTCCATTAACACACCCCCACCCCTCTTTTTCTCTCCCCAACCCCTGCATCAGCTTCCATTTGTTGCCATGGCAACTGTGTTTAATCTCCCCTACCCTGCCCCTCCATTTGAGCACCCTTCTTGCATGTCACCCCATTTCTTTCCCACTTTTTCTCCCCTGTTTCTTTCAACCACTCACCCAGACACCCACACACACCCACAACAGAGATGCTCTTCTCAGTCTTTTGTCCTCCATCCCTCCTTCCTCATGTCTTTCACCTTTTCCCCGTCCCACCATCCCGTTTTGGAGAGGCAGCCACACCTTCCCTCTCTGCTCGTTCTGCAGTCTCCATCCTCCCATTTTTCCCCACTGTTTTTCCTCAACACCCATCTCCCCTTCCCCAATCTCCACCCTTAAACACACCACAACCCATTCTCCTCACCTTTTGCTCTCTCACTGTTTGAATTATTCATGTGATGTCACTGGTCACCCTGGTGACGCATCATCAGAAGGTGCAGTCGTCTGATCAACATGCTGACCTTATCGCTGCTTGTTGTGTATGTGTGTGTATATGTATGTTTTCTAGAATTGCATGTGTGAGGGGTCATTTATGGTATTTACATAATGAATACAGAATACATATTTATAGCAACTGTCATTATTACAACCTCAAACCAAATGGATTAGCTCTTTTCTATGTTATTGGTCAGACTGGGAATCCCCTTTAAAAACCAGCAGGGTGAACAAAGTAAAGGATTACAAGGCTTAAGATCAGTGTGTGCTGATTGTCTCTGACCATCTGGTACCACGTCATGACATACATATTTTACTTTGTGCACTGTTAAGTACTGGCGGTGGACAAAAATCTATCACTCTATTAACCAGAATGTAACACTGAGAGCTTGTCATTCTAAATGTCAGACAAGTGTTGATTCAACTCTATTGTATGTTCATTTTATATGCCTCTGTTTGTGGTTTGGTTTATTTGATTGTACTACATTCTAAGCTGTTCATGTTACTTCCTCTCTTCTGCATATAAGATTTCATAGAGCTTAATAAATACCCCCTACTGGATGATGCAGGCGTTAATGTTATTGTGCCCACCTCTTGTTCCTCTACAGTACATGGATATGATGCCATTACAGCCAATGATGATGATGCCAAAATGCCAATGAAGCTCTTATCAGTGTCAACCCAACGCTCAGTTCATACTGAATGTGTAATGTTTATGGGTAACGCTGCATTATGTTAACTGGGAAAATGCTGCCTTCTAAGGGATGATCCCTCATGAAATTACTGGCCCCAAAAATCTGAAACGAGAAAGGCTTGTTGGCTTTTTACTGCCGACCAGCATTGTATGCAAAGTAGCCAGTTCCACTCTCAACACAGAGCCTATTAGCATTCACAAACAGGCCTCTGCAGTCATGAACACATGCTCAGGTATACAGGGGAGAAATGATTCACATTCATGTTCTCTATTCACAGGACTGTTATCAGCATTCTGCTCACTGTCCTTGCTGTAACGCTGTGAGGCACTTCTTTCTTTGCTCTGTGTGTGTGTGTGTGTGTGTGTGTCTGTCTGTCTGTCTGTCTGTCTGTCTCTCTGTCTGTCTCTCTGTCTCTACATCTATTGTGCACACCCCCCCACGCATATGCAAATCCATACGGCACATACGCACGCCATTTTCCAGGTGTGGAGTGATAGATAGCCTCATCAGACTGGTGGTGTTGAGCCACAGTTTACTCACATATGAACAGCATGAGTACCACATCCTGGAGGTAATGATGTGGTATCTGAAAGCTAACCTGCAGAGCCTGTTTCTAACACACACAGAGCAGGTGTCTGAGGGAGGGCTGGTCAGACAATGAAGAGTCAGACAGAGCTGAGCTCTATTCCTGGAAGCACAATCAATAGTGTACAAACACACACACACACACACACACACACACTTGTATTGGACCCATCAAAATGAAATAAAGAGACAGAATTACATTATAAGCCATGTCCAGATGCTCAGAACCCCATCATCTAAGATAACACGATTCATTAAATAAACATGCACACACACAGAGCAGTATTCTAGCAATCCCTTGTTCATATTTTGCTGTGGGGCCATTTAAACAGCAGTTCCTGCTGGGTGTGGCTCAGTCCTGTAACAACAGAGCAGCCATGCATGTCAAAAATAAAACCCAGCTCTGTCTGCATGTGTAAAGGAATAAGATATTTTCTGCGGAAAGTGTTGAAGACAGTCAAAGGCTGGTTTGAGTGCAGTTTGTCTGGGGATGTTTGTTTTTTATCCTGCATTTATGTCTTTACTGAATTGTTGGAGGGGATTTATTCATCGTTTAGCATGCTGTCTGCAATTTCTCCTCTCTCTTATCTTCTCTTAAGTTGTCTGAGCATGTCTGTGTGTAGTATGTGACAAGAATCCTCTTTGAGGTCCTTTTAAGTGCATTTATTCAAAGATGTAAGAAACCATTCCAGTGATTAATAGCAGCAGCCTGCAACATTTTGGATGATTGATGTGATCATGAATGTGAGTCCACATTAGACAAGCAATGTTTCAACACAACGAGTGATTGTGAGTGGATTTAACACGTTTAGATTGTTTTTAATGAATGCCCCAGGGTCAAATTGGCTCCAAGAGAACAATCAATTCCTCAGTCAACACTTTTCAGCTTCAAATATCTCAGACTGGAAATCAATAGTTGCCAGAAAGTTGCTGTGTGTGGCAACAAACAGCTTACAAGCCGGTAACAGTCCTCAAGTCAGTCAAACACGGGTGACAAAATCTACAATCCACTCTTCTTCTTCCTCCTCTTCTTGCTAACACAGATTGTGACTTCATATTGACATTAGAAGCAGGTCACATCCCGGAGTAATGGCATATGGAAACACAGGCATATCAGTTTGAGCACGGCAGCCTGGGATGCAAATATTACGAGGATGTTTACACAGACTGGATAGTAGAGAATGAAAGAAACCCTTGTGTGGGAGTTCTTCGTCCTTGTGTACACACAAAACCATGACAAAGTCCTTTCATAGGCTTGTGACCACAGCTTGCCAGAGAGGCATGAGCAACGCGAGTGATTGTATCAAATACGGCACAAGTGTCTTGTTTTCTTCTCTACATCCCACAGACACTCGACTCGCTGCTTTAAAAGGACATAAAATCCAAATGCTATGCTATTCAGACATTCTGTGACTGGGGGGGAGGGAATGAATTGAGGAAAGGGGAGAGACTGTGAGAGTGGAGGGAATGATTAATTATGCATCCTCTAATTTGACATTAAAGGTCAATGTTAGTGTATGTTCCTCCTCTGCTCTCTCCCTCCTCCTCCTCCTCCTCCTCCTGTACCCTGTCTCACCTCCTCATTGCATAGATTCACATTCTCACCGGGTGTTTTGGACTTGCAGAATATTGCTCGACTGTGTTTGTGCATCAGCAAAACTCATCAGTTTGTGAGAGTGTGTATGTGATGTTTCGAGTGTTCAGAGTGTTCAGTGATGATCCAATGATCCCAGCTTCTCTCTCTCGGTGTCCCTGCACAGAAACTGGACACGTAGACCCAGTCCTCATCGAGTATTACAACACCCCAGGCTTCGTCGGGTGTCTGTCGCGGGTACAGTTCAACGGGATCACCCCCCTCAAGTCTGCACTGCGAGCTGCTGCACAGGCCCAGGCCACACCAACGGCTGCTCAAGCAGACAGGAAACCTGCCGCAGCCTCGCCGATATCTTACCAGGGTAAACTGGTGGAGTCCAACTGCGGGGCGTCACCTCTTACCATCCCACCGATGTCTGCCGCAACAGATCCCTGGCATCTGGACAACACAGGTGAGGATTACTCCAAATGTCCTGAAGGAGATGTAAAAACGTCCATGTGAGCAGAAGCACCAACCTCATTACTCAGGTGTCTAATGTTGCATCACACACTAGTGTGTAGTATTCAGACGTTCTCCTCGCACTTGGTGCCAACAGTTCCTCTGGGAATGTTGAGCTATCGGATATCAATCAAGTGTATTGATGTGGATTCCTGGTCCAAACTCACAGTCAGCACTCTACCTTTTCTATAAACACATATTCATCCAGTCCTCTTTCAATCCCTGTCTTATAATGACCATGTTAGTCCTCATTGTTTGGGTTTTTTCTGCTCCTATTATCCCAAACTTCCTGTTTCTACATTTCAAATTATCACTTCATCAATCCTCCATATGTCCTCGTCTCTCATCTTTTAAGATCCAGTTAATGCCACTGACATGTAATGAATATGACCGTTACCCTCTCCTCTATTGCCTCTCATTTTCACCCATTTTTCCATTTTCAGCCTCCTCTTCTCCTCCTTCCTCATGCTCTTTGACATTAAAGAGCCTGTAGAACTGTAGAACTGCGCAGTCAGCAGCAGAAACAGTTAGCAGCTCATTGCAGGATTTATGGGAGTGTGTGCATACGTTCATGCTATTATGTGCTGTAAGGTTTAATGATACATGTCTGCAGCTCCTCCTATGCTTTTACACTTTTTTTGTGTGTGTAAAAAAATAGATATTAGACACTAGTATAAAAGATCTCAACAATATCTTTGTTCTCCTTTTTTTCTCTCCATTAATTTGCCCTGCACTTCGACTCACCCAATCAGAGCAATTAGATGATTGCTGCTGACAGAGAATTATAATGGACAGGCAGAGGCAGCAGCGTTATCAACCTCTTAACCTGTCATGGATCTTAAATGAAATACATGAAACGACGCAGGGGTATGTTAAATAAACTCCACTAATCATCCCCTAAGGATGCTTAGCACTGGTTTATCCATCTAGTTGACTGGCTGATGTATGTATGCAGTGAAGCTGGAGCCAATATACGAGAAGTGAGAAGCCCCGTGTTTGTCCTCCTTCATTCCTGCTCTGCATCAGTGTGTGTTTTTGCACAGAAGAAGCATTTCACTGCAAGTAGTACATGTATGACTGCATGTGACGAATAAAAAACCTTGAATTATTCAATGTGACTATTTGCTGCTGGGGAAAAAAACAAAGTGTTTTTGTTGCAGGACATGTTGGTGTTTTCCTCACCTTGAAATGCACTGTGTTCATCTGTTTGGTATTTTTATGTGCACAATGTGTTCCAGTGTAGCTATTCAAGCTAGTTTTATTACTATTACTACATAACATTGTAGACATTCTTTCCGTCTACTTATGTCTGAATGTTTTGTCTTTCTTCTTGCTACACTCAGATGCAGAGTTCCCCTTCAATGAGGAGAGAGTGATCCCTGATGGAGTCAACAGAGACTCAGCCATCATTGGAGGTAAATAATTATATTATGATGTTTGGTAGATTTTATGAGGATATCATGATGTCATTTTTGTGCGAGCATTATGGGTATTATCCATTAAAAGTTAGAAGCAAAAATCTTGCAATTGCCCCAACCCCCGCATTGGTGAGGTGTCTTTTAATATGATCCACATGATGATCCTGATCACCGCCAAAATCTAATGGATTGTTCTTTGGGCCATACTCTACCTCTACAAACAAATTCATCAAAATACATTCATAACTTTTTCAGTTAACAGACAAACAAAAAACAAACCAACGCCAGCAAAAACATTACCTCCTTGGCAGAGGTCAAATTAGCTCACTTTTATATTGCTGTCATGTGATTTGGAAGTGGTGTTTTATATGCTCAAATGGATTGTTTTGTCTAACCAATTGTCTAAAATCCTCATATTTTCTGTTTGTTATCCTATATGACAAAGAAAAGCAACATGCTACCACATTTGAGAAGCTGGAACCAAGGTTTATTCTGCATCTTTGGTGAATGATAACTATGTGCTGTCTTTCTGTGTCCTCTGCAGGTATCATTGCAGTGGTGATCTTCACCATCTTGTGTACCCTGGTGTTCCTGATCCGCTACATGTTTCGTCACAAAGGCACCTACCACACCAATGAGGCCAAAGGCAGTGGGGAGTCCGCCGGGGAATCGGCAGACACGGCCATCATTGGCACCGACAACCCAGAAACCATTGACGAATCAAAGAAGGAGTGGTTTATCTAATTAGCAGTGATGGGACTTTGAAAGAAGGAGTGATTCGTCAGACCACTTAGAGGTTTAATGAAATGACCAATCGCAGGAAAGATGAAGGAAAGCCCATTTAATAGGACAATAATCTCCCAGAGAAAGCGGGGATGTGGGAAGGATATGTACAGAGATCTTTTTCGTTTGTTTTGGTTTTTTATACGTATATATCCAGAGTATTAGACAGAGAAGAGGGACAGTTATGCAGCAGAGCACAGCTGACTGTACATGTACATACTAACTGGCTTGTCCTTCTTTGTATCGTGCTTGGGAGTTTTCAGGAGTCCTTTGAATACTGTATATGACAAATAATTATACTGGATTGTGTAACAGCACAGATTTATTGCCAGTCTTGGTGGCATTTTGATTTTATTTTTTAACAAAAAATCTCATATCGAAAATGATCAGATCAACATGCCAAACTCTTTGTTTATTTTATTTATTTATTTATTTTTTTTATCAGGCTGTGATTGCACTAGTCTGTCAACACTCATATCTGTCAAATGACATGCCACCTATGGTATATTGTGGTAATATAGAGTTGAATATGGATGCCAAAAGTCACTTTGTAAATACAGTATTTTATGTTATTTTTCTCAAAGATTCAGAGTCCAATACGTATAGTAAATACTAATGACAAATTTCAGATCTATATTACAATAATATGATATGTCTGTCCATTACATTATACAGTATATGTATGAAATATAGAGTTTTATGTCGAAATCTTATGACGTTCGATTGTATGAGACATTCTTTTCTGAGGAGGAACAGAGAGGAGTTTCTGATGATGCAGAGCGTGATGGAAAATCATGACACTCCATGGTTGGTTTAAGCTCAGCGTGGCAACTTTGTTGTTGTTTTTATTTGGAATGGGTGACACCAAGAGCCTTTCCTCATTCAGACTTGAGTTACTTTCTTTGCCAAGTAACTGACTCTTATGTCAGTTACAGATCAGAACAGATGTTTGCATTAAATGTTCGACTTTGAGTTGAGGAAATTTGTCAATTTGGGCTTTGGGTTTCCAGTACGTGCATGTATCTGTGCGTATATGTGTAGGTCAGATGAATAGGGTTTGTTATATTTAACAACTTTCATGACATTTAGTTGTATTAATGTCTATATTCCACGCGTTGAGTGAGCGAAGCAGCATAAAAAAGAGCACTGACAACTAATATTTGAGATCTGGCAGAGGTGAAGCTGATATTCGGCTACTAATCCATTGTGCCTTCAAGCTGTTGAGCCATGACGCCTATCGCAGGACTATTTAACATAAACTAACTAACTACCGTTGCATTAATTCTCAATAATCGGAGTTTTCAGACATTTTGTGGTTCTTGATTTGAGTGTTCAATTACACACGAATCACAGTCAAAGCAAATTTCTCTCAAATCCTAAGGAAAAAAGAAAAAAAGAGTTTCAAGTATAGTTGTCTAGGGGCAGCTGCATTAGTCTATAAGAGAGCTGCACGTTATGCAGTGCGCGAGAGGTTTACACCTACGCTCTGTGATGCACATACACACGCAAACATGCATGTCTAATAGAGCATGAGTCAAGGTTGTTCGTTCAGTTGCAAGAGCGACATGTTCAGGATGAAGAGGCTGCTGCTGTGTCGACAGTGAATTGAGCTCGACTCCAACAGTGCCACTGCTGTCCAGCATACATTCTAAAGATGTACACTGTATATTTTCTAACCATGTTGTTTTTCCTGTTATTGTTCGATATGTTTGTCTTACTGTAGCATTTACAGAACGATGTGTTCCAGTTGCCAACTTTGTTACTTTGTTGTGAATTCGATTTTTGTGTGTCTGTCTGGTGAAACTGCTGCCGTGTCACCCCCGTTACATGAATGTTTTTTGACATTCATCATCGTAGCCTCATGGTTGGGTGCTAACTGTGGAACACATTTATCAACGATATCAGACAGCTGGTGAACTCAGCCTGCCTTTTACTGCGGCCTCAAAGATGACTTCCTCTTTCCACACATTTCTTTTCTTCTTCTTTTTTTTTCTTTTTTTTTTTAAATAATGAAATAAACATATATAAACACACACACCCTTGAACATAACAATGGCAATGGATTATCAGGCTCCAGCAGACAAAAACCATAACCCATATGTTTTGCTCTCAGTTCTGTTGAGTTCAATAAAGAGTGTTTGATCTTTAATGTCAGTCTTTTTCTATGCATCACTTTCATATTGACGGACATACACAACATTATGTAGCTCTCAAACAAGGGGTAAAAGGCATTCATGCAACATCGGGGGGCCTTATACCATCTAATTATGATGACATCAGGCCTTTGACTCTAACTAATGACATCACGTGTTACTGTCCTTTAATTGAATTAAAATCCAGTGTAAGTGATCAATAAGACCTGCAAATATGTAGTAAATGATTTGTTAGGCTCATTACAATATATTGTGAGTGTCTGTCTGAGGACGGTGATAGGCTGCTCCCTTGTGGTCAAATTGTGTAGCTTCAAGAAATAAAATGAATGCTGTGCGATTTAATGCAACTTTATTTATCCTAGCCATGTGCAGCATATCACAACCAGATCACGAGGTACCAAGATAGTAAATATGAAAAAAGTACTCCCAGCGTGTTCACTTTCACTGGGAGCCGTAAAGAAACTCCGATGTCGTTACTGTTATTGAGTCCACCTGTGTTTTTCCTGCTAGGACTAAGTCAAAATGTGTGCTGTGAAAAAAGTCTGTTGATTTATTGAGGATTTACAGGAGATGAAACATATCTATAATAAGATTTCAAACCTGCCACCTACATTGCCCACAATGCAACTCAGGCTTGAGCCAATATCATCTAGAAGAGGGGCCACGGTCCAGACCATGAAGCCTTTTGAGATAATAGGAAAAAAATGAAATAATTTATTCTTATTCTTATTCCTTAGACCTCAGTAGCGGAGGAGGGTTGACTCACTGGACCTCTTGTGCTTTTAGTTGAATACCCCTGATCTATAAGGAGTGGCTGGAGGTCTGGTAAGCAGCTCACATCTAAATGTTTTTCATCTTTAAACTTATAGTCTTCAGACCCAACTGAAACGACTTTGTGTAGCTCCCTCTGGAGAAACAAAAGGACTTAAACAACTTTTTTCCTCACATGCAGAAACACTCTAAGGCCCTGTTGAGACCTGGTGTTAGAATCTGAATGCACCCTAGACATGCGGAGGACACATTCGGAGACGCTCTGGGCTGCATGATGATGATGACCACTTTGTTTTCACAACAAAGGCTTAGGTGATTACACACTGTCTGATTTCCATTTGGTTTGCCTTCATGAAAATTAAATGTTTGGCCTCCCTTACCTGCCAACATAAGCAGCAGATGTTTGTTAAACACACCATCTGTTATCTATTTCACATCATAACATCCACCAGGCGCAATAAGCTCCAGTAATAGAACAAGCAATCTCATCTCACAGTCAAACCAAGACATTTTCAGACCCCTGGGATGGAGCTATTGTTATGTCAATCGCTCTCTAAACATCTTTTTGTGTGAGGCATAAGTCAAAAACTGTTCAATATGTTTTCACGAAACGTGGTGAACACATCAAAGATCCATAAAAGTGATGCCTTTTGGAATTTAGGGATTTTTGTTTTTCTCATTTTGGGGGAAAAATATCAAACGTAGGCTAATTTAATACATCTTCAATAAATTGTGCATAAACATCAACCGTATGCTGGAGTGGTGCCAATTTTAATTTTTTTGCATTTCCATGGCAATAACTTTACGTACTCTAAAGAAAAGAGTGAGGTTCATTTTTGAAGCACATCCACAAATTGTACATGTATACCAGGAATGATTAAAAAAAAAAGTCATTTTGGTTTTCATTGGCACATTTTTAATATTCATTTCTAACTGACTGCTGGAATGAAAGAGCTTGTATTCATGCAAATACACTCCATTTAATTTTGCAGCTACATCTAGGCCAGGGTGATGCCATGTCCTGATGGCTCTTGTTATCGTTGTCCCGACATCTACAAGGTAAGGCTTTATGATCCATAATCTGTTATCTAGTTTTATTGCAACTGTTCAATCTGTTTATATGTCTGAAAGGTTGTGCATAATTGCAACGAACCTAATCTTTCTTACAAACACTATACAGTGTGATAATGTAGTATATCTGTAAATATAGTTTTATGCCTGTAGAACAACCAAACAGCAGTGGGATGTGAGGTGAGGCTACTGATCTGCCTTGTAGCTTTGCTAACAGAACATAAGAATTCTGAACACTGGAAAATGTATTCATCATTTTTATTGGCTTATTTCAACAAAAGAATAAACATAAAAGAAATTCAGCAGTTACAAAAGACACGCCCCTTATTAAAAAAAGTCAAGTGACAGCCTTCACAGTTCATATCACCCCTACGTTCTTCCACTCTGATGCTGCGGGTAGTGCGCGAGTTGGAGAGAAAGAGGTTTGAATCAGGATTGGTTTTCGGTAGCAGGGTGCAGGTGCAGCTTTGTGATGCTATAAACTTCATAGTGGGGAGGGGGAAAAAAGGAGAGTTCTGAGATGAAAGGGACTCTTCTCTTCACTCCTGGGGACACTCAGCTGTAAATAAATAAAAAAAACACACATGAGGAGAACAGTGAGCGAAGGTCTGAACCGTTTCCAGGAAAACACATTTATTTTCAAGTCTCAATGACGTACCGTTCGGAGGTAAGATGACAATGTTGTCAGCATTGACGCCAGTCATCAGAGAGAACTGAGTGAACTTCTGCTGCAGAGCGTCGCTGACGACAGAAGAGCGACCTGCAAACACAGAGTGGGTTGCTTTTAACTCTGAATACACCTACTGTACTTACAGACCCCCTCCTCCCACAGGGCTGCTGTATAGTGTGACGGACTTACAGTAAAGCTTGTTGAGGACTTCATTCTCTCCACTCTTCGTCTTGATGGTGTGGACCAGAGCGTAGTCATCATACACGACATCAACAATGCGCATGTCGTTGTCATTGTTCCAAGCTGAAGAAAGCAGAAATAGACGGGTCAGGCTGCTGGATCTTTGCCTATACGTTCTCATTGCAGGCAAAAGTGGCCCAAATCTGATTTAGCTTTGTTTATATGTGACTCAGATGTGTTTTATTCAGGACAAATCACATGGAATCTGATCATTTCAATTTGGATTCGGGCCACTTTCATGCAGTATGTGGCCCTAAATCAGATATGCATCTGGTTCCTGCTGATGTGACAGCAGTGTGGACGGTCAGATCAGAGTCCATGTGTATTTTCTCCCACTGAGCATGCTCACATCAATGTTTTGTCAACAATGGTGGACAAAGTCAAATATAGAGGATCACACTAACAACTGAGAGACATGAGGTTTCAATCAAATCCTGTATTCACCCTCTTGTCCTCAGCCTAAAGAGCGATGGACCGTCACCACACTACTAATCAACACTAACATATCCTTTGTGTTTGCGTCCCTCTTGGGAGTCAGTGTGCTCTATACTCACCCTGGCTGCGGAAGGTGAAGCGCCCAGCGGTTGTAGTTTTATTAGCAAGATGAGTCATTCTCCAGCAGGAATTATCAGCGCTAGAGAGAAAAGAAGAACCAGGTCAGTTTATTCATCTTTCTTCTACAGGAGGATCATCAGGATATTTTGAATTTTTGTACAGTATAATTAATCACTCACTTCAGGGTGGCATAAGAGAGGTCGAGGTCCCCTCCATCAGTTGGCACTAACGTGGCAGTGCCCATCTTCATCCCTGCCTTGTGGTTCACAAACCACTGTGCGTTTGTGGCAAAGCCAACTATGTACCACTTCCCTGCCATCTTAAAGAAATGCAGAGAAATAAAGGGTGAGATGCTAATTAAATTACACCACATCCATGTATGCTATTCTTAAAAGTAAGGTCTGTTGCATGAAGTGACCCATCCAGATCTCTTTTTCACTCTTTTCCTTCTTGATCTTTGGAAATATCTGCAATATATCTCCTACCTTCTCCAAGTCGAAGTCACTGACAGGCGAGACGTCAGCCCAGGCAGCCAGCACGCACATCAGGGCGCCCAACATCCTCAGCAGCGTGTTGCTCATGGCTTCTGTTTTGTGTTCTGGGCTTCTCCGGTAGTAGGTGAAAAGTATCAGGGTGAGTTAAGGACGAAAAGACGAGTGGAGGCTCCTTATATCCCCCTGCCCCAGATCCACTTCTCCTTATGTCTCCTCCTACTGCTATTCTTCTGCATTACAAAAACTCCTTGGCCCCCGACCACCGGCATGTAAATCACTGCTGTTACACAACTGGCATATATGGGTGGAGGAGGTGAAGAGAGGACAAAAGAGAAGGGAAGGTGACACAACATAATAGGGTTCTTCTAACAAGCTCTCCCTGTGGCTCCCCCCTTCACAAATGCTCTCGCATGCCTGGAATATAAAAGCAGCTGTTTGGTAAGGGTGCAGATTTCTTCACCACACAGCACATGAAAGCAACAACAACAAAACAACATACACTATAAAAACTGAGAGATCCTAAAGGATGCTCTTCTCAACTCTGTGAGCCAATATCCTCCACTAGAAAAAAAAAAATTGAACTTTTAGGGTATATAAAATAAATTGGACCAGCAAAAAAAGGTGACTATTCCTCATTAAAAGTTCTGCTTGTGTTGCACACAATGATTGGATTGTTCTTTGCAGTTCAGTTTGAGTGTCCATAGTTTTGTAAAGTGTTTGAAACCTATAACAGAAGTAGCCTACATGTCAATCTTCACTTTGCTACAACAAAGTGAGAAGAGTATCATCTTCATTGGCATACTGCGCTACTGTATGTGGTAAAAGTCTGAATCTGAATCTGAATCTAAATGCTGCCCCTAATTGAGCCACAGTGGAAGAATCTGTAGATTTTACATTGACCGACAGGAAATGCGCTGACTGGCTGTTAATTGTTCGTTACGAAAGTGTATTGATGGACTCCACAGAGGTTCCCTTTGTCAGGAGAGAAGACAGGCACCGACTTGCAGCCAGCTGGTTATGTAACAAACACACAAACACTCACACAGATGTGCTGGGTGGAGCTAGGGGCAGCGTAAAGGAGCACATTTGGTAACTTAGTTTCGTAACCCAACTCTCTGGTCCTTTTGGGTTCCACATCTGTTATACATTAACTGCAGCCCCAACCACCGCCTTACACCCACCCTTTTGTGTCCTTTACGCAAATGCAAAGATGCACGCACTTTGAATGAATGAAATCCTACGTATAAATGGATAGGATGTAGTAGACATGACAATACCACATGCATGAGAATGGCATGTCACCTGGCAGAGAACAACTATTGTGATTTAACCTGAAAAATATGACGACAACATGATGTGCTCCATTTTCTTTTATTTGTCTGTAAATGGTTACATTTAAATTTGACATTTTGCCAACCTTAACACAGCCTTTCAACAAATTATACAATATTCAGATATTTCATATGAGAATCTGTCTACTGCATGGCTCTGCCTCCTCAGCATGTGGGAACACAGTCTGGATAACAAAGAGAGATTGGTTAAATGACGTAGATGTCAAGTTAAATAGAAGCTGTATTGCTATTTCTATCAGAATCTGGAGATTGGATAACATTGGACAACGTTTGAATAAGTGATTGTTGCACAAGTCCAATCCACGTGCGCAGCCTGCAGGAGTGAACGTGTTTGGGAAAGCCACAGCAGTAGGTCATGCTGCACTTTACCAATCCTTCTCACTCCTGCTCTCTGCACCAAATCCCTGTTTGCTGTGCAAAAAGCGAGTTCTTGCAAGTATTTATCTTTAATTTCCTCACCCTCAATCATTCTCTTTTAAACTGGCATCAAATGCACTGAAGCATGTCTAAATATTAAAATTCTAAGGTAATCTAAAGGGAAATTGTATTCCGTGTCTTCACCTTGTCTTTGTACAATCTTTAACCATAACACAGGATCAAAAATTTTAAAAAGCTTTTTAGTCACTGTTTTGTTATTTTCAAACCTTCCATATTGATTTTACAACAACAACAATACAAATAGCAACACAAAACAGCTTACCAAATCCATTTGTCAAATTCAAATCAATTGCAACTACTGTACTGCAATCTCATCTACACTTTACACACATAATTTACATAATTACAGAACACTGCCCATGAAATAGTAAATAACTGAGGAGATTATATATTTGATCATTCAGCAATAATGAAGATGCTTGAAGGCGAAATGATGATTGACATGTAATGCACATGTAAAGCCAGTGAACCTTCTCTCGGTTACACTGAGCAGGATGATATAAGTCTGGAGCACTACAGAACATGGAAAAGGTTCTGGATGTATCGCAGTGTTCAATGGGCTGTGGAAACACCCAGTATATTATACATTAAGACTGCAAGCTACACCGACAGCTAAAAGATTCAAATCATCTGAAGGTCTTTTCCTGTTTTCAGAAGAATCTTCTTGTTTGATTTTAAACATGTCGCCATGTCAGGAGAATCTGTCAGCTCCTTTTACCTCTATTCTTTTCATGTAAGTCTTATAATTGTCACACTTTTTTTCTTTTTCTCAAAGGTTTATGGCTTCCTGTCATCTGATTACTTACTGATTACATGGTCCTGGTCAACAGCACCACAGTGACCTACAGAGGAAGGGAAGAACAATTATTTAAAGGCCGCTGAGGAGAACGGTGCATTTATCTGTCATTTTTTTTATCCTTTCAAACATCATGCCACCTATATTTAATATTGCATTTGGTGACAGTTCATTTCTTTTTATTTCTTTGCTGGATGTGGACGTACTGTAGGTGGGGAAGGGGAAGAGGTATGCCAGTCCCAAATTTTGTTTTTCTGCAAGCTGCTCAAACTTGGCCAACATTGGCTCTGACAAATCACCTACAGACCTTCCTGCACACAGAACACAAAAACAAACATGACATTACAAATACATATTAAATGTACAATCTTATTTGTTTGTTTTTTAGTCTTGCCAGAGTAAAGCAAGATTCACAGAACCACCACCTGCGGCTTTTAGATGTAAAATACCAAACTAAAGTCACATGGATGAGGAACCGACCGTAGAGCTTCATGGTCATCCTGCCCTGTTTCTGGTAGTAAATGATGGCATAGGTGTCGTAGTCCGTGTCCCCAATCACTATCTCAGTGTTCAGCTCAGGACGAGCTCCTGGTGGAAACAACAAAGAGCACCGTTAGACAAAGGGATGCTGCACTGCACAGCTGATCAATCATGATCAATGGGGATATGAAAAGTGCAGGCACTGACCTTTAAGTGTTAGCTTGCCCGGGGTTGGTGATAGATTGTAAACCTGTAGTATTTCCCAACAACGGTGATTACTGAGGAGAAAAGACAGGCATCATGATTGGCTAATTCACATCCATGTCCTTAAAAAGGGTGAAAACACAGAGGTTTAAATGATCTTCCTCTAAAGTTTGTTTTCCTGAAGAATTGTAAACTGTGGTCGATTATCAGACGTTGTGTTTCGCAATCTAACCACATGCCTCAGACTGACTGAACTCTAATGTGTTATGAGAAAAGGAACATAAACTGTTTTCATCTGCTTGAGCCAAATACGATTTACAACTCTCAAATCACATCAAAAATGTGACTGAATGCCAACAAAAACAAGAAGACTCACACTATTGTAATTTAAATGATGTGTGACCTCCTTGGATTTCTGCAAAAGCCAGGTCACGATGACCTAAAATGTTTTTAAAATGATCAGGGAGAGCTGATGGATTTAACTGCCCTGCCTCCTTTTGCCCCCTCTGCTGATATATCAAGGTACTGAAGAGTCAAAGTGAGCTACATGGATGCTCCTCCATGTGTAGACGGTGGTACTTACTGTCGTGTTTTAGTGCTAACAGACAGTGTCTGGTCGGAGGCAGAGGAACGTGTGAGGATCATGACTGTGGGCTCCACCTTGGTTCCATGATTCATCAGGTAAGAGCATTTGGAGGCAGTGTTTAGCAGGTACCATGTTCCTGTCATCTGCAACACATACAAGCATCAGGCACATACTTATATCCTAAGTGCCTGGCATAATATTTTGCAAATAGAAAATAGGTTTCTGAAACATTTTTGGGATTTGCTTTATTTCTCTAAAAGGAAGCTTTACTGATCCTGGTCCTGTAAATCTTTTTTTTTTTAGCCACTATTTCCTCCAGTGCACCAGGTTCAAATGAACCCCAATTTAATATTTAGAGCAACTTATGAAAAATTCTCCATTCTTCTAAGTAAAAGGACACATATGTTTGACATGTACTCTGTGTCTCTCAAATCCTATCCCACTGAAAATCCCCTTATTGCTCAGAAACACCATGTTGACACAATTACACAAGAATGTCCAGATGCATAAACAAATAGACGGACATGTTTGCATGTTTTAGAAATATTACGTCAATTTGGTGGAAGATTTCTCTTTTTAGAATAAGTACTTTGATAGAGGTTCGCAAGTGTTGAACCACCGGTATCATTTATAATATCAAATATTTTCTTTTCACCAGAAATAATATGTTAGATTTCAGGTATACTCATCCTTATCCTAGGTTATCCTCAAAGCAATTTTAAGGGTCCTGGCTATTTGCAGTAATGTCATATTTCTATGGATTATTTTGCAATCCTCTTTTGAGTTATTGTGAAATTATGGTGCAAACAAGTGAGAAACTGAATCGAACTGTCAGAGCACAAAGGTCAGGTAACAGCACAGTGAACTGTTGACTGTGGTGCTGTCTGGCTGCAGCTGCACTCCTCTGTCTGGAAACAGTCCCTTCTCTTATTTATCAAAATCACAATGTCTCTTTTCAGTGGTGCTTTTTCAGGAATTCGTTTCCAGCCTTGTCACAACGGACTTGGAATGGAAATAAGAAATGGTCATTCTATGCCAAACCAGTTCTGTTTCTAGCTCTTTATCTTGATTTAAAAGCACCAATTAGTACTATAGACATGGTATGAAAAGAAAAATGATACAACTTTCAAATAATTGTTCAAAAAAGCCCTTAATGCTCAGACATAATGACGTAATTACATGATCTGTAACTCTGCCTCTTCCTTTAAATCCTTACCCGCTGTATGTCTACGTTCTGTGCAGGTTGGGTCATGTCGATAGGAGTAATTTCTGGCTTCTTGGGACGTCGTCTTTGGGGTCTCGGTCGACTCCTAGCTCCCCCCACAGCCTCAGTGCATCCCCAGAGACACACACACAGTGCCACCACTGCAATCATGCTACGCCATACTCCAGCCATCCTCACAAATATCAATTAATCATTAATAAGTGGTTTTTTTCCAATAGGATTGGTGAGGTTCCTGTCCTCTCCTAAACTCTTTCCCTTTTCTTTTTGTATAGGGGTTTCTGTCCCTTCTGTCTCTGTCTGCAGTCTTTTATTCCCAATCTGTTTAGCTCATCCTCAAACACACAGACACAGAATGAATGCATAAATATACAAGGAGCAGGACACAAATAATGAGTAAATAGAGGATGGCCTTTAAAGTTAAGTATTAACTTGGTTTACTGGCAGAAATTAGGTCATATTGCAGCATTCTGGTGTGTGCGTCTGAACTACAGGGGGCAGCCATAAATTCTCATTAAATACTGACTTTTAAATCTTAATAAGCTCTACAGTACATAAAGCATAAACATAGATTCAGAGAAAAAAATAATGTGCATTTATTGGCAAATTATCACTAAATTGTACATGATTCAATCAGTCATTTAACTTGATTGGTAAATGTTGCACCAGATGGAAAAACACACAAAGCAGTAATGTCATAACTTCCTGTGTTTTGCAAGCTCTACATAGAAAGATTTTTTTTTTTATTCAGGCCCAGTGTATTTTAACATTTTTCAGACATGCAAACAAATCATACATCGCAATAATGTTTCAGGACATTTCATTTCCCTTTTTTTTTTAAATCACTGAGTTAAAGTCTCAAGACGCTCATCCTAACTACCCCTAATTCAGTTAACATTAATTTAGTCAAAATTTCATACTGAACAAAAAAGATGAGAATGAAAAACTGAATTGAAAACATTCAAACTTGTTTGGAAAGCATGTTTGTCATTAAGTGATGTGACTGAAGGAGTGATGTACATTTTGAGTTTGTGTTTGTGTTTGTGTTTGTGTTACCCAGCAGATTTATAGACTTCTCTCCAGTGCTATATCTTATCTGAGCTCGATTCGGTGTCTTTCCATCTGATAAACCACAGAAAGTCAATTTCCGGTGAAACTCAAAGATCAAAACACTTTGTGCCCCACATAGCCTCTCACTTATAGACCTGTCCCGGTCAAAACCATGGACTGATTATCTCTAACTCTGGACTCTGGACCTTAATAACGTACAGTTGTGTTTTCAATGGTTTGAGCAAGTTCATATAATTCATCAGTTTTCCTCAGGCTTGTCAGGTTTGTTGTCTCCTTTGGGTTTAAACGTGAGGGCCACACTGTTGACACAAAACCGCTGACCTGTTGGGTCTGGTCCATCATCAAACACATGACCCAGATGGGCATCACACTGTATGAAACACACACAATAGGCATAAGCCAAACAAAGGTACAAAAATGAATAAAACTATACTATATAATTCTGGATGCAAAGTGTGGATTAAAAGGCAATTAACAATTCTATCTATACAGTTTTGTAAAATATGTACATGAAGCTGGATAAGTTGCAACGGCTTTAATAAGTAAACATGAACTTTGGCTTCATATCTCAGCTCAACACAACTCACATTTTTACAAAGGACCTCTGTCGCGGCACTACCCAGGCTGTTGTCAGGGCGACGAATGATGGAGGTGTGGCTTTCATCCCGCTCCCACGTCCCATGAGCTTCCTTGAATGACGGCCAGCCTGTCCCAGAGTCATACTTGGCCTCTGAGCTATCAAGTAAGGCAGGGACATTTATCAGTGAGCATCTACTGCGCGGATACATTTTCCGAATGAACGTCTAACACAAAATAATATGTGAGGAAATGCTCCTTTAAAACACAACCTGTTACCTGAAAAGTGGTGCATCACAGCAGACACAGTGGTACATCCCCACTTCTGAATTATTTAGGTAGATCCCACTAAAGGGCTAAGGACACACACACACACACACACACACACACACAGTGTTAGGAGCAGAAATACAGGATTAATAGTGTTTAGTTTTGTGTGTTTAACATTATGTGTATGTAAGTGCAATTCAGTAACTTGTCCATAATCTTTTTAATATTACATGCAGATATTGATCTGCTTTTCAAACTGTGGGCAGCTTCTAATTCATAAAAAAACAAGGCTTGAAGCTGTGCAGGTTGAACTCGACACAAGCCATCAATACGGAGACGAACAAAGTCCACCTGGAATTGTGCTGAGGTTTATGAGACAATATGAATATCAATATGGTAGACTGATAATGTTAGTTTGACACATATCACTGTACTGTTGTTTGCAGTACTCACCACCTCAGTCCCTCTCTCTCTGGTGACTACATACTGTTCTGGGGTCAGTTTCTTTTGCCAGTCTGTGGTCTCATCATAACGGGTGAGGGACTGCAGGCCTGCAGAGAGCAGAGTTCACAATCAAGAAGTCACAGAGGAGGTTCGATGTGCGAATGGAACATGCTGGAAAGACACTGAATCCACTGGTCCTGATCATTCAAATGTCAACAGATAAATAAATAATTAAACCCACCAGCGATAACAGGATATCCGAGACCTTTTCAAAATAAAACCGACACTGAACCCACAGACCCTGTAGACTTTGGAGGCACAAATAAAACACGTTTATCAAATGACCTGGAGGATCATTAACTGTAGACCTCAAAGAAGACAGACGCTAGATGAGACGGTAACATTTCTGGACAAAACATCACTTTATGCTCACTCCTAAATGCCCGAACTGGGAAATGCAGATAATCCAAATTGTTAAATGTGTTAATAATCCTCCTCTCCTGTTTTTAACAACAGTCGTCTATGCACGAGCTGCACCAGCTGCGGCAGCGTGTTTCTTCACCCATAACATCCAAGGTTTATGGGAAAACTGCACTAATGGTGCACCTGCAGGCGAATTCAGCCCGCGACAATAGACAGGATATCATTGTAAACAAATCAAACGTTCACCCAGTACCTTGAGATGTGCATACGGGACGGATGAACACTGGGATCCTCCTCGGTAACACCGCGAATCTGGCTGTCGCGTGAGGTGAAACAGCCGCGAACAGACGGGCTGCGATACGGGACATGTTTGCAGCTGCTGCGTCAAATCTCCTCTGAGATCAGTGGAAGCCAAGTGCGCTCGCTGCGTCGGGTTTGTTCATGCAGCGGGGAGTTCGCGCTGGTCCTCCCCCGGCTGATTCAGGCGGTTTGCTGTGTGATCCGGTCAAAAACCACGTCATTAGCTGGGTCAAAGTGGACTGGGTTCATTGGCGTTTTATTGCTTGATAATGCGCAAAGGACACCATGATTGTAGCGGTTTTATGACAAGAAAAGGGTGAACTGAGGTGGATCTGGTTGATGAGGAATCCTATGGTTTTCCTTTTCTTTTCTTTTTTTCTTCTTTTCATTAAAATTGCAAGTACCAACCAAAAGGTGTAATGAGAACTTACAGAAAATCAGACGTATGGAAGAAGAATTTTATTGGCTGTTGCGCAATCAAAGTATGTCTCCAGCAAAATAAATGATCTAAAAATGCATTTTCTTTTCAAATATCGTCACCTCAAACAACAGATGACGCCCACCTGCTATAACCAGCTGTATAGTTTGGCTATGGAGCTCTGTTTGACCACACCTGGCTTTAGTTACAATATTGTGACTCCTCTGTGGTAAAGAGCCAAAGGTTAAAACAGCTTTATTAGGGGAGCCATACTTACCTTTTGGATTGTGTGCATGCACAAAAATAATCAACTGACTGATTTGAATAATACTTAAGGTCTGCCACACAGCAAATACACATACAAATCATTTATCTGTAATGCAGCTCAGTAAATGATCAGAGAATCATGTGCTACAGTATTTCTAGACGACTGTGTTGGTCTATATTGTCTGGTATTGCTCAGCAGAAGGGGTATTGGCTCTCAACAGTCTGCCAGGTTGATGAATAAGGTCCACGATGTAGCAGCAAGGCTGTGAGGAGCGACCAGTGGTGCTGGGATTCCCACTGAAGAGGAGTACCTCGTTCCAAGCCCGGTTGTACTCTCCCCTGACGAGTGTGCAGCTCATTCCGATGCAGTCAGCCAGACACTGAAAAGTTTGAGAGAGGAGACAGGTGTGATCATTTGGAAACAAGAGATGGAGTGATTGAAGAGGTGTACAGTTCACATAAAATCTTGAGAGATGGAGAAAAGGGGTTTAGAATGTGAAGTCTGCAAAGTGAGCTGATGATGCTGTGCGGTAGCTACAGGTCAGCGGTACCTTGAAGAGAAGAGCCCTATGGCAGTAGAATCCCCTTTTGATCAAACCAATGGGAACAGCATTAGACTGGAGCTGAAACTTCAGCTCGCTGAGGTGCAGCATCCATGGAAATGCGTGCAACTTTTCCATCTCCACTGCTCCGCCCATGGCTTCACTCACCAGCCTGGCACCCAAATCCATGGAGACAAAATGTATTATAATGCAGGAATTTCTATTTTATCAGCTCTGCAACTGTATAACAATGTTACATCTTCCTTGTGACATTTTATGAGTTGGTTTGATTGTGGAGATTTGAAAACACTGCCTGCCAATGATTTAATATAAGTTGATTCTCTTCTATATTTGTGATTATATCTCTGCATGTTGGTTATTTGCACACTGCATTGACCGTCACCTGGCCAGGGCAGCGAACTGCTCTCGTTCATCACCCAGTGAGAGGACGGATTCTTTGGCATCTTTAACTAGAAGCTGCAGTGAGACGTCATCCATCATCTTCCATGGTTTCTCTGCAGGGGACTCAGGCCTGGTCTCGTCTTTCTGTTTGTTGTCCTTTTTCTTTTTCCTGTACAGAGAGAGGCAGGAATTCCAAAAGACATCGGCGTCAGTAAAACGAGGAGGAATTTCAACTGTGATTTTGCAGTATTATACTTGAGATTACACTAAAATGAGACTAACTTAACAGCCTTAATAAAACTACATTTAAACGTAAAATTCATTGATACAGTAGTTTCCTTTGTGTTTAAAATATGCTCATAAATTACACAGACAAAAAAAAACAAGAATCCTACATTTTGAAATACCAAGCAATGTATTAATATGTACAAACAGGGCAGTGTTATACATAGAATGATACTCTAAGTGTCATATCCACCCCACATGCACAGATGCTCTCACCTTGTTGTCTTGCGGTCTTCCTTGTTGCTGGTGTCTCTTGCTGGTGGGTTTCTCTCCCTCTCTTCTGACACATCCACTGTCTCTCTGCCACAGAAGAAGAATAAAATGATCTGCATAGCTGAAAACAGAACTAATATTCTATTTTTACACTGTTCTTTTTGTATATTTTAATTGTAATATGTATAATATTTACAGTGGGTGTAATTAACCTTGCTTTATTATGCATGGATATAGTGTAATTCGCTACAATAACATCAAAAGCAAAGCATCATCTGTTACGGAACACACAACACACAAGAGTCATTATTATGAGAAATGTTTTCTATCTTCGCTATTGTTTTGATGTCTGAAATTGTTTGCCATGAGAGGAGTATCTGCATCCAACACACATGTAGAAAACAAATATATCAACAATAATAAGTAATAATCATATGTTATCTTTCATTTCTGTTATTATAGTATACCTAAGAAGAAAACTAGAAGGTAACCAGTGTCTGCCAACACAAAACATTTTTTTCAACCACCTTACAAACAAACAAATAGGACCTGCTCTCAGGTCTCTTCCTCTGCTATTTTAGGATTGTGGCCTAAATTATTTATGGTTTTAAAATGTTTGTGGCTGCTTTCCCATCATGTCTTTCTAGTCTACCACGTTCTTATATTCTTGAAGATATTCTGCAGAACAAACAGGAGGAGAAGCTGAGTCTGAGTCTGATAATAACAACTGAAGGTAGACTGTAGTTGCCCAGAGGATAAAGTCTTAAAGATAAAAACTTAAATGATTTCTAGTGAGGTGCATTTAGCTTTATAAAGTTTAAGAAGCTAAACTTGGGTCGTGGATGTATTACATAACACACTGATTAAGAATGTCTGAGACGTTGTCTGTGTACACATGCTGAATGGGGGACAATGGGGTAGACTTGAGGCACCCTGAAGGGGTACTGCTCTGTTAAGCAACGTTAATTCATCAAAATGCTGAAGACTTGTGGGAGCTTTAGTGTGTATGTAGAGGCTTTACTACATATGGTTTGTTTTTTATTGCATGTTGAATGCATGCATCTTCAGCTAAGCGTGCATGATGTGCACTTGTGCATGTTCATGGTTGTGCATCTAAGTCCATTAGTCTAAACACAAGGGCTTTTTTTTTACTCTGATTGTGTTGCCATCTTTAAAAAAAAAAGGCTCATTTACCTCGTGAGGCCACACTCACAGGGCACACTGAAGGCCAAAGGGAGGGGGTAAAAAGGGAAGTGAAAGAATAAAAAGTGGAGCACTGGATTGGAGCAGATAAGGGGAGGGTAATAGTAAGCCAAAAAAAAATCGTACCAACACACTACATGGTGTGTCTGGCAGTGTAGGAGACTTGCCAAGTCTCAGTCAATGCTTCTACCACGATGTGTGTGGTTGCTCTTGGCCCAGTTAGCTCTCACAGTTTGGAAGGTGAGGAGTTTACTTGGCTGAGTATGTTGCACACAAATTGTGAACAATGTGAACAAATTATTTCTTTTTTTTAAAGGATTCTTAGAATATCCTAAAAAAAAATATCAAGAAAACATACTCCGCTGCCGTGTTGACAACAATGATGGGCTGGTGCTGGTTGACAGGCTGCTTTGACAGCTCCTCTAAAGTCAGAATCCTCTGACCTGCGCGAGCCTATAAAAGAGAGATAAAGCAGCATCATGTTAGACATAAAAAATGTTATGGTATCCTTTCCATTTACCTCACATGTTTTAAAGAGGCCTCTGTTTCACACACATTTCAGTAGCGCACACACCAACACGCACCTTCCCAGCATCATAGAAGCCATCCTTGATAATATCGGTGGAGGCCAAATGACCTGTCAGGCTATATTTGACAGACATATTGGAGTTAAGCAGACAGATCATGGCCACCTTGCTGTAACTGCTCCTGCGACTCACTGATTGGTTGATTTCCTGAAGCAGCTCCAGGGCTCTGACACACACATAAAGAGATCAGGTACACAAATACAAATATTCGGAAATTATGAAGAACATGAAAACAAACTAACAAAGATAAATGCACATGAATAAAAATGTTCATTCTTTCCTATATAGCCATACATTACTGTCCTATGCTGCCATCTACTGTCTATACAAGAGGCTACACCGAGTTGGCTCCACTGTGCTGCTGTTCCTGTACCCTCCTCGAAAATGTTTCTCCAGCTCTACATTCACTGACTCATCAGTCAAGCCCTGATGTCAAGTTATCTTCTATTATAGTGTCTTACCCACATCTGCACAACTCCACAGCGGTGGGCTCATCGCTGGCACAGACTTTAAGAGCCAAACATGTATTATGCAACACCTCCTTATTATAGGAGCGCAGCAAATTGACCAGTGGTTGAAGGCCTCCAGTACTTCTTAGCTATGTAAGACAGGGAATGAATTTTAGGTCGTCAGTGAAAGCATGTAAAAATATTTTTGGGACAATTTATAAGAAACTATAAAACAGTATCAATTGAATGAACAGTCCTTCTAACACAAAACACTTTGATAATATCCCTGGCATTGGAAAAAATAGTTAGACACACACAAACACCAACCTCTGCCCTAGCATCTTTATCACAGGCCAGCACTGCCAGGCACTGTGCGGTGCTGACCAGGACCTCCGTATTTATGGACTGTAAGGTCTCCTTCAGAGCCTGTATGGCTCCATGTGACAAGATGCTGTGACGGATGACCTCCTGTCCTCCCATGTTGCCGAGTGTGGCAGCAGAATTGGCCACAGTCACATGACTACTTCCACAGAGTTGATGGACAAGTGTCTTATGGCCCCCTGCCTCATACACTGCACTAGAAGACACCACAGAAATTGAGATCTTTAAGTTCATTAGTAGTATATTACCTCTGTTAGGGTCTCAAAAATGTATAAAGATGTAAAACCGACTTGCAACAGGTGTCATCAAGCACCGGCTAGTCATGTACACATGTTCTGGTCTCGTCTACTTTACATTTGTAATGTGGGACCCCAATATTTAATTACATATGAGGGGTGAACTTCCTGCATATCAGGCATTTTAGTAACATTTTAATTGTGACATGAAAGGCAGCAGAAAGACCAACAAGTATCACTGATTTTTTGGTATTTTATGATATAAATATCATTATACATATATGTTATAGTTGACTATTATTACTTAGTATTGGATTTTGCTTGTGGTTTCTCCACTATTGGTTTTGTATTATTTCTTCGATCTTGCTTACTATTTGCCCCTTTGATTTATCACTTGTTATATTTTCAAAAAGGACCCAAATGCAGACACACAGGGGGCAGAGAGTGCAGTACAGGGATTTAATGAAATAATAGGCAAAAATCCACAACAAAGGCAAAAGGCAAAAACACAGGCGGTATAAAATCCAAAGTATAAACTCCAAAAGCAAGAAGGCAAAACTGAGGCAAAACCGGGATAACAGAGCAGACCTGGTGCAGAGCAGGGGACAGCAGGACAAGGAACAAAACAGGACACGGCAGCACAAGACAGAGCACGGCAGGGTAAACAGGATATCAGGGAAGTACACAGTCAAACAGGGAATAACAGACGAACTGACACAGAGGACAGAACCAAACTTAAGTACACAGAGTAACGAGACAATGACACACAGGTGGCACAGGGAGGAGGCGAGAATCAGAGGAGGGGAGGAATCACAGAGGAGGGAAAATGAGGAGAAAGGAAAACCTTAAAGTGGAAAACATGAGGAGGGTGAACTAACATAAGACAGAGCAAACAAACACAGGGAGAGGGAGCAAACTGGAACTGAAAACACAGAAGACTAAAACAGGGGCAGGAGAACAAATGGTTTAAAGATCACAACAAAACACAGGAAATGCAAAGCAAAAACACATGGCATGGAAGACGGTTTCAGAATAAAACAGGAAATGGTAACCTAAAAGACTGAACCATGACATCGCTATTGTACAGACCAAAGTTTATTGTGTTTATCTGTTATTTTAGGAAAATGTCGAAACAGATCGTGGAAAAGAGAAAAACATCAACACCTACTTTTAAGCCTCTGTTTTAGACACACAGATGGATCAGTGCACGTTATAGACATTTGGCAATAAGTTAAATATCTCACTCAAAAGGCCTTGAAATTATTTAGCATTTATGCCTTTTTTTAACGCCTTCAGGAATGACATTTGCATATCTAATAGAACACAAAATACCTAACTCATTCAAGGAATAAAAATGCACTCAGGTTGTCTGTTACTCACAACGCATTGAGCTGGTTGCTATGTGTGAGGTTCAAGAGGGCCTGGGTCGCTGCCTCTCTCAGCACCAAACTCTCACTGTTCAGACACTGCACAACAGCAGGGATACCACCTGAAACACACAGACATCCAACACATTCACACTTCGTTGAGGCGAGCAGGCTGATGTTATGGTGGCTGTGTGAGTTTTTGCATGTGTACCCAGGTCTCTGAAGCGCTCTTTGCTGGCGAGGTGGACGCTCATGGCGGACACTGCCTTGCAGGTAGCTGTTTTAACGCTGACGTCTGCCACAGACAGAAGCTCTACCAGATCCTTCTCCACATTCTGCTCGCGGAGCAGTTCGCAATTCTCAGCTACACGCACAGCCACGCGCCCGTGTGTATGCGCACACAAGGAAACGGAGACAGAAAACACACACAGCCAAAGTAAACACCATTAGGACTTACGAAACGTTACCTGGAAACTTAAGAGAAAATTATCATCCCTTGTATCAATCAGTGCTTACAGCTCTGAGCAGCCCTGGCAACGCATTTAACTGCATTTGACTGGATTTCAGGCATGTTGGGGGTGAGAACAAATTCCACGAGTCTTGTCAGTCCTCCACCCTTGTGGATCAGCTGGAGATACTCACTGTCACTCAGACAGTTGGCAACTACCCCTAAGGCCCCATCATGAAGGTCACTGAATTTCTGTTAGAGATTAAAATACGGAATGGGGCAGAGGTTTGTAGAGAACACGGACGTTAAATGAGGTAGAAAAGGCATGAAGAGGTGAGAACAAGTGTAAATTCAAAGGGAACAATTTGGTGCAAACATAAAATGCATATACTGTATATATAAGCAGTTAACCTCTGTGTATTATTTCTTCTCAGACAGGAAGAGGACATACATGAGCATGTTACCACAAAGGCATGTGTTCTGTCTCTCTCTCTCTCACACGCACACTAACACATAAACACATAAACACATAAACACCTACCGCATTACAGAGGATATCCATGAGCTGCTCGAATCCTTGCTTTTCCCTGAAGGCGTTGCGTGTATCTCTATCAGTGGTGACATTCTGTAGCGTCTTTAAGGCCAAATGCTGAATGACAGGGAAGTCTGACCTCAACAGTTCAAGAAGTGGAGGGATCCCACCCAACTCATGCACTGCCTGACGATGTTGGTAGTCCTTCATGCATACAGTCCAACAGAGGATAAAAATTGACAATTTTGCAAACTTTTGAACTACGTTTTTTTTTTTTTTTTTAAAGATACTGATGAATGTAACTTCTACTTGTCTGAAATGAAAAACACAATAAATGTAAGTCACCTGAACCAGGTTGAAGATGATCTCTAGTGAGTTCTTCTTTACGTCAGGGTCTGGACTGGATAGGAGCTGGATTAAAGGTACCAGGCCCTTGCTGTCAAAAATCTGGACCTTACAGACGGAATCCGCTGACAGAGAGGCCAAGCACAGTGTTGCAAACTCATGGACAACCACATCATCTTGAATAGGAGAGAAAAAAATACGTGGGTTTTTTTTTGTTAGTTTTATTGCAGGTAATGTAAAGTAAATATCTAATGGTGGGTTTGCGACCAAAATGACTCACCCTCAGTCGACAGCTTGTTAATGATTGATGGAATGACGTCCATTTTTTTCAGAGCATTCGTTACATCACCTTTCAATCACAACATGAGACAAAGTTAATGAAACCCATCACCTGTAAGCCAACACAATAGTGAACCCTCTGAAAAGTAAAAGTCTCTGAGCGGTGAATCGACTGAGCACCAGAGAAATGGGCAGGAAGTTGGACTATGGGTTAAAATGCAAGGCACATTGGGGGAATTGTAGGCTGCCAAAACACTGAGAAGGCAAGTCTGCATTGATTTCATGTCTGTTTGACTTGACTCACCATTGGAGGCCATGATGCCCAAGGCCATGAAGGCGTTGCGTCTGACCACCTTGTTGTTATGAGCCATGAGTTGACAGAGAGGCTCCAGTGCCCCAAGTCCCAGCAGAGAAACCTTGTTATCATCTCCTAACAACAGGGGGAGACAGTGAACTGGAAAATTAAGTATGGTGCCAAACAGACCTGACTGTCTGAGAGCTTTTATTAACAAAGTAATAAACATAACCTCTGCAGTGCCATTAAAATAGAGATAAAAACCTATTATTGTTAAAAGACGGTGTGATTCAAACTAACGATTTTATACAAGACAGTCCCCATAATATAGGAAAGATATACAAGCACAGAGGGGAAACATAATATGATTTCACAGCAAATGTAAGAAATGACATAAGGCATTGTTACCCACGTGTATATTTGTGCTTTTCAGCTGTAAGGTTGCTCATCAAACACAAGAAAACAAAACAAAAAATATCAGTGGTACCTTTCTCAGCGAATATGTGGATTGCTTCGCAGGCTTTGACAAGGACGTCCTCCTCCGTGGAGCTCAGCAGCAACACTACGGTGCCTGGAGTTTTACCCTCAACACGTAGGGGTTCAAACTATAAAGTGTGAGGAGACAGATGTAAATGCTTTATACGTCATCTTGTGAATGTCCCATACATGAATATATATATATATATATGCTTCAATGGACACGACATATGAACCTTTCAGAAAAAGGCGTTCATTGCATGAATGTCTCACCGTTTCCTTGCAAGGAGTGTCGCTCTCCTTCTTCACTTTCTTTCCCATCCTGAGGACTACAGAGAAGCTGCACATTAGCTGCTAAATGCAATCAACTCTTTGACCTGCAATCATACAAACAGTCGGCTACGCTAGCTAAACTACAAAGCTAACCTCACAGCTGACCGCTCTGTTATTCAGTGGCAGTGAGCAGTACTAACAGAATAACAGACCGCGGTCGAATATATTCTTTTTGACTTACCTTAACTTTCCTGTTTTTCCGAACTAAGTGACAAGTTCAAGTTGTATCGGGCTAATTAGCATGATAGTCGGCTAGAAGAGCCAGACTGTAAGTTTAATGTTTTGAGAAAGGAGGGTGACACCGCGTTGCTAGGCAACAGAGGCCACGTGGGGCTAAGGAAGTCTTTGAACATTTATTGTTTTGAACCTGTTAGCTTTTGCTATGGTTAGTGTTGTATTAGCAAGACATTGTAAGAATAGAATATGTCAGACTTTACCTAATTTAATTTGTGGATTACATAAAGTTTACTGACGTCGACAGTGCTGTCATTATGGCATATGACTGACGCAGACGCAATTGTTGAAATATTAATTTAATTTTTATTCGTCACATGCATACATCTGCAAAAAATAAAAAGTAAAAAATACGAGACAAAAATGTGGCAAACTGTGGCTCAGGAGGTACAGGTAACGAAAGGTCGGTGGTCCGATCACCAGCCCCTTGCAAGTCTACAAGTTGAAGTATCCTTGAGCAAGATACTGAACCCCAATTTGCTCCCCGGGCGCCGCAATGTAGTGGCAGCCCACTGCTCCTCAGGAATGGGTCAAATGCAGAAAAAATTAATTTGATATTTTTTTTAAAATTAAGAGAAATACTAGAGAAGTCTGAATTTACTTCCTTGATTCGTCTGGATTCTCATTCTTGAGGAACAAGATTCTGGATGATTCTTCCTGGGGGCTGTTTGCTTAATTCTGACTAAATATGTTTAATTTCAACCAATCCAAGAAAACAGAATGTTTTATGTTCATGATAGTGATTGATTACAGAACAAATCAATGAGTTTTCTCTGTCCGCTTATGGTAAAATTAAATTAATCCTGATGCTTAATGCATAAACAAAAGACTAAATCCTGAAAGGATAGGTAATATAATAATTTCTCTTCATTATTGCCTCTGACATTTTGTTGTCAGGATTCTAGGCCTATATCTTTTCATTTGATAGGGAGAAAAAACATTAGCTAAGAAGCTTGCACTGAATGTGATGATTTGAAACCCTATATTTAATTGAAAATAGCACAAAGACAACATATCAAATGTTGAAAATGAGAAATTGAGCTGGACAGTTAAAAACTCTGAATAAGAGTTAGTTAATACCACAAAAAGAAGCTCAGAGGGGTAAAACACTTCTTATAATCAGACTTAAATAGTGAGTGAAACTAAAAGGTGCCAAATGGAAGCACAGCAAAATATATCCATGACAACAACAACACACTGCTTCTTTGTGTTTTGGAGCAGGTACTAAGCATGAGGAGTGATGCTTGGTGCAGATGTCTCACTCTGCTCTAAATCCAGACATAATAAATGGACACAAAAAAGGCAGGAGGGTTTTTTTCTCTTTGTGAATTTTATTTAACATTTTTTCCAAAGCCTTGAGGGATATTTCACACCATTGGGCCTGTTATTTTCCGAAATAAGCTACCCATACAGCCATTACTACACACACCAAAAGGTTTTAACTTGTTCATACAAAGTGATGTGCCTTGTGAGAGGCACTTGTTGGATGCTTGCAGGAATAATGAGATGTTTTAAATGCCTTGGTAAGAGAACATCAACCTGTGCATGGCAGTATACATACCCGGAAGAACCACACTACCCATAATGCTATGCACTACAGCTCAGTGGTGTGTCCATTGTTGTCTGTGAGCTAAACCCTCAGGATCTTACTCAGCTAATATGATTCTAACTTCCTCTTTCATGCCTTTATGCCATTCTTTTGGCACCTCACACATTAATTTTCACCGGACCCTGTAATTGTTCCTAATGAAGTCAATGACACGGCCTAAATGTGCGTAGTCTTTTCTCCGACTGAACCTCTTTTCCTTCTATATGAACAGCAAATGATTAATAATAGTGACAATCCCTTATCTGCATGCAAGAGCAGTGAGAATTTGATTATAAGACATTCCAATGTGAAAATAAAACTTGATTAGCTCAATATTTTCCATTATATGGATGCTTTGTTCATCAAGAGAAGTATAAGAAGTAACAGTAAATTATCTTGTGCGCACAACATAAGATCATTATTTTGTTCCCAGAAGATAGTAACTTGTGCACACAAGAAAACGTGTGCGCACAAGATACTTATCTTATTCCTACAATATAATAACTTGTGCGCACAATATACTTATCTTGTTCCCACAAGATAATAACTTGTGGGCATAAAATTAAAAAAAATTCCCCTTATGGAACTTTAGGGGCTCCGTACTAACCTATCGCTGTAGTGAATTCAACAATATTCACTTGACGTGTGGAAAGATTTTGGTGAATGTGGTAAAGCTATGGCATTTTTTTGTACCGTCTATTCTCCGTTTTGCACTTTGCAGACGGTCCCTGCCCACTCGGCCGACAGCCGGCTGCACACAGACACCAATGTTACTCGACTAAACTAGAGGACAGCCTGTTTTGATGAAAATGAGATTGTAATTCGTTGTTTACCTTACTATGGTACGAAATATACGTTGTTTGTGTTTTACAACGTTTCACGAATGAGTTATTGATCCGCAAAGTTCGAATCTGTGAATATCTCTCCAACTTTACCGCAGTACAGCACTAGCACTGATGCCTCCCTAGAGGGGCACTGACACAGCAACGTGCCAGTGGAAACCGCACAGTATGCACCAGAAAACCAAATGACCTCTAAACACATTACCACTGGGTTTGTGGGACATCATGGCTGCCTGAAATCAGCCCCGGATTAATCTAAACTGAAGCTAAACAAGTATGGGGGTGGTTGTGATGATGTACAGATTTTTCTGCCAATGCATTTATTATTTCTAGAGCTGCAAACACGGGCGCCCACGCACGCTCACATTCGTGGCCCACCTGAAAATGGTAATCCAGGGATTGCTACATATTCAAATGAGATTTTGGATTAATTTATTACCTTGCTTTCAGTCATCAATATGACATGAAATCTAAATTAAAATTTAGGCTGACATTCAAAAACAGACAAATAGCATAGACCCAGCGGAGCAAGGGGGTTGCAGCGAATCAGCGCAGCAGACACAGCAAAGCTCAGGCTGTCACCTCCCCTCCGTCGAGCTGTCAGATGACAGCGGCACACATGAACCTCAGTGCTGCAGACGGAGTAGACTGCCCGCTGACTATACGTCAAAATAACATCTCGGTTTTTCTAATTCAAACGGGGCAAGAATATGACGTGACATCCTTGTCATCTCTATGGAATGACTACAAAAGCGTAGGAGGGCTGAGCTGCTTGCTAGTTCAGAGCTGCTAGCTCATGTTAGTAGTTGGCTTGCAGGCTAATGGTAGCTAGCTGCTGAACGGAGTCCCCGGTTGTGCTTTGTGCTGTCAGTCGGCTAACGTTGCATAGCTGGCTCACTATCTGAGGTCGGACGAACTAACGTGAGCTGATGCTCAAGACCATTTAATTACCAATTCAACATCATTAATGTGTTATTTTAATAATTTGTTTTAAGTCTGCGTGACAATTTAATTTCATTCGTCACAGGCCTTCACTTTATTACTGTTTTTTACGTGTATGAATTTTACGAAATTAATGGTTGTTTGCTAGCTAGCTGCTAGCTTCTCGGCTATGCTAACACCAGCTCAGTGAGAGCTCAAGACGAGTCAAGGAAGGAAGAGAGGTGACTTATGATGTGGGCTGAGGGAAGCGGTGAGCTGTTAGACGAAGGAGAGCAGCAGTATTAGCTATAACAAATCTTATCTTCTCTCTCTTTTCTATTATTTGTCGAGATAGGGCTATAGCTCCAGACAAGCTGAGGGGTACATTGGGTGTAGAAGAATTAGGGCACTTGATTCGCGAGTTGGCTAAATGAACAGAATTGATATTACTGAGTCGTGAGCTGGTGGCCACTGAGCCAGCTTCAAGGGAAGACACTGTCAAGATTATCGCACAGACAGCAGTAGCCTGTTCGTTTACTTAAAGATGGCTTCGGCAAGCAGCATTGCCGCATCTATTGCGAGCAAAACGAAGACCAAGAAGAAACACTTCGTTGCTCAGAAAGTGAAGCTCTTTCGTGCCAGCGACCCTCTACTCAGCGTGGTGATGTGGGGAGTCAACCATTCGGTGAGTCAGATCATCTAATGTCTAAATGATGATCCACAGTTATGCTTCCCTCGACCTTTGATATGACACATTAAGCCTTATTTGCTGTCAGCTATAACCATTTGTGTTATTGCAGTTGATTGGAAAATACTTGATGACAGCTGTCCAGCTGTTGGCTACAGGACTGTCAATGTAAATTTGTGACTTGCTGCAAGTGTGCTGAAATAGTTCAGCAAATCATTACTGAAGTTTGCATTAGCAAGCGTTGTACACTTACAATTCGCATGATGTATGGACGATTTTGATCTAAGCACTAAAATATGTGTGTCTGTTTGTGTTTGAGCAGTGAACTCGTCTTTGGCTTCCTGTTGTGCACATGTAGGATAATCTCCTAGGGCCCTGTGTCATGAGAGATCTTCCCAGTATGGACAGCTTATCTTTGCTCTCTGCTCTCTTTCTCTTTCTCTGCTGAATATTTGCACTGGGCCAACACTCATGTTGGAGAGAGGGCAAATTTGGCTAGCTGAGGACATAAGCCTTTTACCAATGTTTTACATACATTATTATAACAGACAAGGAGATGATGTTTATCCCTTTCCTCTTGCGATCTTCATTATCATTATATAGCTTTTTTATGCAAATTTTTCTGTAGAGATGGAATTTGTTGGTTTTGATTCAGAATTCCCCATCTTTGTATGAATATTAATATTTATGATTAGTCCAAAAACAGATCCAGGTATGTGTGCATCAGTGTTGATTTGGTTTCAATTTCGTCTGAATTATGCAGCCTCTAGACAGACTGATGTATGTGGGGCCAAGACAGCTGAAGATCCAAAGTTTTTATTCTGTTCCTAAGATGTAGTCTGTCAGTAGATTACTGTCGCCTGGCTTGTGGTGTTAAGACTGAGGGGGTGAGGTAAAGTAAGATTATGCACTACTCATTAATCTTTCACCTTTGGCATGTTGCTTGAAATGCTTGAAAAAGATTGTCTTCTCATGTTAGCTGATTTCACTATTAGACATGACATCAGCCATGTATCAGCTAGACAGTCATCACACAAATCCTTCCCTTTAAAGGTAGGTTGGTAATGTATTTTAGAAGCTTCTTTGTTATATTGGGAGAAAATCTCTTCACATCCCAACAGCAATCAATAAATCAAAAATGATCTGACAGAAAAAAAGAAAAAATCTGACATCTATAGCTGTTGAGCCATCCAATCATTTCATTCGATCCGAATGACTGCACTTTAACAACTGCAGTGAAGTTAGTTTAGGTTGTGTTCAAACATTATGAAATTCATACTCTGCCAAGGCCTTCATATTTTAGAGCCCGCTCTAGTTGCCAGATCTATTAATAATCAAGTTTATCCAAAGCACACATCCTAGTGAACAAATTGCCCGCAAGTGCTACTGTATATAGCAGTAAGCCTGCATTCGGACCAAATCAGGCCTTGCAGAGTTTAGCGCTGGATTGTGTGATTGTGTGATGGTGTTGTAGGACACAACTGGGAGAGTATCACCGTTTCCGTAAACCCCACCATGGTAGCAACTGGTTTTTAGTTCCTAGCTTGTCTCCCCTGCTGGTGCATTCATCTGTTAGCATGATGCTGTAAGACTCCAAGCCTCATATAGAAACTCAGAGCAAGTTGTAAAGTGCTTGAACAATACTCTTGACCAGCCTTAGGCTTATCATCAGGTTATGTGAGTGGCCACCGCAGTGTAAAGTCAGGTTGTGTTCCTCAAAAAGATGCTATCACATGCCAAATGCACTAAGCACATTCAAATAATGGGAAGACTGGTGATTTTCGCCACAATGCCTGATTTGATCTGAGTAGCCTAATAGCTCTTTCCTTTTTAACTCTGTCTGTGTGACCCTGATATTTGAGTGTGACACTTGAAAAACTTTCTCTAAAACACTCTTTTATGACTCTTTTATGTGATAGAGTAAGCATATTTTATTTGAGTTTTTCAAGCACTGTCAACATCACTTTTAACTTTATGTTTCACGCAATACATGATAATGAAAATGGGGTCTATTTGTAAGTCATACTGGTCCACCTACTCATAAAATGTAGTTGTGTCTCCAGAAATGGTAACAAAATACAATTAAATGGCACTGGAAGCCCTGATTCAAGAACTTTCCCTTTCTTTTGTTTCCCTCTCTCCCAACTTAATGGAAACATGCTGCTTACTTCAAATTCAGAATGAACATACAAAATCACTGAAGCTGTTGTGGGGGAAAAAAAACAAGTTTGTTATTTTTGCTGTTTTAAATTGAGTATATGTCAAAAATGATTAGCTAATTATCACATTGTATTTTTTTTCCAATTTTTTGGAGTAAGGGTTATTCACGTTCAGAATCTTGGACTGCACAGAACAGCACATTTTCTTCTCGTGCCTTGGGTTGTCTCCCCTGCTGTTTTTCCATTTACTTGATAGGTTTTTCCATCCACTTGCAACATAAAAAATAACATACAATGCTAGCTAGGTCACCTGGTTGAGCCACCGAGTTCCTGTCAGATGGTTGGAGGCTGCAGTTTGGAAGACTAAGCCTTATTTTACAGCATGGAGATTGTAACCTACACCTGTAAATAACAGGACGCTGCAAAGGAATGAATTTCCATTCTTGAGAATGCAACCAGACTCCAAAGGCAACATGCAAACACATGAACATACACGCATGTTCTACAAAATATAACCCCGACCCCTCATAATTACAGCGACTTGTCAGTCAAAAAGTTCCACTGTGGCCCCTCCTGAAAACCAGACTTGTTGCAGTGTGGTTGTTCTTAGAGCCACAGATAATACCGGTCTATTTATCTAATGAAGCAAAGGTGTTATGTAAGAGTCAAATGGAGTTCCGAGATGCACAGAAATAAATGAGACTTTAAGTGGCTCAGGTTATTCAGTGTACATCAACAGAATTATTCTATGGCTGAGAAAAGCTATATGTGATTTGAAGTTTAGTTGTGTGTGGAAAAAACTGTGTGGCAGCTTGCTGAAAGTAACCTTCACTGACAGGTAGCCCATTTTTACCCATATTAGGATTAATTCCAAATACTTTGAAATGTACTTCTATCCCTCAGAGCCTGAATAGGTTATATAACTCAGGGTTTTACAGAAATGGATTGTGGCCGAAGTGAAGTTTCTCTTTTTCATTGAAAATCTCAGTTTATATCCCCTGTGAATTAGTGGGTATAAAATAATTAACAAACGCCTCATTACAAAAGCCTGTATGGACTGCCTGTTAACTTGTGCGCCTGCTAGATGGCATAGAGGATATTGTCATTAAATCACCACTATCACTTGTCACCATCATATTAGTAACACACACAAGCCTCATTTACACAGCCTGTTTAAGACAGGACTGGTGCGCCTTTATTCTGCCCCACCGTTCTGTATAAACCAATGAAGGCGTAATGGGAGGTCTGTGTTGTACTGCCTCTGAGACGACAGCAGAGACAACTGGGACATCTGTATAAACACAAGTTGGAAAGGCAGCATAGGAGGGGTGACGTTTTTGATGATGCATTATGTGTGCAGCCCACAGTCAGATAACTTACAAAACAGCTAGTGGCAGTTAGTAGCTACTAGCTGAAGAAGAAGAAAGTCAACCAAAAATGTCTTCAAATTGGGGAGACCGCTCGAGGTCCAGGATCTCTTTACCCTCCGAGCAGAGAATGAGATCAAATGCCATGTAACAGAGAAGATAGATGATTGTTTTTTACCATGTTGTTTACAAAGCTCTGATCAAAGCCCATGTAAGATGTTGCACTAGATGCAGCTGTGTTCTATGCATAAAAAGGGCTACTGACACACAATTTCTTTCTATCGTCCGGCATGAAAACCGACACTCAACTATAATAACACACACACAATATTGATTCTTCCATCAAATAATGTTCAGTAAATGTACTTTGCTGTCTAATTCACATTAGTTAACTCTTTTCATCATTGCCCCTTTTTGTGTCATCCTGTCTACCTGGATCACTTTCCTCTTTCCTGTTTTTTTTTGTGTTTTTTTGCTGTCCTGCCTCTGTGTGACTCATAGTAGTTGTGTCTGGTTCTGTGGATTGCATAAGAGGGAATTCTATAAATATCTATTCAGCTAATATGCATGATGATTATGTGTGAGGAAAACAGAAAAGTCTGGGCCTTATGTTCACGCACCCTGAGGCAATGAAACATAGAGTGAAAACACTCATTTGTTACTACCTCTGCTAAGGAGGTTATGTTTCAATTTCGTTTGTTGGTGTCACTGGTTGTCAGCAGGAAGCTTCCGGCCTATTTTCGTTAAAGTAAGTAAGTAAGAGCCCAAATTTTGTAGTGGATCCAAATCTCAGTTTAGATACACAAATTATTTTCCACTTATGCAATGCAGAATTAAGTTGTAGGTTGGCCCCTCCTACCCTACTTGAATGAGAAAAGCAATGAATGAAGAGGGAGTTGTGACAAAGAAGTAATGAATCAGAGAAATAAAATGATATTTTCTGTTAGTTTCACTGTGGTTATGTTCTGAGGCACAAATAAACATGTTCATACCGCTGCACAACTCTTCACTCTTCCAACCTGTACGCATTTTGTGTAGCAGCTTTGCATTTTGACATCTACGATTTGTCACTACACAAAAAGCTGGTGGCTACTCTGAGTTCAATTTTGCACATGCGGCAACTTTTAGCTTGCCGAAAAGCAAGCTTTTTGTTTTGCTGCTTAAATAACCCACAATATTTGCTGCAGTGACATTACTGGGAGCATGGAAATGTTTTAAACCCTGAAAGCAGCTTCACTAACTATCTAAGTAAATTGGTAATGCAAACACTTTTGGGCAGTGTCGGGCAGTAGTGGCACTACAAGTAGTGGCATCACTAGTGTTATCTACAGTTGCATGACAACAGCATCACTATCTTCTGAATCAAATTGTTTCTCAGTAGCTTAGCTCTATTATTGATCAAGTGGTGTGTTATCATCCACCCAAGTATTTCTAAAGCTTAAGCGCAGTGGAGCTTCCTGCTGCAGTCTGAAATAAAACTGCTGATTTGAGCTATTGAATTTTGACTTAACTTAGAGTTCGTCCTCCTGAGATGGCCCAACTCTAAATTGAGCTCACTCATATAAACACTATATGCATGTGCACGCACACATACATACACATTTGCCTTTTAAACTATATGGAGGATAATTTGATTTACCAATGAGAACAGGGAGCACAGCTTATTGTTCTATAAACAATTGACTTTATTATTATTGATCACTGAGATCTCTGATCACTGGTGTCTTGGTATAAAGGTGGATTAATAAAAGGAAAAAAAAGAAGCTTTAATGCAGTAAACTACTTTTGCCATATTACTGTAGTTTAAATTGTTCCTTTCATTTGTGTGGTAACTTCAAGCTTCGTTTAATGTGTCTGGTAGCTTATATACCGGATTCATCTGCAGATCTGCATAGTATAGAAGAGTGAAATATTGGCTGTGTGGGGAGGTATACGCTATCCGAGTGATGTTGTACTTCTAGTGTGTCGCTCCAAAAACCTTTAAACAAAATATTATCTATTTTGTTCGCTCCTTCATGCACGCACGCATACACGCACACATGCACGCACGCATACACGCACGCATGCATACACGTACACACGCATACACGCACGCATACACGCACGCACGCATACACGCACGCACGCATACACGCACGCATGCATACACGCATGCATACACGCACACACGCATACACGCACGCATACATGCATGCACGCACGCATACACGCACGCATACAGGTGCCTACTTGTGTTTGTGTGGACATCCCTCGATTTAGAATCGCTGTGTCATGGCACAATACTTTTCCAAATGCAGTGAGACATGTTGCTGAGCATCATAATTAAACCAGCAGGACAGGCCATATACAGTACCATAAGCTGGTTTGTGACTCAGTCAGTCTAAACCACTATAGCCTTTAATATCTGGCCTTTTATAGCACTGACTTCATCACAGACTTGCTGAGCTGTCTAGGTTTGTGTACCGGTTGATGACAACTACCTATTTCAACCTTAGTCATTTTGTGTTTCAACATGGAAAAGAGTATGTCTTTTGTAATGAGGTGTTGGCAGTGAATAATATTTGTCACATATTTACACTCTGTAGGTTTTTATGGCATCTGGTTTTCCACTCAGAATCACACATTTCCTTTCCATAGCACTTGCATGTGTGTGACTGAGTCACTGGCACTGACTTGAATAGACATGAAAGGGCTGTTAGTGTCTCATGTGAATGCAGATGTCACAATTCAGCGATGACTACCAATATGCGCTGGGGATAATTTACTCGGGCAGTTGGTTGCATTTGCCCACAATCATTTTTCTCTTTGTCTCACTCATTTGCACGCATACACACATATGCAGCAGTCTTTTTAAATTATCACTGCTCCACTTTCATCATGACTGTGGCCTCATTATGACTGACCTCTCCACACAGTGGTTGAAAGCAGAGTAAGAAAATGGAGTTAGAGCTGCCACTGACGCTGAAGTTGTCAAAGTTCCTCCACAGCATTGGGCAATAGACCGCTGTGGTCACATATGAAGTTAAAGTGTAATGGCTGATCATTGCCTTTGGTTTAAAACACAAGGTATACTCACGTTTCCCAGAATTAAAGTCTTAAAACATCATAAATTAATTTGTTTGATATTCAGTGCTATTTTGGCTGTTTCTGCATCCACTACAGCAAAGCTTTCGACGGGGCCTTGGACAAAGTGAGGAGCAGCAGGTGGAGAGTGTAGATGAAGTGGTGAGAGGGTGTGTGTGTGTGTGTGTGTGTGTGTGTGTGTGCGTGTGCGTGTGTGTGTGTGCGTGTGTTTGCGTGTGTGTGTGTGTGTGTGCGCGCGCCATAATAATGATGATGATTATTAATTTAATTACTGTCGACCTACTTCTTGTGGTCACTCAGTCAGGCAGTGTCAAATAGAGAAGCATATGCTGTTTGACATTGTATTTGTTACTTGCAAAGTTCCCTAAAACAGTCAGGGTCACAACTTCGGCTGACTAAACATTAACAACAGTTACAATTTTACAGTTTTTTTACAACTTTATTTTATTTTAATTGACTAAAATGCAGTTATGTTAGCTAATGTGCACTGAACTTCATCTGTTATTCAAATTAAACTCTCAGTAATGTTTTGTTTTTGTTTTGTTTTTTTCATTTTAAAAGAAATAAAAAGGTCTTAAAAGTCATTAAATTTGGACTTTAAAAATGTGCAGATACCTGACTACTATGTCTCTACCCACCCTGTTTTGTGGTCATTCTTTTCCATGTGCAGGCCAATTAATTCCTGATACTGATCCCATTGTTGCAGTGTGTTTAGTGATTTTCACCTGAAAGGGCTTGAGTTAGATCCTAGGATAAGTTGTATTCTTTTTTTATGTGTATATTGTTAAAATTATGAATAGCACTGGGATTCATAACAGGTCAGGTGATGTCATAGCCTTGTTAAATGGTCAGTGAAAGGTCATGTCCACATTCAATACTATTTACTACGGCAGTAAGTAACCTTTGATTATCACAATCTGACTGTTAAAGGGCAAATCTCCCTTTAGCTGAGTGTATCTATACTACGGCTGTCTAGAGTGCCAATATATATCATCAAATAAATGCATATGAAACACATCAAAAAATTAAATTGGAGTCCCTACCTAAAATTAATGGATCAGGCTACATTTTTAGCCAATCCAAATTAAATCCTGGATGTAAATTAAAAGTCAAAAGTTACATCATTCGACCTGCATGTTAATTACTATGGTAATGGTCAATGCTTCGAATTGGGGATTTGTCTCATAGCAGGAAAATCCTCACCAGTTCACCACTTAAGTCACCTCCGCTCCCCACTCTCGTTCTGACAGCAACCTCCGACTGTTTCACCCTCTTGAGAAAACTCAGCCTCCTGTCACCATTGACGGGAGCAGGCAGATGGACTCTCACATCCCTGTCAGTTGAAATACATCCCCGTACCAGGTTTAAAGGTGTCTCAGCACCACATGTCCGTAACAAAGTTGCATTGAGTCTCTGAAGCTTAAAACAAAGTTTGCCAGCTTGCTCAGTGTTTCCCATTAGCCGTCAAAATAGCCAGACTTTAAAACATTTCAAGCTGACTACTTTGTCTTTCGAGTTAGTTTACCATCACTTTATAGATCATATGATTTCACTGTATGAACGATTTTTGCCATCATACATCTGGATCGTATGTTATTTGAGATACAACTGAGCTAAAGTTATTAGAAACTCTGCACCCAGTCCCCTCCGGATGCCCTGTGTACCAAAGAGCATTGGCGAGACAGAGGTCCATTTATTGTGGAGATGAGACCTCTGCAGATAATTTGACTTTTGGTAAAAACCTCTTGGACGATGACCACTAAATGAATCCTAGGTTAGAAACAAGTGGGACACCTGGAAACAAGCTAAGCTAATGTTACAGGTTGCTCAGCTCTCAGCAGATATCTGACACACTGGACACCATAGATGTTGACTCTGGATACAACAATTTGAAAAGAGACTTGTTTGTTTGTTTGTTTGTTTGTTTGTTTGTTGTAGTTATGCAGGTCCAATGAGGGCTGCAGTGCAATCTTATCACTTTGTAGTCCAGCCTAGAGGTGCAGTGTCCTTTTGGAGACATTGTAAAATAAATTCATGATTTTAAATCTGACACTGATGTCTTCAGTCATTAATTATCTATTGTTCAGTGTTGAAAACTTTAAAACAGTTGTTGTTAGCCATTCATGGTTGAGTCTGTTGACCAATCAGAGGCTGTGTTCCTGCCAATATGTAAAATGGATTCAGGAAACATAATTTTTTTAAATTACGAAATTTAGTGAATCACCTAAACACCTGCGATTAAGTGAATCTATTAAAATAAAAGGCTGTAAAATTGTTGGCTTGAATTAGAGACAGTTCAGGAAACTGCTCACTGAAGCGTCATTTCCCGTGTTGCCCCGTCGGGTTCGCTGATAACCTGCCCATCATCTGTCATCTTATGTCATCCTCTGCACCATTGCTTAACCCGCTAACAGTTCTTTTTAGTAAGTAGATTGTGACCCATAGGTCAGATATGGGAATGTTAAAATGGGTCTTTGTATTATACTCATTATCTGTGACTGATTTCTGTTTTCTTTTGCTGTGACAAAAGTACATGAGATGTACAGTTCTTAAATTTGGATCGCAGACCTGTGAATCAAATGAGCACCAGTCTTTAAGCATAAATTAGCATCCACCAGTTTAAATGTTGGTATCAGTGGGTCATGCAAACGTTGGGTATAAAATATTGAAAGATGATTGGATCAAACACAGCCTGAAGATACTGATATTGAAGGATTCTTGATAGGAATATGTGGGAAAAAATGTAGTCACTGACCAAGTAACTGAAGTAAATTTCAACAGGAATTTGTCAGAACCGACACATCACTTTAAGTGACTTTTTACACTGGTGAGTAGTTACACATTCAGGTTGTCCTTTGACAATGAACAGGCTTCATATCCTGATGGCATACCTGATTATTCTTGCTTCTTTCCTTTCTCACTTTTGGAGAGTTTTATCTCCGCTCTAATATTTTCATTGCCCTTGTACAACTTGCACTTAAGAAATGACCCTGTATTTTATCACTGTTCTCAATACTAACAGTGGGCTGTCATCTGCGTCCTCTGTCATTGCTCAGAGAGATAAGGCTATGCCATGCTGCTGACAGAGCACACTCTCTTCACCAACTTCCTGTCCAATGAAGCAACAGCACACACTTGCTTCACTCTGGGCCGGAAAACCGGTCGTCATCACCATGGAGACAAACAGGAAGTGGTGATGTGAATTTTGCCTGCAAAGTTTGATAGCTGCAGGAATATAAGACAATTTGCTGGAAACATCTGAATAAGCAAAACATAAAAACTGCACTATGCTCATGATGAAAATTGTGACAAGAGCCAAGCAGTCTGGATTAGCCACACCTCCATCTCAGCACTCGCAAAAAGATGTAGATCAGGAGAATAACACTGTCAGATATGTGCTGTGACTACTGCCATGCAAAATTTAAAAAAAAAATGGTATGTTACAATATCAAAGACATGAGCTGTGAAAATTACCTGATGTGCAGAAGACAGTCTCACTTAAACCATTTCATGCTCTCTTCTCAATTTTTTAGGTTAGCATGAATTTAAATGCAGGAACAGGAATAATTGCCACATTATAAACATGAGTGCAGGATTCAAGTTTCAAAGTGCTTAACAAAGAAGGACGAATAAAAGAATCAATCAAATTCACAGTCGGCAAATAAAATAAAATAGTACGTAAAACAATTCATAGAATTGATAAATAATAAACATGGAACATTTCAAAATAGTTTTAGCAGTCATGGATAATATTGTAAAGGTAGGTTTTCAGAGATGATTAAAAGGCCGGCAGTAAGGTAAAATGTTCCAGAGGGTTGGAGCCCTAACAGCAAAAGCTGTGTCACACTTGTCCAATCTTCAGCTTTGAGCGGAGGAAAAGTAACAGGACCTTATCAGATCTTATCATACCTTTATCCAACAGATATTTTCACAGCGTTTTTATGTCTGCAATTGTGTATGAATCATTTTTTTTTGCTGTCACTTACACCTCATTAAAACATTACACCTGGTCTACTAGTGTCCCCGCAGATATGTGCGTGTCTTGTGTCCTTGGGCAGAGTAGGCATTGTAACTGCCCTTGTGTGAAACACAGCTTTGTTGATGAGGCGACGTCTCCTCACTGAGTGCCCAGGATTCATCTGTGCTGTAGCATCACTGACGTCTGTGCCTGTCACACCAGAGCACTGAAACGTACTCTGATACGGTCTCTGTGGACTTGGATCCTGTGCTCGCTCTGCCTGTTTAACTCCATCCTTTCCACCTTTTTTTTTTTTTGCATACTTTGTTGTGTTTTCAAATGTGTTTGCTTCTTTTTTCCACATTCTTTTCTCCCTCTTGAAAATATCTCCTGTTGTTAATCTATCTTCCATTAATGGTGCACACTAAGTCTGTGTTCTCATGCTTCTGTTTCCGTTTTCCTTTGCGTTAAAAGCTTACAACAACCCTTAAGTATATTTAAAGTGCATTGAATTTCAGTTTGAGTTACAACTCTCACCACCACCTGTAAATAGTTTTGTTCTTGACAAGCTACAGTATGTGTTCAATTTGTGCATGTGTGCAGAACTGATCAAAGGTAAAGTTGGAATAATGCACAAAGGCAGACCTTTGCCCGTGACCGATCAAGCTGTTGGAGATTTATGTATTAAGATTTGTTTTACATTTGACCAGTCAAAGCTAGGGATGGTATTGTTAGGATTTTACTGATACTGCTTGTCGATACCTACATATTACATATGTATGATACATATTGATATGCTTGTTAATACTTGTCTCCATTCTTTGGTAAAAGAAAAATAAGGACATGACATGAAAAGATGTGATTGATTGATAACTGGAGTTAAGGGCTATGGTCATCTCCCTACAGTAGAAAGTGTAAACAACCATCAGCAATACAAGATCAATTACCTGGTTGTCAGGACAGCTCACACAAAGTTCAAACGTCCCAGAGCCATAAAAAAAATAGTTTGACCGACTTGACTACATTTGGTTCAGAGGCTGCAGGGCTCATCATGTGAGGAATTCTTTGGCTGCTTTATTCAAAAGGAAGATTTTGCAGATGAATGAGTATGTTTCTGAAACTATGCCTGCGTATAGTAAAGCCTATGCATGACAACTACTTTCGTAAACATCAGAAGCACACTGACCTTGCGATCATCGCCTACAGGTATTCACTGGGGTGCCATGTCAGAAACTGAAAGAAAACAGTCTCTGTATAGTTATTAGGTTATTATGACGCAGGTGTAACACTTTGGATCTGGATCCTGTTATCGAATACATCATTTATAGCATTTACGAGCATATATACACAGATAAAATAGTTGAAATATTATTAATGAAGCACTGCTTGACTGGTCAATTAACTTGCATTTGTCTGACAAACTATTTTACAGTCCTTAAAGTTAAAATGCTAGTTCCAAATACAGGAATATAGTAATATGAAAGCCCATGAGATCCAGTAAGCAGTCTTCAAAGTCTGTTAAACATAATCAGTCAAGTGGTATAAGCTCTCTGTAATATCCAATTTCAAGTGTTAATAAACTGTATTGATATTACTCTAAAACAAAGTCATGAGCATTAATAGCATGAACAAATTTAAGGAACATCATATTAAAAAGAACTTCTTAGTGGCCTCCTGAAATATACCAAATGTTTTCATGTGTCAGTCAGTCATGCTGAGGCCATTCTCTGCACCATCTGCTATAATATTCCTGTAGCAACACAGGGCCATATTCAATTCCCAACGGTAAAAGATATTCCTCAAAGGCAGCTGCTGGAATTGTGATATGACACCACCTCATGTCTGTCTGCACAGAACTAGTTGTGAGCAAAGTACAAAAGCTTGAAGTGCAGCTGGGACTGTGCTGTAGAGGAACACAGACGCGTTTCATGATTAATGTTTAAGTCAATCAAAGATTGAGTGTTTGAGGTTTTTTCAGTGCACCTCCAAGTGTGCTTGGTGGCATGATGTTATTAATAGATTCACACATCCTGCCCCTTGCACCCTTGCCTGCTGCCAACAATACACACACACATACACACTGTGCCTGAGTCATAACAAATCCATAACAAATGTCAGGTCTATAATGTATCACAGCAATGTGACACATGGCCAGATTCAAATGGAAACTCATGCAATGCACCTTATGTGTTTGAAGGCCGGCTGGGGGTTTTTTTGTGGGGTTTTTTCGTGTGCAAGGTTTATTGATGCCTTCTGTGATTTTGCAATCTGTTGGATCACTGTTATGACATATTTGCACAATCATTCAGTCATTTACAGCACCGATGTTAACAGTCTACAGCACTTGATAGCACACATCTAGTTTAATTCGGGTCATACCTAAGACTGCGGGTCTTTCAGTCGAAGGCTTCCTAACAACACCTTAATCGTGGTTGTTAGTTTGTGACACGTAATTTATCTGAAAAGAGAGTAAGATGTGAGCGCCGAAAAGATGAGTGCCCCATTTTAGCTAATACCATGCTCGTTTTAAAAATACGTTTCAACATGCACACACACAGAGAGACTTGTACATAAAAATAAATGAAAAAAGAAGTGATTATCTGATCCTGAATCAAGAACACTCTCAAACAAGAAGATTAGGAAATTGTAGTGCATGACAGACTGCAGGACATTAGGATTATCTTTACCTCAGCTTTCACTCATACACACATACAACATCTCTGTCTCACTCTCTTTCCCTCCGTCTCCATCGCACACACACTCCTGTCTAACCTGCGGGTCGTCATCTTGTCTTAATCTGTACATTGAAGACCTTGAAGATTCAGCAGCCCTGGCATCATTTCCATTTAGCTATCCCCTGCAGCTTTCATTCAAACCTGGCGGCTACACCATCCTGAAAATCGAATCTGTGAAGTGCTCACTATAGCTGTGGCAGCACTTTTGTGTAGCAAGGCGGTAACATTTAACATACGTTGACGGGTATCCTGGCCAACTGCTTCACCCTTTTACGATACCGGAACCAAATGTGTGTGTGCACGTGCAGTCTGTTACTACGAAGGTGTTTTCAGAGGCAGACTATAGCCAGATGAGGATTACATGAAGTTACATGAACACTGATGGGGCTGGATAATGTCGCATCGTTAAAAGATTACACGAGTTTAGGTGTGAAATTCACACCTAGCATGGCTGAGTATCTGCTGACCTTCTGTGATTACATTTTTCAGATCGTACGTTAACATGTTACAAGCATATAAAGAACGCTGTAATGAGTGCAAAACTTATCTCTATTAGTGATAATGATTAATGATGTTTGTTTAGAGTTTGTCTATATTACATCCACGAGACACTCATTTCCTTTTTTCCCTGAGTATCCCAAGACTCTCATATTCTCTTTCTATCCCTCGCCACAAACGAAGTGAGGAGGGGGATATCGGATACGCAACAACAATTGCAATTATAATATGCTTTCATGCTTGCTATGTTTGTTTCAGCAATTATAATGTATGTTATTTGACTGGCATGTTTTAAATGTCTGTGTGTGTCTGACAGGTTTGTGATCACCTTTCCTATATGTTTTTTTTTTCTTTCCCCTGCCCAGATAAATGAGTTAAGCCATGTTCAGATTCCCATCATGCTCATGCCAGATGACTTCAAGGCGTATTCTAAGATCAAAGTGGACAACCACCTCTTCAACAAGTAAGGGCTTTTCTCATGTATTTTGTATCATGTATACATGTGACAATGATGATGGTGTAAAATGTTCTTTTCATCGTTCTTTGATATATTGTTAAGGGCCTACATCATCACCTGGTTTTTCTTTCTTTTTCTGATTTTGATCCCTGATTTTATGTACACACAGGGAGAACATGCCCAGCCATTTCAAGTTCAAGGAGTACTGCCCTTTGGTGTTTCGAAACCTCAGAGAGAGGTTTGGCATTGATGATCAGGACTTTTTGGTATGAATAGCCTAGCAGCATTACAACCACTTTTTTTTTTTTTTTGTCATCTTTTGTATCACTTGGTTAAGTGCGAATTGCCACATAAGAGAGTGCCGGCTCCCACTGACAACACATTATCCTTAAATCTGTCGGAATCTTTTGTATCTGTGAAAGCAACAAGCACACTTAAAACACTTCTGAACTAATTCGATTAGTCTTAACAAGTAAACTGTCAGTCCATTTCACTTTTTCCTCTGCCTCTTTTGTTTCATCCCCCTCATTCTTTTCTTTGACTTTCCAAACTTCCAGAGTAAATCCCCATTCCCAGCACAGGCAATGAGTTGGCAGTATTTAGAGGTCATTATGTCCCAGCCAGTACAGCTGTCCTTCTCACATGTTTACATTATGGGTTGGTTGGCTGCAGTGAGTGGGCTGTTGGGGGTATTAAGACACTGGCCAGTGCTAAGGAGTGTCGCGACATTTTCAACATTAAACTCTTTTCTAATGGGAGGCAATGATGACATTGTGGTGAAGAAGGTTTATTAGTGTTTAGTTTGGTTTTTTTTCTATTTACCTTTGCTCTCAAACCAGCCTTGCTGACGTTTGTCCTATTATTATGCCTGTAATAATCCTTATTACAGCTAATTGGTGCCACCAGCAGCAGGCTTTTGGTGACATGCAACAGTATTATTGCAACAATGCTGAGTATAAAATGAGATTAAATTTTGAGATGGTAACTGAAGAGCAAACAGATTTACCTTTTTCCTCTCATTATGATAAATGCATAGTGGAAAACATAACTAAATTAAACTAATTAGGATATTACTTTGAAGGTTTCCATCTATGCCAGCCTCAGGCAAATACTTTTAAAAACATTTCAGCACGTGACTCAAACCACTTCAATGTTACACCATGACCTGGGGGTTAGGTAGCACTCTCCTTGTCCATGCTTTTTAGGAACCCTCAGAAACACAACTGCAAAACTTAAAGATTCGTCCTCACTTTGCAATAAAATCAAGTGAAGCTATGATTTGAAGAGGGGAGAGAGAACCAAGGGTAGACGACATTAGGAATTCTTGGCGAATGAGGCATTGAGCCAGGGGTGTTGGATCATGTTACTTCTGAGCTCTGAAGTCTGGGCAGCAGCTGTTTGTATCTGTGTGTAGGTTTGGACAGGCAACAGGCGTAGGGGTCAGAACCCCACATGTTTAGACTGGAGAGGAGGTGGTCAGAGAACACTGAGGTAGATGCAGGGCATGCTGGATTGTTAAATACATTCAAATATTCAACAGGAGCAGCTTTTTCCACTTTTCGACCAACAGATGATATTTAGTTCCACCGCCAGCTATTTAAACATATGATTTGAGTTCTGCCTCTTATTTAGATACACACTTTTCACATAATGTTTTCTGTCTTTAGTGAGATGGACCATTCAGAAAATGTGTGGATAAAAGTGCAATACGTACATTCTTTTGTTGGGTCTTTCTGTTGTCAAAAAAGTCAAGATGTCAAGCGGCTCATATCTCAGTGCACACATCATGATAAACGTGATCATTTTTTTTGTCCTTTCTGTCTTTGCTCTGTGTGTTTGCAGAACTCACTGACACGCAGTGCTCCCTTGAACAGTGAGGCCCAGGGACGGAGCGGGGCCCGCTTCCATACCTCTTATGACAAACGCTACGTCATCAAGACCATCAGCAGTGAGGATGTGGCCGAAATGCATAACATACTAAAGAAATACCATCAGGTGATGATCTCATATAGTCATACGTCCAAATCCAAGCCTTGAGTTCTCCATCAAATTGATCTTTTTTGTGTGTCTTTGGTAGAATCAAAACATCTCATGATACCTCTTCAGAGACACGGTTTTTCTCTGATTCTCTGAAGGAGCGTGTGGGAAAAAATGGGACTACATTGAAGACATAGATTGATATATTCATCTGTCCATTTTTGTCTTACTACATTACAAACTGTCACACAGGTCTGTAGTGCTCAAAAGTCGAGCACTGCTCACTGACACGGTCACTGCTCATGACATGTTAATATTAATGATGCAGTTTCTTCTTTATTTTGGATTGGTCAATAAATGTCCAAAAGAGTCAGGGTACAGATTCCTACAATTTTCCGGAACAGCTGTTAGAGTAGGTTTCTGCCATCATGTATATTCATCACCTTACAGTTGACCACAGAGTGACGCTGTGCTTGCAAACCTTTCTGACTATGAGTCCTACAATCTCCCCTCTTAACACAGGCAGGAAGCATACATTTCGACTTTAATAGGGCCACAAATTGATATTCCTGTCTCGCTCTTTTGGCAGTTCATTGTGGAGTGCCATGGTAACACACTGCTGCCTCAGTTTCTGGGGATGTACCGGCTCACCGTGGATGGAGATGAGACCTACATGATTGTTACACGCAATGTCTTCTCCCACCGCCTCTCTGTCTTCAAAAAATATGATCTCAAGGTAGGAGGGCAGAACAGATCAAGAGGAAAAGGAAGCATGGTGAAAGAGTGATCAAATAGAAGAAACTATGTAGATCTAATCTGTTTATTTCCAACTCAGTCCCGTTTGTAGTTCAAGTATTTTATTAAATCAAGTATCTGAAAATCATTTGTGAATATGTCTAAAGTTGGTTATGTATTTAAGATAACAGGCAGTATCCATTGAGTTATAAGAGTTCTAAAACAGGATTTAGGTAACTCGTCTTAGGGTACTGTGAAGCTGTTTTAACCTTCTATAAGGTCTTGCACCTTTGTGATAATTAGGTGAGCTTCTGTGTTGAAACCTCACAAGGGTAATGTGTATCTGCAGCAAATGTAAGTAGGCTGGTGAGGGGAAAGACTGTTGGTGCTAATTTCTTTCTTTCATTTCTAGGGTTCCACTGTGGCAAGAGAAGCCAGTGACAAGGAGAAGGTACAGTCACCTGTTGTGAGGATGCAGGACTTCTTAATCTAAAGATAATAATAATCATAATAATAATAATAATAATAAAACAGCTTAAACAAATGCATCAAACTTTACAAATCCATCAAAAGAAACAAGAAAATCCACACCGTCAGCATCTTTTTAAAGTGTATGGAGGAATATTTTACACATTGGTCCCTTGTCTGTTTATCAGAACTGATGTGCTACAAGCAGGGGTTAGAGTGGGATTTTATGATAAATTCAAGTGTAATGCCAAGAAACAGACGAGGTTCAGAGAAATTTGTAATTTAATTAATTGATTTTTACCACTAATTGTAATTTTTTTCATTAAATTATTTAATACGTTAAAAAGACATTTAAAACATGAAAAGATTTTTTTAAAATCACGGGCGAGAATCGAACCCAGGTCGTCTGCGAGAGCACGAACCATCATAACCATTACACCAGCTTACTTAACACAGCTTGCTGACTGTAATAACCTTTTTTATTATGCCAACAACGTGGGCGGCTCCTGCTCCTGGTAAACTGTAATATAACCACCACTTGAACTGGTTTGACATTATTAGTTGTGAAACTGCGAATCAGATTTATTTATTTATTTATCGAAGGTGCCGGAGCATCGGTCCGGTCATCTTTAACCCCCGGCTACAAGTATATGAATCTCTGCCGACACCACATTATTGCATGTCAGTGCGGAAAACACTCTTTAGTGCTGTTGCCTTTCATATAGCTTATTTGAAAACTATTTTTGTCCATTGGACAGGCAGCTGTCCTTGCAGCACATTAGGAGGTGTGTTGCTGAAGTGGACAGCTGCTCTTAATGACAGTGGAGGTCGTAGTCGGTGTGGATTAAACAACACTGAACATCTCGTTTCTGGTTTCATGTCCGTGGAAGGAATAAGGCCACATGTAAATATATTTTTTTAAATATGAAATAAATGAACTAAACTTAGACTACTCTATCTTTCACGTCATTTCCCCAATGATTTCATGTATTGAAATGTGTCCGTCATTATGATTGAATCCCCTGACTAATAAAAGAAGGAAGGAAACAAACTGTTTCCAGTGGTTTCAATAACCACCACAGCTTCTAGGCTTACTGTCATCACCCAAATGACCTGGCGAACACAATTTGGGGTTCGCCCTTGTTTCCCTTTGTGTGGGGATGACAGTAGCAAACATCCATCTCCTTCAGTTAGCACCTACTTCATCACAACATTCCCTTTCTAGCCCCTGCACGCTATTTGTGTCTGTTTAATTTGCTTCATCCCCTCTAACCTCGCTTCTGCTGTTCCATTAGTTCCCCTGCTTGCTGTCTGTGTGTGAAAGATTGAGGGTTGTGTGTGTGTGTGTCTGGGTATGTGTCAGGTTTAGAGTTTGATTCAATCTGATGTCTCCTGATTTTGAGTAGTCCTGTGTATAATGTGTTTTCTATGTAGCTTTGTATGAGACTGAACAGTGTGTGTGTGTTTGATGGAGAGAGAAAGTGACAGGAGTATGAGCAGTGATTGAAATGCTGCATTTTGTAGGAGACTTGTTATTTGGAGTTTTTCACTCTTGGCTGTTTGGACAGCATCGCTTCTAGAAATAAACAGAATGTTTTTTTTAAATTGAAAAAGGGCTTTGGCGTATTGAGTGATAAAGGTTGTGGACAGTGTCCTTGAACACCGTGACTTTGGAGCGCTGTTCGTTTGACCCGTCACCTCTGCAATATTGGGTGCCGATGTTTATCGAACGTATTTTCTTTTCATCATGTCTCCACATGTTGCTATCTGCAAAGCCTCAGCTGACCATGAGTTTTTATATGAGAGTGTCACAGCTTTGACAAAAGGGGCTTGAACTTTCCACGGTTTTTTTCTTTTTTTCTTTTTTTTTTACAGGGACTTAGCCATGGGGCACTATTCAGTGAGGCATGGACGACTTCAGGGAATCCCTGAACTAAACATAGCCTATTGTAGATGGAAGAAGAAACGAGAGGTTCTTGGGGTTAAAGTGATGGGTTAAAATGAGTGGAAAAACAAAGCGACTGAGGATTTGACACACGCGTGAGCCCAACTGTGTGACCTCTTTTTGTCTGCAGCTCAGCAGTGTGTGAAGCGTCCTTGCAGTGTAGCAACAGATATTAAGAAGTCCAGATTTTCCAACACTGACTACCACGTAACTCTTCGCAAACTATTGGAGGTTTTTTTTAGTCTTTTGGGAAACCTGTGGCTGTTTTAGCTTTAAGTGAAATGCAGCTAATACCTTAAGCATTACTCAGTAATTTCCAGCATAAGTGAAGCCATTCACTTTTTGAATTCAGTGCATTATCTCTTACATACTTCTGAATGAGCACACGTGTAACAGGTCTCTGACACACAAGTAAGGCAGAGACATCAATTACCAGGATCTGACAAGAGACATGCTGGCTTCACCACATGAAACACCTTTCTACATGCAGACATCCCTAAAATTAACCTGCAGTTACTCAATTTTAGTTTTCACACACACTTCAGTTCACCAGTAAGTTGAGGAAGAGGGTGCATCACATGCAATCATGTGTGTGTGGGGGGGGGGGTTTGTTGTTGTTTTTTTCCAGAAACTACAGTGTCTGTGTCAAAAAAATTGTTTCACACACGCACACACACACACACACACACACACACACACACACAAACAACAAGCACGGCAAGGTTCTCTCCTAACTGCATGACCGTCTCCCTTTCATGCATGCGTCTGCATGGTATATAATGTTTTTCTGCATCTATCTTGAAGTTACACACATTCCGATGTGTATGAACACCAGCCCTATTCTGTTGCACATTGTCGACGTGTTCTGTTCTGCCCACATATGACATGTATTTTTCTTTTCATGAAATGAATGTTGCTGTTCTTGGAGCTGCTGCTTCAGGGTTCTGACTGTCAAACGGCAGCAACAACACGTTTTACGTATACTGCCTTTTTCCAAGCAGACGATTCAAGGATTTACACGTTCATTATTTTTATTTTACTCTAGAATGAGCTTCTCTAGAGGCCAGACTTGGTAAATGTGGTCAACTTAGACTCATTAAATCATACTTGTTAATTTATTTGACTTAGCTTTATCTATGGTTAACCACAAAAAACATAGAGGTTGTGTTTGTACTTTATTAGACAGCTATTTCCCACTTGCCTTTAGTAGGTCTCTGCTCAGTCACTGTCTCATACAGTCGTTCAGTTGTTTTTGTTACTCTCCTCACACCAGCACCGACTGTTAGCTCTGGTGGGAGTGCATGGCTTTACTGTGTCGGTATGGTATGACTTACTGAACCGCCCTGGTATTTTATTAGTAGCTCCTTATCCAGTAATTGTAAGCCCAAAAATAGTTGAAAAAGTACCACACCTGAATAGATTATTGGTAGAATATAGGTTCATAGAAAGCAAATTCTCCTTGATCTTTGTAGTTCCATCTGCTAGCCTCCTTAGAATAGTGCTGTCAAGCCGCTCCTTTCCCTCTAACAGGTGTTTATGCCAGCAAAATATATCAAATCCCATTGATCAGTGAAACCAATAGCATAGAAATGGTTTAATAGCAAAATCATTTCTGATTTACATCATCATTGGACGAACCTGTTTGGATGCTGCAACACTTTCTGTCTTCCTTCTTGCATTTTAAAGATATCAAAGAATTCTAAACATCTACACTGGACTGTGCCTTTCTTTCGCGCCTATGCCCTTTCCAACCCTCTACCAGTTTTAAAAAAAATTTAAAAAAATCAATTGTGTTCTGTTACATTTTAAACACTTTGCCTGTGCTTCCAACTTCCTTCCTCCCTTCCTCTCTCCCTCCTTCTCTCCTCTCCTCCACCCCTACCGCCCCTGCCTCGCTCCCCCTTTTCTAGCAGCCGCCCCAACCAGAGGATGTGCCCCTGCGGCCCAAATCTGGTAATGTTCAGCAAAGGCTGCAAACACTGCGGATTGCCACGCGCTTTTACTGCGCCATGAAACACGTAAGAGATGTAAGAGAACCAGGGCTCATATACCAGGCATGATCTATTGAAACCAATTTATTCTGTTGTTTTTATTTATTTTTTTACGGCCAAGCATTCTCGCTTCTTCGTCTCCTTCAAGCTGACGCACTGTTATTTCAAGGCCGTATTTTGCACAAGTGTCATCCATTCACAATCACCTTTTGCTCAACTTGTCAGCCAGTTCAGTTTTAGTTTTGCCAGACAGTTTCTTTTTGTTTGTACCATCCACCCAATGGCACCGTGTATCTGAAACCCAGGAGAGCGAGAACGGATGAGTTGAGGTGGCAGCATGAAGACACTGCATGATCAAAAAAAAACAAAAAAAACAGAACAAACGATGGGAACAGAAGTACGTATTTGTTTCTTGCTTTATTGGTATTTTTATTCCAAGTTAACAACTGAAATTAATGAGGGAGTTGCACAGAATCGTTCTATGTTCTGCACTAGATGTCGAGTACACATCTTAATACATCTCATAATCAGTGACCGAATAGTTTCTTCAGGCTCTAAACAGTGCAGATAAGATCTCACTCAATGCCGTGCAGCCTTCTGCAACCTTTGTTTTGTGAAATAGAATATATTTGTCAGTAGGTGAACAGGTTCTTGGGGCATTAGTTAATAGCTGCTCTAAGAGATGAGTCATGCTTGTTATCAGGTGTTACAGCTGCGTAGAATGCACCTTTAATCTTGCCCAAAGGCAATGTGATTCGTCAGTGTTTTTAATAACCACAGACTTTTTTTTTTGTTTTTACTGTTGGCTAATTCTCAGTTTGTTTCTAGTTTTGGGTTTGGGGCACTGCCTGTTGTTACCAAAAATATTCCACCAATTAAAGGCATGATGTCATGCTTTAGATATTCTACATCTATTGTAGAGGTAGTAGTAGTTAACGGGGACGTGAGAAAGTTGTTCTCAGTGCTAAATAAACTCACTAGGTGCTTGATTAATTCCACCTTGCATGTGTTTGATATAAACCTGGCGGTTGGCTTGTAATGGACCAGTACAGCATAACAGTTCTACGCGAATAAAGTTTTAACAGACAGTTTTGTGAACACTGATAAATAGTGGAGACAAATTCTGCTACTACTTACTTCAAAAGTCTTGGAACGCCCCAGTTTTGGCATACCACATATCACAACACGTAACTGTTGTCAACCACCAAGATCCATTTTCCAACCAGCTGAGGGGAAACCAGAAATGAACGGGTTTTAGGGACACAGCGTTTAGAAGGCTCATCGACAACCCGGCCTTTTTTTGTCTGCTTCCAGTCTACCTCTCTGTTTTCCTACTAACTACCTCAGATCACTCAGGAGTTTGACACGGTTCATTGCAGTCATTGTAATTGAAAAAAAAGAAAAAGAAAAAAAATCAATAACAGGCCATCTGATATAATCCAAGGCATAAGATGTGAAGAAGCGGTTAGAAAGACTGAGAATGTATGGCATGGAAGGAAGTGACAGTTGAAAATGAGAGCGTAGAGATATGGATGAATGTAAGACTTGAAGTTCGGGCAACAGGCCTGTGAAATTCTTTTCAGTCGCTTTGCAGTCGACCTGATTTTGCATCCTCATTAACTTTTTTGTCTCAGTCTAGCGAGTTGTACATCCCATATTTAGTGCAATTTGGAGGTCTATGTCTGTTTCTATATGTGCTCTACTGTCATATTTTGTGATATGTATTCCTGTCTTTGTCTTTGTGTAAAGTCTGACCTCTTTGTGTATGTCAGTCAGTGTGTGCCCTTCAGCTTATTCTAGTGCTACAAAAGTGCTGTTGTGTTGCTGCTCTTCTCCTGCTGACATAGAAGCGCCGTAGTAGCTGAACTGCTGCTGCTGCTGCTACCCTGTTACCACATTTCCTGCTCTATTTTTCCTCAGTGACTCAGAACTAGATCCCTGTCCCTCCTCACATCACACCTCCTCCCCCTACAGGCTGCTGGCAGGTCTGCAGCTTTCAGGTTAACAAGGAAACGAATCCCATAGGATAGACACTTAATTAAGAAACACTTTTATTCTGCTTGTAGGCTGAATAGTGGGAATCTGTCACAAAGACACAGCATGCTGGCTTTATAGAGGGGAAAAAAAAGGTTTACCAGGTGCAGCACACTGTGGTTTTGGAGACAACAGACAATTTTAACATGATTTGTCTCAAGGAGGGGGGACGCTATTCGGTCACCACCCTAGTGCCAACAAGGACCTGGATGTTTTTGTTCGTTTGTTTTCTTCAGGACACAAAGTGTACGGATCTACCAGATGCATTTAAAAAGCTGCCCAAACATCTGTGCACATTATAGCACAACAAAATGCTTTGGTGTTTTACGGTGATGAGTAGTAAATACATTTCACCATAACCAATGTGGAAAGTGATGTGAATTGATGCATCAGATGGATCTGTGCCCTGCTGTGAGCATGTTGCATGTACCGTTAAGAGCAGTCAAAGCACTTAGCTCGAATAGAGGTCCGCCTTGGTTTGAACAGACTGCCTGCTCTTCGCTAGCCAATTAATTTTAAGCAGAAATATAAGTAGTGTAAGTAAGTAGACAGGCTTATCTAACAAACCACAGGCTCAGAGCCTCATGTCAAAGGGGTATTTCAACCTGCAGGATTGTGTTGTGAGGCCAGTCCAATCAAACACGCTGCTGACGTGACTAACTTTAAAGATGAGGATGAATCTTTACCGTCGTGCATTTTGAAACGCCCCTTACTTTTTACAGTTGGGAAAAGACGGCTATGTGCTCTCTTTTCAGTCCTGTGTAAAGATTTGTACAGCATATTGAATTCTCGATATTTTCTGAATATTCTGGGGAAAAAGGATGATGGACGCTGATGTTACTGATTTCAGTAACATGTTTTTTTCTTCTCAATTTTTTATTAATTTTGAAGATTCAAATTTATCGATGGATTCAAACTTTGTCATTGGATGGAGTGAAATTTATGGACACCATCTCATCTGCTAAAACAAACATTGACACTTGATATGAGCACCAGACTTCTGTCACATTTTTGCCCCAGGTCTGCCGCCTACGTCACCATACCTCTCAGGTTTGAACAGTCTGGTTTTGTGGTTTTGACTGTTGTTTATTTGGTCGCTAATCTCCAATACTGATGGGCAGGCCAAGGAGCTGCCCACCTACAAGGACAATGACTTCATCAATGATGGGCAGAAGATCTGCATTGACGAGGAAAACAAGAAAATGTTCCTGGAGAAGCTCAGGAAAGATGTGGAGGTAAGTGTTGATTGAAAAGGTAAACTTTCTACTTGCATATTGTGAGGTAGGATATCTTGCTGTAAATTAAAGGAAAAGCCCACCCCTCCCTGTGGTACACCCTTTTATGTTTATATTAATACATGTCATCTTTCTCTGACTAACCCAATGCTCCTCCCATCTCGTCATTCGCTTTTATTTCCTCTACTGCTCTACCTTCTTCCATCGTCCTCAGTTCCTAGCCCTGCTGAAGCTCATGGACTACAGTCTGCTGGTGGGGATCCACGATGTAGAGCGAGCCGAGCAGGACGACGTGGAGAGCGAGGACAATGACGCTGAGGAGGAGGGCGAGAGTGACGGAGGGGGCATCGGAACGCCCCCCGACAGTCCCAGTAACACCCTCGACAGCACCAAGCCTCTGTCTCCTGGGGAGTTCGATCCCGCCATTGACGTCTATGCCATCAAAAGCAATGAGAGTGAGTAGCCAAACACACGTGTTTTACAAGCTTATAAGAAAAATATTTAAGTATTTAGAATATTTAACAGCTAAAAAAAACACGTACAGTACTATTGGGTATTGTAGTTCTAATTTTAACTGTGGAATCCACTGCTGTCAAAAGTATCTCAAGGATTTTGTTCACTCTTTATTAACAATGCCTACTTTACCCCTAGGGTACTGTGCAAAATACATAGATTCTCATTCAGGGTGAATTTGTTGTAAACTACAGCTGCTCCCAGGAAGGAGGTGTACTTCATGGCCATCATCGACATCCTTCAGCACTACGATGCCAAGAAGAAAGCTGCCCACGCCGCCAAGACTGTCAAACACGGGGTATGTAGCTACATGCCAGAGCTATTTAAACGATCGAAATATGATGACAAACTGATGACTAAAAAAATATTGACTGCCGAGTTGCAACATAACAACATACTGCATGTCGTGTGTGTCCCTCTACAGGCCGGTGCGGAGATCTCCACGGTGAACCCAGAGCAGTACTCCAAGAGGTTTTACGATTTCATCACCACTATCCTGTCATAGCCTCCAGGAGTGACAAAGGGGCACAGAGGCACATGATAAAGAGAGGGCAAGTGGGGAGTCGGGTGAGGAAGAGAATTGACTGAGGAAAAAAAAACAAAAAAAAACGTTTAGAGGCTGAATTAATAAGGTGCTGTGATGGTTTTGTATCACTCTCCCTCAACCATTCTCCTCATCCCTCCCTGTTTGTCTCTCTTTCAGTGAGGTGCCACACTCAGCTTAAAAAAAAAAAAATCATCATTCGTTTACATTTAACCTCTCCTCTGTTGACTTTTGTTCCTGTGTTACTTTGGATGATAAGGGTGTCGAAAGCAAGTGTCCAAGTCTTTGTGTTTTTTTTGTTGCTGTTGTTGTTTTTTTTACATAATTTGTTTTTGTCTATGTGGTCGTTTATGTGGGAATATGACCTTTTTTTTTTTTTATTGGTCTCTATTACAACATCCAGACCCGCTTTTTGTTTTTTCCCTCGTGATGTTTCAGGGCAGGTAGGGATGTGTAGAGTGTGAGGTGAAGGGGAGTGCAGAGTTCAGATTGCAGCATAAAGTGAGGTCCCTCTTGCAAACATAACATGCATTGAGGAAGTTCATGTTGAGCCTCACATAATGCAATTCCTTTATTTCAGGAAGTAGGAAGCAGTCTTCCAATAGTTTAACAGCCAGACTCCCACCCGAATCCTATACAAGTTCCCAGCCAAGTAAATCTTCTTATTTGGGTTCCTCTTCCATCATTCATTCTTTAGATTACCCCCCTCCCCTTGCTCCTTTGTGCACAAATACTAAGTTCTCCTCTTGCCACACATTCAAGCACTTCTCACCAGCTGAGATGAGTTCACTTGTTGCAGTAAATTGTGATGCTTGTTTCTAGCACTAGTCGAACCTCAGTGGTCGCTGGCGCTTTAACTCTATTGCTTGGTTGTGATGCACAGTGATTAAGAATGATAAAGGGAAAGATGTACCTTTAAACCAGAACAGGAGGGATTCAAGAACACGGTGTCATTCACCTGCATTCAGTCTGAATACATTGGGCATTGTTGTGTAGGCCTGGTGTCTGTTCCCCCTACCAGGGAATGACCCAGAGTCTTCCGTGGCTGTAGTGATCAAAAGTCACTCCTTGTTATAGATTTGTAAATAGGGTGTCACATTAAAACAGCAGCCACCCTGACTTTCTGTTGCCATGAGCACCTTATGAGTAAAATCAAAAATGATGCACTTTTATTTGTTCTTAGAGGATAGGAGCTCTCGTTCTGTTACATGCTCTGCATACATAGAGGAAAAAGAACTGTAGGTTACGTTGTAACCGTTGCTCTCACCCAGAGGGTGAAGACAACTCGACACGATTGAGAACTCCGCTTTCTTAGATTTGAATCTGTAGGGGCCTGATCTCAAATCCTGTCTCAGTCATTCTCACCTGTGGGCACTTCTGACTCTCCGGATTGGTTGGGAAGAATTTACTGCAATATTAGATGGGGAAAGTGGACGAGTTCTGTTTACAGGGCCTTTGTAAACTAACCCTTCCAATCCTTTTTAGAAGTGCTCTGTGGTGGGTTTGGGGACCAGGCACCAGCGGGACTGTGCTTGTGTGCGTTCAGAGCAGACAGAAGACTGTTTACCTCCAGCATCGTACCAGCACACACCCAATGATGGCGAGCGGTGTGTGTGTGTCAGTGTTCAAAAGTTGTAAAGGAGTGTGAAAAAAGAACAGGGTGGAGAGGTCGGTTGGGAAGAGTAGCTGCAGATGTAAAGATATGCGTTGTTAAGTCATTAACACCAACATCGTTCTCTTCTCTAACCTGAGCTGAGTCTGTTATTGATCGTTGTTTGTGTTGTTATTGTTGACATTTTTTAAAGGTGGTTTATCTGTGTTTGAATTTGGCGGTTTTATGAATTGATGTGGTAATAATTTTCTTCTGTTTGTTTTGTATATTTTGCACAAGAGGAAAGGAACCAAATGTTACGAATATGATCCCAATTAGTTGACTTGGTCTTAAAAAGGGAAATGCAATATTCTTGTATGTACGTGAGAAAAGCTGTTGTGCGTGTGACGTTGTGTATCAACCTTGGATAACCAACTTAAACTAGTAAAGACATTGGCATTGACTATTCTAACCCTTACAGAAAGCTTCCATCACAATACTTTGTTTAGATATCATAGATTATATTCACATTTATATTTTTACATTGGATTTTAGTCATAAATGTATAGTTGTATTTGGGGGGGGAAAAAGGAGACACCCTTAGGAATGAATGATGATGCTGTGGTAAATGAAGAATGATACTGCTCAAATTTATACAGTAGTTACTATAGATGTACTTACCAAGGAAAAAAAGTTTTAAAAAAAAGAAAAAGATTTGCATGTCACAAGACTTGATTTCCTCTTCTCTGATCTGTGTTGTTGGCTGTTCAGGTTCTCGTTGTGTCCCCACACTTTAACCAGATTTGTGAGTGTAAAATAGTCCCTGCCATGCTTTAAATAACCATTTTCATTGTATACACTGTGCAAGATGTGTGCCTTTATACTCCAAAATTATTTAATTTTATATTTTGTAATCTTTTTTTTTTCTTCTTTTTTTTTTAACAATTGTAAAAGATTATTTTAATGATAGGGTGTTTACTTTGACATGCATTATTTCCACCGTTATTTTCACACCCTGGTCAACCTCTTTCTCCCTGGACACCTCTGAATTTAGACTTATTCATATTAATCAGTCAGTTCAACAAAACTGCTAATGATTGTTTTAACCAACAACAACAACAAAAAAAGTGAGTTGCTGTCTTGAATTTGGTGGATCGGTTTCAGTTCTGTACAATCAGGTCCATCGCTCTGATTATCCTGTGTAAAGGTGTCCCTGTCCTCAGAGTGAGGTGGTGTGTCCTGATATTAATCCATTGTTTGTTTCACGCTGGGCCTGCCTTTATAAAGAACATGTAAAGAACATGTGTGCGTGTGTGGAAGTGCTTTGTGCAACGTGCGTGTGTCGTAATTGTGTTTCGTCGTGCTCGTCCTCGCTAACTGATGGCTTCCTTCACCTCAGGAATCTGTCAGCATCTTGATCACATTTACACATCAACCATAAACACAGTCCCATTTGAGGAATGTGATTTTTTTTTTTTTTTTTTTGAGGCTTGGTCCAATATTTCACTTCCCTTCACTGCATTTCCAAAACTGCTTTATGTTCTCTTGCTTCCTTTTCCTCCTTCCTGTCTTCTTTTTAGTGCAAGCCCAGATCACCTGCATGTCGTTAGGGAGGCTATCAGCTGATAGTTCATCCTGCGTCTGTGGATAGGTGATACTTATGAACAGGCTGTTTTGTTTCTACTGTCGCAGCTTATTCTGTACATAGGTTGTGTTACGAAGAAAACAGGGAATGAGGAAACACAATTGTCTATCTGTTTTGCTCCGTTTCATCCTGGAGGCTCCCCCACAGTCAGACTTGAGCAAGTAGAAAACAGCAGTGTGTGCTGGGAGTGTGAGTTCTTGTCTGTTTTGCATGGGGAATATTAGCTGTGGATCTCACGTGAGGAAGGCGGTGACGATGTCAGACTTCAACAGATGCAGATTAAAGACAATAACACATGCAGCCCGCTGCTTTGCCATGAAATGAATCAGTGCTTTTGTGACTTCTCTCGTGAATTTCCTCCACCCACCAGTCAACCTGCTGCCACTGTTAACTTGCCAAAAGCATTTTTCAGTCAGAACTACCCCACATGAGCTTGAAGAACATTGTGCATCGTGTAATGTGTCTTTCCTTGAACTGATTTTTTTTTTCTTCGTGTGAGATGGAGCGAAGTGCGTACCGTTTATTTGTGAAAATGTTCAAAGTTCTGGTAAACAGCCCCTGTGTTCATGCGGTTTATCAAGTGTTAAGGGAAATTTGCTGCATTCCTGCAGAATTGGAAAGTTCTCCTTTGGCTTTAAGACTTGAAATCGACAAAACTCTGTGGGGAAAAAAAATCATTTTAAAGTATGTACATCCTTTGAATTTGCATGCAGAAGTCAGACCAGGAAATATCCCTTCCTGCGATTGAGCTTTGGCCTCACAAGAGCTCCAAGTACTTCTAGACAAAAAGACTTACCATTGGTTAGAGCATTACTGTGTGTGTATGTGAGCGTGTTTTTGTTTATTGCTGTCTGACAAGTTAGTGAGTCCCTTTCAGTGGCAAAGAGGCCAAAATGTTGATGTATGTTAATTGTTCTTCACATTTAATGATAATAATAATAATACACTCCATTCCATAAGCATTCACTCAACCCAATTAAAGCACTTGTTCTGCTTAACTCTGTCTACCTGTTGTTTTTTTTTATCTTTACAATCCCATGTCTCACGTTTATTCCCTAATTATTGAATGACTCCCTGTGTTTAAAATGCCATTTTTCTCTGCTATGGTAGAGATTAAAAAAAGGGGTTTTATTCTTAAATGATCACTTAAAGAAAATGATCTCTGTGTGGTGTAATTGACCCAGTTTGTGGAACCATAAGTCGTTTTTTTTCTGAGAAAACATGAGGCATTTTTAAACTATTTTTTCCGGTAATAACGAACCTCTTGCGTTTGTTGTCTCAGCCCGTTAAATTATCTGTCGTTCCCTCTGATATAGTCAATGCATTTCAACTATCGTATAAAGTTGTCATTTCATACAATTTTAAATAGATGCACACAAAAATGAGAGATAACGAAAAAGTTACGTTTAAAAAAAAATAATGCTTCTGTTTTTTAATGTATTTTTGTTTGTTTCATTATCATATTGACAAACCAGAAACCCAAGCTATTGTTTTATTAATTGTTTCAATTATGAACAGATGGAGTGGCGCTTTGGAAACATACAAATGGGCCGCTGGAACAAAGGAAATATTTAGCCTGTATTTCCATGTTGGATAAAGTGATCATAATGCCAAAATCGTTTTAACTTACATCATTTAGCTAGAGACTAAAATTTAGGCTAAAAAAATACGCAGACTGCTGCATTTTAAACGGTCTCATGCACAATTTAGTGTTCTGTAGACGTGAACATAGGAGTGCTGTAAAATTCGGTTTATATTACGTTTTCACAGACACCATTTTTCTCTATTAATATTGTTTTTTTTAATTACTTTTAATCATATGTGGTTGAACTACATTAACTTCGATTTTTAAGCCGTTTTTTCTGTCCAGATATCCATCATGTAAGGGATAAGAAGGCTTATCCCTTTTATTCTCAACATTTTAGTCTTAATGATAAACACCGCTATATCTAAATTATCACTGGTACACAGTGTATAAATCTTTTTACTTTTCATACCCTTAATTTCTTAATATTTATAGCTCTAAGTTAGGTTTACACATTTTCATTCAGACAACAAGTTAGAATAAAAGGGAATTTTCTCTTTTGCAACAGGATAGAATATTGCACTCTTGCTTAAATACCAAGGTAAGTGTAGCCTACATGGTATAATAAGGAATAATGGAGGTCGTGTCTTCGATATGAAATATACTAATCTTTATTATATACCTGAATGAAAAAGCTTACAGATGGACTGTAGGTTTAGGTAATTGTTCATGTCAACCTAAAGTCTTATTTAGGCTATTAATTAATATTGAATGGTGGTAAATGACACCAAAGCCAGGTTTATTTTTACGTTTACATTAGCGGTATGAAATCAGATTTCAGGAGGAGGTGGTGGAGGCTGCAGCCAGATCACCGCCACGACGAGAGGCTCATTTGAACCGTCAGGACAATGTGGAGAACTAACAGAGACGACTTAGCACACAATAAACAAAGAGCAGCGCGCCATGTGCGCCGCAGCTGCTGCACGCACAGACAGGCACAGCTGGGCTGCAGTGAGCAGTCATGGCCGCCAGGTGGCAGTCTAAACGCTACAAAACGCAGCAGAGGCAGAAAGAGGCTCGTCATCCCACCTTCGTACATACCTTATTGATTTGTTGTAAAATATGGAGATATGAATGGGCAGCATATGCGAGAGAAGCTTCTTATGAATAAACAGACTTGAGTTCGAATCCACTGTTTTGCTGAACCTGACCTTTGACCTTTCTATAGAGGGCATTAAAGCTGCCATAACATGTCACGCTGGTGGTGGACTGTTAACAAAGAGGGCAGGAGTTGTTCCATTCCCCCAGAAGCACAGGATAGGCTTAAAATAAAGCTTAACAAGCTTTATTTTACTTCAGGGTTCTTTTAAACAACATAGCTGAGGTTCCGAGTCTCAGGTGATGGACTTGAGCAGGATACAGACTGTCCAACCGTCAACACTGGGCACATCCATTCCACCCAGCGCTCTGCCAGAGGACATCTCAACACGCACTGATCCAGTGCGGTGCAACGCTGCAGGAGCGTCGGCAGCAGCTCAGGTGCCACGCCGGTCATCCCAAGCCTAGGGAACCACCAAAACGCTATTGCCCTTGACAAACAGAACATTAAAAAAAAAAAAATCTTTAAAAGAGGGGGGGGGGCTGACAAACATGGACTGAGGAGTTAACTTAAGGACCCTTGTGGTTTACATCCTGTCATAATACAAAGGACAGGTAACGGTCTTTGCTTGATTTTTGTGATGGCTCAAATGTATATCCTGCTGTAGTCAATTATTAGTATTATTAACTATTGTGAACTGCGTTCAACTCCATCTCGTTTACCATGCATTAGAAGTGTGACTTTTTGTCATGTCACTTTTCCTATTGATACAACCAATGTGTTGGTGATTAGATTGAAATGTTTACCAGAATAAAAAAAAAATGTTTACAGAGCACAAAGTTCAAAATAGATTTAGTCTCTTAATTTTGCTGCTCAAAGTGCACCAGATTGATGCATTTAACTTTTAAAGGTACAAAATTTTCTTCCAGGGGAGCATGCCTCCGTACCCCCCTAGAGGGTCCAGGGTTCACCCCCCAGTTTCTCGAAATCCTGTGGGAAACACTGGAAGTTCAAGCCAGAAACATTGCTCAGTACAGCAAACACTAAATGTTTGTTGGTCTTGTATCATTCCCTGCACATTTCCAGTCAAACATTCTTCAAAGTCAAAGTCCTTACCTTTGGCAAGCTTTTGGGAAGAGGAGGTGCTCTTTCCCTAAGTTGTCTGCTGCGAGTGAAAATGTGTAGTTAAATCTTGATAGACAGCCTCAGGCAAAAATGTGGTCAACTGAAAACAACCTTTTTTCATTAGGATCAATTCACTTATATTCTATTTATTTGGAATTACAATAACTGAATGCATGAGCTTTAAACAACAAGGGCTGCATGTATGTTAGCGAAGCTGCGAATGAATAAACGGACTCGGGTTCAAATCCACTTATCTTTGATTAACACATAATGTTCCACCACCTCCAGGGTTATATTTTGCTGAACCTGACCTTTGACCTCTCTATAGAGGGCATAAAAGTTTCCACGACATGTCACACTGGCAGCCTATGCTCCTTCACGCCGCCTGCGTGCGATTAACCCTTCAACGGCCTTGCAGTTTTTCTACTGCTTTTAAAGATTCTATGCTATATACCCCCGATGACTGTGATCTCGGTGTTGAGGAACTTGCCACCCTTTTTGAATCTACCTGCACTGATATTTTGGACTCGGTTGCTCCACTCAAAACAAAACACACTAAACCACTTTCTGAGCCGTTGTTAAATTATACTACTAACTACTAAATTAGTTTTAGTATTCTTACCTTGATCAATGCTTCTCTTAGTTCAGGATGTGTTCCAGCTGCCTTTAAGCATGCTGTAGTGCAACCTCTCATCAAAAAGAAAAATCTGGACCCTTCTGTTTTCCCCAACTTTAGGCCAATTTCTAAATTACCTGTTTTGTCCAAAGTCTTGGAGAAACTACTGCTTATCCAATTGCAAGAATTTTTTGACGATTTTAGTATCTGTGAAAAATTTCAGTCTGGTTTTAAAGCTCGCCACAGCACTGAAACTGCTCTTTTAAGAGTTTTTATTGACCTTCTTTTAACTGCTGACTCTGGAAACTCTGCTATGTTGATGCTTTTAGACCTGACCACTGCCTTTGACACAGTGGATCATATGATCCCTCTGCAGCATCTGAAGCAGTGTGTTGGCATCAGCGGTACTGCCCTTAAATGGTTCCAGTCTTATCTGTCAGACAGGAGTTTCTCTGTTCGCCTTGGTGAATTTTCCTCGTCTGGGGCCCCACTTTACTGTGGGGACCCCGAAGGCTCCATCTTAGGTCCAATCCTTTTTTTCTTTATATATGTTGCCCTTGGGGTCCGTTTTTAAAATACACAACCTGTCCTTCCACTGCTTCGCTGATCTACTTGCCCATAAAAGCAAACTGCAAAGATTCTGTACAGTCATTACTAGATTGCCTGAAAGACATCAAAGCATGGATGGAAATACATTTTTTGAACCTTAGTGACAACAAAACAGAGATGATCCTGTTTGGACGTCCTGACCAGCTGAACGATTGTAATGTTGCGCTAGGCTTTTTAGCTTCGTTCAGTCATTCCTCTGTCAAGAATCTTGGCTTTATTTTTGATAGCTCGCTAAAATTTGATAAGCAAATTAGTAATGTTGTGAAGACCAGCTTTTTACAACTGAAACTCCTAACTAAGATTAAACCCTATCTTTCACACACTCACTTATAGCAAATCATCCATGCACTCATCACATCACGCTTGGATTATTGCAATTCTCTGTATGTGGGAGTAGAACTAGCATCTCTTCGCCGGCTTCAGCTTGTACAGAATGCTGCTACTCGTCTTTTAACTGGTACAAAAAAGCACGAGCACATCATCCCAGTGCTGGCCTCCGTACACTGGCTCCCTGTCTGGTTCAGGATTGATTTTAAAATTTTATTACTTGTTTTTAAGGTTTTAAATGGGTACTAACAGACCTTTTACATTTTAAAACTCCTGCAAGGGCACTGAGGTCGTGTGGTGACTGCCTCCCGGATGTTCCCAGAGCCCAGAAGAACGACAGAGTGCCCAGTAGGGGCCCCCTGCAACACCCCATCCAAGAACTCCAAGAAGGCTGGATACTCCGAACTGCCGTTCGGTGCATAAGCACAAGCAACAGTCAAAGCCCGTCCCCCAACCCGAAGGCGCAGGACAGCAACCCTCTGGGTCACTGGGGAAAACCCCAATGTACAGGCACTAAGCCGGGGGACTACAAGTAGAACCACACCTGCTCGACGCCTCTCACCATGGGCAACTCCAGCTTGGAATAGAGTCCAACCCCTCTCAAGGAGCTTGGTTCCAGAACTCGTGCCATGTGTTTAGGTGCAATAGTTTCGAGGATGAACTCTATGACTTGTCATTCAAGTTGATATGCCTTCATGGAGAGTGGAAGAGAGCTTACCATGAGGGGGTTAGACAAGCTGCTCTGCGGCTTGCACGCAGAGAGGTTTCCTCTAAACCCTAGCTGAGGAGTTCATTACCTCAGTGGGTTAAGGACATGTTAACATGTTAACTCCACACAGAAAAGTCCCAGGTCCTTAGTGGTATTACAACTCAGGACCTTTTTGCTGTAGCAGTGCTAACCACTACGCCACTGTTCCGCCGTCTGGACTGATGTATGGCTGGCTGGTATTTCTCTAACCACTCCAGTAAAACCTCTGAGTAACCAGGGGAGAAGTACCTGAAACAGAACACACACAATCAAAAATATATTTAAGGATATTTTGTCCTTTTTAACATCATCATTCAGATGGTGGTAAATTTTTTAATTGAGCTTTTTAAATGCCCAGTATAACCAGTTTAATTGTATTTGTTACAGAGTTTTCTCTGATGTAATTAAAATTTTAATGATAGTGTACTTTCCATGTGATCACTCTAGATTACTGTTTACGTTTTTGCGTGAGTGACTCATTTGACTGGGAATAACATTCATGTAAAGTTTTGCAGAAAAATATTTCTGTTTTTAATAAAGATACCCTTAAGCTTTAATAATAAAACAACAAAGGGAAATTCAGGAAAAATATATAGTAATATAAATGCTAAGCATTTGCATTTCAGTCACTGGCAAGCATTGCTGTTAACATTTTGCAAAGAAAAGAAAATCTAAATTAAAACAGCTGCTGGTGTAACTCAGCTGACAGCATAAATGAAAGGAATTTTTTTTTTTTTTTTTAATCGGTCACTGTCCTACCTTGAGTTTGGAATCTGGCTTTCGGATCATCTGTGCCAGGTGTGCGATGGCACCGTTGTCCACCACAGTCTGGGCCAGCTCTGCTGTGTGCTTGGAGATATCGCTGAGGGTGGAAGCTGCGATGCGTTTGAGGGCTATCTCAGGCTCCATAAGCAGTAGCAGAGGAACAGCACCCGCATCCGCAACCGACTGAGACAACGCTGCACAGTGATAGAGGGAAAAACAATGTAAGGTATATGTGTACAAATTTAAGATAGATTTTTGCTTTTGAAAAATTTGTCTTATGGTAAAATGTTTCTCCAAACCAAAAAAGTGACAATAACACAGAGGGAAATCATAGAAATGCAAATATATCAGTGTCCTTACATGCATTGTGTCGGGAGATGCAGCCTAGAGCCCAGGCGGCAGCCTCCTTCACCCCGGGGTCAAACTCCTCCAGGCACAGGACCAAGGCATCTATTCCTCCACAGGCCACCACAGCCTGGGACAGTTCAGGGGAGTGTTTGGCAACTGCCCGCAGCACAAACGCTGCTGCCTTCTTGTAGAACCTCTGCATACACACACATACATATATACACACATACATCAACTATCACTGTTCAAATTAAAAATTAAATGAACATTAGACTATTAGAACTGAGACACTGACCAGTTATTATATTGTATGATTTGTGACAAACCTCCATGTAAAGCCTGCAATAGATTTGATTTTTTTAGGCCGCCTTAAAAATAATCCAAACCCCATTTGATTTTTTCCTGCAAATGTTTTTTCTAATTATTTGGATATTGCCCCTTCTTTTTCACTGTCTTTAAAATTTGCAAAATATCTTTAATGTCTTTTGAGATGTGACCATTCATGTGATTCAGTGAACCTATAGTAAATACTTAGGTTGTAATACTGGGATTTCACATGAAGATAAAGAATTTATTATTTCACCAAATAGGTTCACACGTTTTATGTGCTTTAAACGTTAATGTTCTCCAGAGTTTCCAGAGAAACTCTATAAATAAAAAATGTCCTTTTGCCAATGACATCATTCAAAAACAGAGGAATATATGTTGTATCTATAATGTGTTTTAGCTCAATTTAATTTCACAGTCTAATTCTCAGTTCTAATAAAATTTAAAGTGATTAGATATCCACTTGATAAAATAATGTTAATTTTAAAAGCTGCAAATCCAACTAAAATATTTTTTCTATGTTTTAATTGAGGTTTTTCGTCTTGAGGTTGATACAATTCTGCAACAAACTCAGAATCCTTGTCATGTTTGACATAAAATATCTAAAAGTATAAACCACACAATGTCAGATTTTAAGTTTATCACATGAGGCTGACATTGACATTGACATTGAGAGAAAACAAAGGCCTGGTTGCTCTCATGCTTAAGGACTCTTAGGTTTTGAAGTGGTGCCCATGCAAACTGCCAAGGTAGCCAAAAACACACTCTCACATTCATTGTGCTGATCCTGAGGTCCTGCAGGGTCACTCCTCTCACTCACTCACAAACACATACATACAGCAACCTCTATCTCTAGTAAACAAGCACCGGTATAATCAAAGTTGATTTACTCACATTCTGCAAGGGCAGGGAGTGGACCAGCTGGGGCAGGATGTCTTCCCTCACCACAACCTCGGCCAGGTCAACATTGTGGTCTGCCAGGCGGCCCAGAGCCAGAGCTGCCGTTTGCTGGATGCTGGGGACCACATCCATCATCAGGGGATGCAGCAGGGACATCACTCCTGCAGGGAAGCAAGGGGAGGGTAGTAAAAGCTGGGAATAATGTTAAGTCTAAAAGCTGCAGACATTAAAGGTAAAATCATATTATCTCGTTTCTTACCAGCATTTTGAAGGATTTCTATGTTTTGTGGTCGGGATGCCATATCAGCAATACTTTGCACAAACTGCGTCCTTGATTTCTGATAGTCGTCAAAAACTACAAAGCACAAAACACAGAGAAAGACAGTTAAATTTTCAGCTAAATCTTCTTGTTAGGAACAGAAGCTGCTCATCATTCCTACCTTGTGTCATCTGTTGTTTGTTCGTTGTTAGTCTGGTGGTTCTATCAAGGAATGGTTGCCTCAGTACCTTCTTGGTAGTCATTATTTTGAAACCTGTGTGTAGGAAACTGTAGTGCTGGGTGAAGTTCTCCTTGTGCTTTCCAGTTGGGCCTTGATCGCCCCCTCTTAAGGGTTGACATAGCTTTAATGTCAAGTCTGGTCTTCGTGTAATTTTAAAGGCCTCAGAAGTGGTGGGACTTTGGTTCCTAAGTGTCTTCCTTCCCCACAGCCACTGACTTGCCCATTCCGCAGCATTAGGCCCCGTTTACACTGGAACGTTTTAGCTGAAAAAACTAGAAGTGTTTTCTCAGCGTTTTTAAAACCTTCTGCGTTTACACGGCATCGCCTCTGAAACGATTCCCTGTACACACAGATCCACAAACATGACTGAAAACGCTGTAGCCTGCATGCCAAGGCAGTCGTTGGTGCCTTTTTGTAACTTTGTTGTAACTTTTCAAATAAACACCACAGATGAAACACCACTTTTCAAATAAACACCACAGAATAATATCACAATGGCGGTTCAGCAAATCCACATTGGATGAGCGTTAATGAATTCAACAGTCTGCTGCACAAACTAAATCGTACAGTCCGATGTTGAAATTTTGTTGTTGTTCTGGCCATAGTGGGCTGTTTATTGTTGATGCCTTGTATTTTCACTTTAAATGTAAAAATTGTATAGTCGGAGAGGAGAGAGGCCTTTATTTGTTAGTATTTATAATTTTTTAACCGAAGGGATCATTATCATATTAAACTAAATTAACCTTATTATCACTTAGATATGCCCAAAAGAACAGATTATTTTTATTTTACCCAAAAAAACATTATTTTCATTATATTTGCCAAATTATGATTCCATATTTGATTCACCAAATGTCAGTTGTAAAATAAAACATTAATACTTACCTGGTGTAGAAGGCCAATACAGTTCTTTCCTCCAGGTGTGGAGCAGAACGCTGTACTTTCTAATTTAATCACATTTTATTAGAAAGCTAGATTTGATTGACAAATCCTTTTGAGCCGCCTATATCACAACTCTCTAATGGATTTTTATTTCATTTTATTTTATTCAATTTTGGAGAATTTTTTTTTTAAATAAAAATTTAAAAAAGAAATTTAATGAATTTAACCAATCTTCAGTTTAGTAGCCTATTTTTTTAGCATTAATTAGACCTAGAGTTGTAAAATTCTGAAAAATGTTTGTTTCACAAAGAACCAATACCAGAATTATTTGTGAATGAAAACTGCACTCAATTGTGATTATCTATTATAAAGTAATTATCAATTCTTGTCAGACCCAGTCATTAGATTCATTTCCATTCAAACTGTCTAGTATGGGCTAAAATGCAATTATTCAAGATTAATCAACACACACACAAAAAAAGAAAAATGATTTCATCACGGGCCACATCTCCTCCTGAGCCTCCTTAACTGAGTTATTTACATCACTGCTGATGCAGACAGACGTCTCTGGACCGGCTGCTCGTTAATAGGCTATTATTCCTTCATTCGGTTTGGTTAATGCAAAGCCTGACTCATGAAAAAAGAAAATCAAAATTCCACAAGTGTAAAATGTTTTATTTAGATGTTTTATACTTTGCAACAGTAACAACACAATAAATTGTCCATACAATCGAGCGATACAAATGCAGAAAACACGGGAGACATGAAAGCATCTGTCATGGAACATGAAATGGAGCCGAATAGGGGCCCAAGTCATTCCCTCAGAACATGTATTTTGTCTCTATTCACACGTGGCCTCTAAAATTGCTTGAACTGATATCAGGCCGGCTGGTATTTCTCTAACCGCTCCAGTAAAACCTCTGAGTATCCAGGGGAATAGTACCTGAAACAGAACACACACAATCAAAATATATTGGAAATGACCTTTTCTCCTTTTTAACATCATCATTCAGATGGTGGTAAATTTAGCTTTTTAAATGAGCTTTTTATAAGCCTAGTATAACCAGTTTAATTGTATTTACTGCAGAGTTTTCTCTTATGTAATTTAAATTTTAATGATAGTGTACTTTCCATGTGATCACTCTAGATTACTGTTTACGATTTTGTGTATTGGCAAGAGAAACACACCTGACTATCTCCTCAGGGAAACAGCTGTTGATAGCATTGATGTGCTCCTGTAGAACCGAACCAGGCTCCGCTTGGATCTCTTGCACTTTCTTCAGCCCCCCGCTGGTAACAAACAGACGGCGAGCCTTGCTGTCGTGAGGCAGCACCTTTGGAGGGAGGGAAGACGGTGTGTAATTCAAATATAAAAATCAAAGATCAGAAATCAAGTTGAAAAATGGGGTTAATTTAGATTTTAAAACATGCACGTTAGTTTGGTTGTAGACTGTCTCACTCACCTTGCTAAACTGGCCGAGTACATGTTTGAGGATGTTGCTTGGAGCGTCGTATAGGAGGGGCTCCAGACATGGCAGGTTGGTGCACTTCTGCAGGACGCTCTTCAGAGCCTTCTTACTCTGAAAAGCACATGAGGAGCCCAGTGAGTAAACACTGAAGGGGTTTAAAAATCCTCCACTGAGTTTATCAGTAAAGTTGCTTTGGTGCACTTTGTTCTCTATTAACGTTGAATGATCCTCTTAATTTAATCAGTAAATAGAAACACATAACAAAAACACAAAACATATAAACACCATCAATTTGTCAGGTGACACAACTGAAGTATGGAACAATCAGTAATTGGTGTGTCCCAGAGCAGTAATCCTCCTCCTCATGAACTGGCACAGCCTATTATAGGTGCCAATGGTCTCTGCTGCTGTAGCAGTGGCCAGTCTGAACCAGTTTCAGAGGTGTAGCAAGCGGATACGTCAATCCCAATTCTGGCTCATGACACGTTTGTCGTCGTTCCTCTGGCCACATAATACTGGCATAGACATACTGTTGTGGAATGGTGAGCATTCACAGCCCTAGCGACTTGTCTGGTGAACTCCCCAGCCTCCAGCATGCCAGTGGCACCATCCCAGTCGTGTTGACCCAGCTGTGCATTCTTGCAGACGTCATTTTCTCCCCAGTCATCATGTATTTTTATAGGGGTGGGTTAGTTTAACAGTGGAGAGCGAATTTTGGGAGTAGTTGCATAAAAACATCCTAGCTATTTCTCTATTCTACTCAAGACTACTCACAAAAATCAGTCAATGCAACCAAACTTCCATGTGTTGACAATGATCACAAAACCTGCCCTACACTGGTTAAGGTGTCATTAAACACCGTCAGTGCACATCATCCTGCTGAGCTGCAGCTCTTACTTTGGCCTGCAGGTCCTCGGAGCTGCTAGCGTCCATGTAGAGTTCTAGTAGTTTGGGCAGCAGGTCAGCTGTGGCCACTGCGTTGGCGTGCACAGGGGTGTGATGACCTATTTGGCCGATGGACCAGGCTGTGGCTGCCTTGATGTGATGTTCAGTCTCCTCAGACAGACACAGGGCGAGCTGGAGCACCCCCTGTAGGAACAGAGGACATATAGCAAAGTGCAGTTAGCATGACCTGCAAACCAGACCTTAGGGGATGTCCCTGGTTTTAGTGATTGCTTTGGCTTGTTGTGAGAGCAATCAGAGGAGAGAACGATGAACACAGACACAAACACACAAACAAACACACACACACACCTTGGAAAGAATGACAGCCATGGCGAGGTTCTCGCTGTGAGCTGCCACATATCCCAGCATCATGATCCCCGGCAGCCGCGGGTGTCCATGACTGTTGCCCAGAAAGTCGATCACTGCTGCCATGCCACCACAATTCACAATCACCTGGGACAGCTGGGGGGAAAAAAGACACATTATTACTTGAAGTCCAGTCATACATGTTTGTGCATCCAAGTGTGTGTGTGTGTGTGTGTGTGTGTGTGTGCAGTACCTCTGGTGTGTGTTTCACCACCTCCCTCATCAGGGTGGTGACGTTCTTCCTGACATACTCATCTGGACCTCTGAGGCAGGCCAGTGCTGCAGGGAAGACATCAGCCTCGATCACCAGCTCTGCCAAGTGGACTGAGTGCTTGCTGATCTGACTGAGAGCTGAGAACACCTGCCTCTGGATGGAGACAAAACATGTTGGAATTATTGTCAGACCTAATTCACATTGTGAATTAGGTCCCCCCCCCCCTGCAGTTTATGCAACATTTAGACTTGTTGCCGAAAAATTCTTACAATTTCAAAGATTTTGTTTCAGGCTTTTTCACCACTTTCATCACGTTTTTCAAGTTTTAAATCCCTTGGAAACCTGGCTTTTGCATGATTGTGTTGCTTGCAGGATCTGTAAAATGTCAACACAATTTTGTTAATCCATTCCATCATCTTTTTGCACTGCCAACATTTACTCAGAAATGCTACTACAAAGGTCATTTGTACAAAAATGTGCACAAATAGTACCAAAGAATGTTCTAAATTTAAGTCTATGGTAAAGGAGTTTCTTATATTTTCAATACAATTAAGTTGGAGAGAATTTTCTTAATCACTGTCATTGAGTCACAATTAACTCACAAAGTATCACATAAATTTTAGACAGGGCAAGAGGTTTGTTAAAAAGGTGAAGGACAACAAATACATGGAGAAAGAAGAATAACATAATAGAGCCTCACTGACACCTTAAATATGTTTTATTAATCTCTCTTTACATCTCTTTTGATTGCATTTTTAATATAGAACTATTTTCACAAATATACTCAAAAGGGTCCCTTTATTCTTTTCATGATATGTGATAATATAATATATCATTTGACTGAGAAATAACACAAATTGCAGAAAAATCTTTCTGTTTTTATTAAGATAACCTTGAGCTTTAATAATAAAACAACAAAGGGAACTTCAGTATAAATATAAAATAAAATCAAGCATTTACATTTCAGTCACAGGCAAGCATTGCTGTGAACATTTTGCAAAGAATAAAATCTAAATCAAAACAGCTGCTGGTGGAACTCAGCTGACCATGTATGACAGCACGAATGGAAGGAATGGGGTTTTTTAATAACACATCATAGTATCGTTTTATAGAATTATATTATCCGATATAGCTACCTTGAGTTTGGCATCTGGGTTGAGGATCATCTGTGCCAGGTGTGCGATGGCACCGTTGTCCACCACAGTCTGGGCCAGCTCTGGTGTGTGCTTGGAGATATCACTGAGGGTGGAAGCTGCGATGCGTTTGAGGGCTATCTCAGGCTCCATAAGACACAGCAGTAGCAGAGGAACAGCACCCGCATCCACAACCGACTGAGACAACGCTGCACGGTGATGGAGGGAAAAACAATGTAAGGTATATGTGTACAAATTTGTCTTATGGTAAAATGTTTCTCCAAACCAAAAAAGTGACAATAACACAGAGGGAAATCATAGAAATGCAAATATGTCAGTGTCCTTACATGCATTGTGTCGGGAGATGCAGCCTAGAGCCCAGGCGGCAGCCTCCTTCACCCCGGGGTCAAACTCCTCCAGGCACAGGACCAAGGCATCTATTCCTCCACAGGCCACCACAGCCTGGGACAGCTCAGGGGAGTGTTTGGCAACTGCCCGCAGCACAAACGCTGCTGCCTTCTTGTAGAACCTCTGCATACACACACATACATGTATACACACATACATCAACTATCACTGTTCAAATTAAACATTAAAATGAACATTAGACTATTAGAACTGAGACACTGACCAGTTATTATATTATATGATTTATGACAAACCTCCATGTAAAGCCTGCAATAGATTTGATTTTTTTAGGCCGCCTTAAAAATAATCCAAACCCCATTTGATTTTTTTCCTGCAAATGTTTTTCTTATAATTTGTTTTAAACTAATGTAACATCTCAAGCATGCTTGAGCTTTCCCTGCACTGTTTAACCTTCATCAGTTGTGGATTTAATTCACATATAAAGTAATTAATATGTGATAAATTTGAATAATAAATCAAAAATATTTTCTTTTAAGTTTAATTTGTTTTTTCTTTTCTTCTGATTCAGTGAACCTATAGTAAATACTTAGGTTGTAATACTGGGATTTCACATGACGATAAAGAATTGATTATTTCACCAAATAAGTTCACGTGTTTTATGTGCCTTAAAGGTTCATGTTCTCCAGTTTCCACAGAAACTCTATAAATAAAAAATGTCCGTTTGCCAAAGACATAATTCAAAAACAGAGGAATATATATGTTATATCTATAATGTGTTTTAGCTCAATTTAATTTCACAGTCTAATTCTCAGTCCTAATAAAATTTAAAGTGATTAGATATCCACTTGATAAAATAATGTTAAGTTTAAAAGCTGCAAATCCAACTAAAAATATTTTTCTACATGTTTTAATTGGGATTTTCCACCCTGTGTTTGATATACTGTATATTCTGCAACAAACTCAGAATCCTTGTCATGTTTGACATAAAATGTTTAAAAAGTATAAAACCACACAATGGCAGATTTTAAGTTTATCACATGAGGCTGACATTGACCCATTAAAAACCAGAAGTAAACCCCATCTCCCTCCATTCTGGGGCTCTGGTTGCACTGAGGGGGAGAAAGAGAGAGAGAAAACAAAGGCCTGGTTGCTCTCATGCTTAAGAACTCTTAGGTTTTGAAGTGGTGCCCATGCAAACTGCCAAGGTAGCCAAAAACACACTCTCACATTCATTGTGCTGATCCTGAGGTCCTGCAGGGTCACTCCTCTCACTCACTCACAAACACATACATACAGCAACCTCTATCTCTAGTAAACAAGCACCGGTATAATCAAAGTTGATTTACTCACATTCTGCGAGGCCAGAGAGTGGACCAGCTGGGGCAGGATGTCTTCCCTCACCACAGCCTCGGCCAGGTCATCATTGTGGTCTGCCAGGCGGCCCAGAGCCAGAGCTGCCGTTTGCTGGATGCTGGGGACCGCATCCATCATCAGGGGACGCAGCAGGCACATCACTCCTGCAGGGAAGCAAGGGGAGGGTAGTAAACGCTGGGAATAGACGTTAAAGGTAAAATCATAGTATCTTGTTTCTTACCTGCGTTTTGAAGGATTTCTATGTTTTGTGGTCGGGATGCCATATCAGCAACAGTTTGCACAAACTGCATCCTTGATTTCTGATACTGCTCAAAAACTATGACGCACAAAACACAGAGAAAGACAGTTTCATTCTCAAATCAATCTTCCTGTTAAACAGGAGCTGCTCACCATTCCTACCTTGAATGATCTGTCGTTGGCTCATTGTTAGTCTGGTGGGAAAATCCCCTCTATAAAAAGGTTATTTTCTAACGTTACCGAGAAAACAAATGATCCTATCTCCGTTTTGCGTAAAGGAAATGTTGTTGTTGTGCGTTGCTGTGGCAACAGACAGGAAGGACAATGTTCAGCTCCTCCTGCCAAAGATCGTCTACGACAACAATGACTCACTAGCGCTGAATCCGCTCGCACCTCGCAAACATATGTGCGTGTGAGAGCTCTTCACGCGTCCCCATCTCTGTTCACGCTGTCTGCAGTTCCCGCTTGAAGACTAACGCGGACATGTCGCACACTTTGACAACAACCTTCACCTGCACAAGGAGAAGAAAACCTCAAAACTGAAGCGGCCATTGGTTTATAAGGTCAGCATGCGGACGACTGCTTTAACTTTTTCCTGCCTGTTTAAAATGCGTCCGCAAATGACCGTATATAGTTAAAGCACTTTGTAAAGAAGATATGATAATAGGCCTATAAATAAACTTTATTATGAGGCCTGTTATAAAATGCTCTATCCAAACATTATATCATCTCTCTCGAAAACACGCAGAGAGTTCATACCTGTGCTGTTTCTCTACTGACGCTGGACTAAAACCCGAGCAATCGGGAAATAGTTTCCAGACTATGTCAAAACTAAATCCTGTAATGATTTAGTTTTTGTTTATCTGCCGGCCTCCGAAAGAAGACGTGGGCGAGCATCAATCATCAAATGCTGTATCATTGCGCTCAGGGCGCACAGCACACATGGTATGGTGACGTCGCTTCACTCAGGTCTGCCCCGTGCCAGATTCAGTAATCCCAAATAATTTCTTGATTTTGGAAATCAACTCCTAGAGTTAAGAATCAGATATTTATCATGTGTAATTTATGAGTTTCAAATATATATATATATATATATATATATATATATATATATATATATATATATATATATATATATATATATATATATTTCTTGGCGGATCCAGATCTATTTGTCGTCCTGATAAAAGTTCTCACATATACGTGAAATCCATTTGAATGACTCTCAATCTGCATTATCTCAGGTTCATATTGGTGGCAGTGTAATTTCTAATGTTTAATCTCCGAGATTCAGATTATCATGCAGATCTGGATCCGTTAGCGCATAGTGGTGAAACATGCAGGAATTGTCCATGCCTTGGTATTTTTTATTTTTGATTGAGCTATAATTAATTTTTCATATTATTGGCGAAATGTTAAAAACAGGTTCTATCTCGCCATATTGAAGGAAGTGAAAAAGTGACCCAGTATCCATCTAAAAATGTACTCAACTCTTCCTCGGCCCAAGGTCCCCCCTACATATACTTTCATTAAAATCCGTAGACAACTTTACCAGATATGTTCCTGGCAAAAATAAATAAATAAACACGGATCACATAATATTCTCAAAATCTCCTGAGGTAAAGATATATATATATATATATATATATATATATATATATATATATATATATATATATATATATATATATATATATATATATATATCCTTTATATATCCTTTATATACTAAAGGAAAATATAACAACTTGTGCAAAAGCCAGTCTGTAATTTATAAAGGTGAAACCAGGTCTAACACTGATGATCTTGCATGTTCGGCTCCTGAATGGCTGACTGTAATGTATTTAAAATGAGGTTTAAGAACACTTTTTTAAGCCGTTTACCTGATGCCCTGATGATGCAGGCTGCATATTATTAGTGACGACTATACATAAGTATTTTAAAATGTAGGCTTATGTAATTTAAAAAGAATCATTGAAACATCAAAATCATAAACTCTGAAACTGAAGTCAGTTTTCTGTTGTAGCCTTGTATTTTCACTTTTAATGTAAAAATTGCAAAGTGCTGCTGATTTCGTTTGATGTTGTTATTTGTTAGTATTTATATTTTTTTACCGAAGGGATCATTATCATATTAAACTAAATTAACCTTATTATCACTTAGATACGCCCAAAAGAACAGATTATTTTTAATTTATCCAAAAAACCCATTATTTTCGTTTTATTTGCCAAATTATGAGTCCATATTTGATTCACCAAATGTCAGTTGTAAAATAAAACATTAATACTTACCTGGTGTAGTAGACTTATAGTTCTGTCCTCCAGGTGTGGAGCAGAACGCTGTACTTTCTAATTTAATCACATTTTATTAGAAAGCTAGAATTGATAGACAAATCCTTTTGAGCTGCCTATATCGCAACTCTCTAATGGATTTTTATTTCATTTTATTTTATTCAATCTTGGGGGGGAAAGTATTTTAAAATTGAATGTAATTAAAATAGAAATTAATTTGAGAAATCTTAAGTTTAGTAGCCTTTTGCATCTATTAGACCTAAAGCTGTAAATGAGAGTTTCACAAAGAACCAATACCAGAATTATGAAATTATTTAATATAAAGTAATTATTAATTCTTGCCTCGTAAACAAACCAGACCAAATCATTACATTAATTTCCATTCAAACCGTCTAGTATGGTCGAAAATGCAATTATTCAATATTAATCAACACACACACAAAAAAAAGAAAAATGATTTGATCACGGGCCACATCTCCTCCTGAGCCTCCTTAACTGAGTTATTTACATCACTGCTGATGCAGACAGACGTCTGTGGACCGGCTGCTCGTTAATAGGCTATTATTCCTTCATTCGGTTTGGTTGATGCAAAGCCTGACTCATGATCCTCCATTGGAAAAAAGAAAATCCAACTTCCATAAGTGTAAAATGTTTTATTTAGATGTTTTATACTGTGCAACAGTAACAACACAATAAGTTGTCCATACAATCGAGCGATACAAATACAGAAAACACGGGAGACATGAAAACATCTGTCATGGAGCATGAAATGGAGCCGAATAGGGGCCCAAGTCATTCCCTCAGAACAAAGGGGAGAAAGAGAAAAACATAACCGCTGATTAAATATGTATTTTGTCTCTATTTACACGTGGCCTCTAAAAATGCTTATAACGTGTTGAAGACGTGGAGCATAAACATTAGTAGCTGATTCCACAGCTATAGGAAACTTTTTTTTTTTCCCAGTAAAAGGCAATTTAAAGTTTAAATTTTCCTCCAGATGGATTTTATCCATGAAAGCCAACCGCGCTACACAATATTTTCCTTTTGTCAGAACAAAATCATTGCTTGAAACACTTCGAAAAAAAAAAACCCGCCAGAACACGTGGGCAAGAATCAAATCAAACAAAGTGTTATCACGAGCATGCATGTTTCAACTGACAGCTTCAAAATAACACACATGAAATAATCATGATGAACACGTTTCATTAAAAATATAAAAGTCTATCTTCAGTCGCGTGTGTAAAATAAAGACGTAGCTTTCAGAGGGGATAAATGCTCGACCCTCTCCTTCCCCACTTTTTTTTGTATTGTTTTTTGTTTTTTTGTTTTTTGTCAACAACAAAATCTGCTTTAATTTTTTAGAAAATTCCCACAACTTCCTCAATCCTTTTATTTTGAAATGTGTCTGATTCCACTACGTTTAAACTTACATATGAAGCCATAATAGTTAGAACAACAAATGGAGAGAAAGAGAACATTGTCTACACAATGGAACTACGTTGGCATGAAAACAGTATTAGCTGAGCGGGTGTCTGGCGTTGGCTGGTCCGGTTCGGTCCGGAGCCCCCGCGTCATCCGGAGGAGGTCGACGAGCCGTTCACAGAAACCTTCCGGGGCTTGCTACTACCGCCGCTTCCGAACTGAGTGAAGGACCGACTGGGGGTTGGAGGGGCGGCAGCCGGGCTCCCGTTAACATTATTGGGGCCGTGGGGGAGCTGTGGGTGCGGGGATTGCGCAGGCGTACCAGGGCTCGGCAGCGAGGAGGACGTGGATGGAGCCCCGGCGGGACTCCCGGCTTTGTCGCTGGCTGAATCGCTCTCGGGACCGGATCTGCTCGCGCTGTTCTGGCCTTCCTGCTGCGCGTGGCTCACCTTCATCTTCTTACAGTTGGGTCGGACTCTGTACTTCAGCGGCAAAGGGCCGTTCTGTGGACACAGACAGCGATATTTAAGAACGAAACCACCGCAACACATTCTTTCCTTCATGTTTGAAGTTGTTTTGACGCATGAGACAGAATTAAGATGAACTGTTAAACGGCATTTGTTTCTTTCCAACAACACATCCGTGGTTAAATAAAAAAAAAAACGTGGCCATTATTTCTAATTAAAATAACATTTAATTAAACCTATTTAAAAAAAGACCCAAAAATATTTTGAAGAAAAGAAGAACAAGAATCAAATAGGCTACATTTTCAGGCAGCTGTATTTTTCCACTCCTCAGAGAAGCATTTCCATGAGGGTCTACTAGCCAAATTAAAAATGTGGAAATTAACATCAATTTATGTGAGCTAAACCATTCCCCATCCAGAGCCTCCCATTATTCTGTTTTATGTATTAAAAAATATATTTTTTAAACAGACCATAGTCTGTTTAAATATGTCTGTACAGTACCAAAGGGCTGGGAACCCATATTTTCATAAGCCCTTTTTTTCCTGCCCTGTGTAAATATTGAGAAATTTCCAATTTATTAATTATCAAAATAAAATGTAAACACACTCATTGCAAAATGGTTGTCTCCAAGTCAGTATTTTAGTGTAATTAAACACATTTTACCTATAAATTGTAAGGCTCACAAATGTGTGTGAGACTGACAAGATGATAAAAAAAAAGATTAAGATATGATTTTCTAGGACTTTCTTTCACACAACAGAAATTAGGATACGCCTAATGACATCTAATTTGTCCAAAAGCATCTCTTACTCTTCTCCAAGTGTAGATATATGCTATATCCATTAACGTGTAGTAATCTTTCAGAGGTTCGTCTTCATACATGACTTCAACCTGGAGAGAAAAAAAGAGCAAGTTTGAGTTTCAATGCAATTAAAAAGTGCACATATTTGCATCAATAAGATGAAATAAGAATGATGATATCGCAACTATCTGGGATGAACAGATTTAAAGTTGTTTAAATGTCCAGTTTGTATTAGTCAAAATTGAAATCAAGTATCAGTATGGACCTGGTAGGTGCTTGGGATGTCCATTTTACTGCGCAGAAACTTCCTCAGATGCATGACTGTCATGGCTGCTGGACACTGCAGGTACCTCTTGTTAGCCACCTGAAAATGGTGTGAGTAGTTGTAGCATAAAAGCGTAAAACTGTAAATATTACAACAGATTTGTGCGGATCTAAGAGAAGAGTCTGGACTGCTTGAAAGGCAGGAAAAGACTTTGAAAACAAATAAAACATTTAGATTTTGTTCAACTCAACAGATCTCACCACAGAGAAACAAAATGAAACGTTTAATCATGTGAAAATGATCATTCTTACTTTTCTCCAGAGGATCTTAACAAGTGAACAATAATCAAAGTGTAATACCTGATCTTTAGACAGCTTGTCGTCCACTCTCCCACCAAGTCTGCACAGAATAAAACGAGAGGAAATAGTTAGTAACTTAACAGCGTTGTGATATCTATCCTTTCAATGTGCCAACAGCCATACCTTCATGCAACAACCGGATAGGAAACAAAAGCTTACAGAAACAGCTGCTTGAATGATAAATGCACTATATTCATTTATTTTTTCCCTCCAACCAGATCTTATACTTTTTTTATCAATATTTGACACATACAGAACTTGTAACTTATTACGACAAACCCAAGAGGACTGTCACATGCCTGGAACAAGTTAATAAATTGTTAAGTATAATGAAATAAAATGATTTGAGAAATCTTTTGAAATAATATCAAGGCTGAAACAGTGGTGGACAAAGCTAAATATGTATTCATCACTTCCCTAAAAAGGATAACTGATATCCAAAAATTATTATTGGGGGGGAAAAAAAATTGTAAACATGAAGAAAACGTGAATTCAGGACTTAGAAGTGTTCTGGGTTAGGAGGAGGCTTTAAGTTACAGAAAGAGAAAAATAGTGCTTTCTACAACAGAGTTTCTGAGCAACACTTCTTTTCTGAGATTATATATATTTAATATGATGGAAAACATTAATAACACTGGTTCAACAATAATACTGGAACCAAACAAAGTGACGCCTACCTGGTCTGATCAAAGAACTCAATAGAGAGGCTGATGATCTCATCATCTGTGATAATTCTCTTGTCCTCGTCTGCAACCTCTCCACGATCTTCATTTGATCCATTAGAAGCTGTAAAATAAAAACACACATATTGATCAATACCCAGAAAATCAAAGGGGGGAAAATCATTTTAAACATTAAATTGCAATGAAACACTAACAGAGTGTAAAGCTTAAAAGACTAAAGGGAGATTAAATCATGAATTCGTATATGTTCTATCCAACTCACCATCTACTGGGTGCTCTGCGTAAAAGTCTCTCCTCCTCTTCATTTCATCTGAGGACATTCAGGACGACAGGCAATTACAAGTTTGTTCATTTTCACTTGTACAGAAATTTAAATCTTTAAAATCCCACGATCAGAATGCTCAATACACAAACACAAATACACAAACACAATAGAGTAAATTAGATCAGAAAAGTGGTGAGGGGGGGGCAACAATTCACAAAATTCATGGCCCAATGTGGTACAGTTAATAACATAATGGAATATTTCAATACAGCAAGAAGAGCATATTAGAACTTGTCATTCAATCCACATTTTTAAAGGCAAAAACACAAAACCTGCACTTTTAAAAAAATAAAAAAATACCAGTAGACATGATTTTAGCTCAGCAAGATCAGGCAGATTATGAACAAACATTTGCAAAACAGAGATAATCTGAACATGTGTTCCTATATGCATATGCTTGTTACTTTCTGGAGGTTGAATTGATTGCATTTATTCTTTTTCCTTCACATTTTGTTTGAAGAAGTGACCAGGCAGCTGTCCCAGCACTGCAGGGCCGACTATACGGATCAAATGAGAGCAGGAAAGGAAACACATGTTAGACACGCAGACTGTTCTGTCTCGCTCTTACTTTTGAAGAGACCGGGGACCAGTTTGTACACAATATCCTGTAGAGTTTTGTCAGACCTATAGAGAGGAAGAGAAACTTCAGTCAAGTCATTGAGAAACTGGAATTCTCAGCATTTGCAGTGAAAATCAGAAGGCAGCTGATGCCGATGGCTGAATCCTTCCTATTAAATTACACTTATGGAGAACAAGACAAATGTTTTCCTCATCTTAAATTATACACTCCTAAATATTCATTTCCTGAATCAGCCCACATATACAAGCCTCTATGTAACACATGCCTTATATTATCCATCTGAATATTTTAAACCAGTTAGAGGCTGATCGAGCTGCTCAGTGAGGAAACAAAGGAGAAAAACAAAGAATATTCATGATAAGTCAACATCAGTCATTCACAGCTGCTGCACATTATGAACAGCTAACAACAAACTCTTTATATTTCAGGGAGAATATAATAATGTGCCGGAATTCAATCATGAGCCACAAAAGCTGGTTTGTTTACGTCATCAAATTAAAGGAAGGGAAAAAATTATTTAATTAAATTAAAGTGGGAAAAAAAATCTAGATTTAAATGAGGCAGAAAAAGCAAAAGACGCAGAATATAATAGGCGCAGATCTCACCTAATGTTGAGCAGAGGCTTGGTTTTGTGCACCTGTACATCACAGATGGGACAGTATTTGCTGGTTTCAAGGTAGCGCACAATGCACATCTTGCAAACTGCAAAAAGACAGAAAGCTGTGCATGAACATCTGAAAGGACATCCAGAATCTGACCTGGTGAGTTTAAATCTGACGTAAGCACATGTTTCTAAGGAGGATCTAACCTGCTACAACATATTCTCATTTTAATGCAAACCTCCCTGCAAGATAAAAAAACAAAAAACAAAAACAAACACAAGACATCGTTTTGCTCACATGAGTGAAGGCATTCGATGATGGTGGTTGCGTCTATGAAATATCCTCCGCACAGGACGCACATGAGGTGAGGGTTGAGCTCAGTAATCTTTATCCTAGTCGTCCGGTGCATGTTGAGAGAAGGGGAGCAACAACAAAACAAAAAAAAAAGAATCCTGCGCGGGAGAAGAAGAACATGTCAAAACACTGCATGCATGAAAGGCGAGGAGGCGTCAGAGGGCTGCGGGTTTCTTTTACAACGAGAGGCGGAGACCATTTGGAAAAGGCTGCTGTTTGTTTTAACTGCGTTAAAGCAACATCGTCTTTTATGCTAATCCGACAATAACCGAAGGGGAAGGGGCTTCGGTGGCAGATTGATGGGCAGCAGCAGCAGCAGCAGCGCCACACGGTCACCTGAGAGAGGCGCAGTGAAGAAACCATAAATCAAACACTTCTCTATTTCTCTGTTAGGCTTCATTTGAGATCGACAGCGTTTAATGGCAGCATCGGAGGGACTGAAGGAGGTGCAGATCCAACCACAAACGAGCTTCAATATGTCTTTAAAAAAAAAAATTTAAATTAAAAAAAAGAGCCGCGATGTGACAGAAAATTCTGTCCCGATTTGGAAATAGTTCGCAAGATCTTGCGCTAAACGTGGGACTGGATAAAAAAATATATTATATTGACTGAAATTACAGCCATACCTTTAAGCGAAACTGTACTTCGGCTCATAAGGTATCTCTTTTTTTTCTTCTTTTTTTTCTTATTCAGCCTGGTTCAATGCAGCTCCACTTCTGAAGCAGACATTTACCCAAACTTGGTGTGAAATAATATTTGGTAAAGGGTCTGTGGCGCCCGGGGTGAGAGAAGGGGGGGTGACAGGAGACTCCCACTAACTGCGTCAGGTGTACAGACTGTGGAGAAACCTAAGCGTTTCTATGGCAACTCCGTGTGCTTTTTAGCCCACATGGCTGATCGCCAGTCACCACAACAAGGCAGGATCTCGAGCCGAGACAAACAGCGCGCCGAGCTCTCCGGTGAGGCGTGCGGGAGCAAAAGGAGGGACCGGAGGCTCCTCGTCCCTCCGCGCTCACAGAGAGCGGCTGGATTGCCAGGCTGCCGACAGACAGCACGGCTGCCATTTTGTGGGGGGAAAAAAAAGCCCGTAGCGGTTCAACGGACTGCGGGGTTTCCTTCGAAAGGGGGGGCAAATAAACCAGCAATAAACCAACATCCAGTGCGTTTATCTGATCTTAAATCTGCACGGACCACAGGGAGGAGTGTGCGGGTCCCAACTCGGAGAATAATCCCCGCTTTATTCCGCTTCGCTTTGCGCCGTGTTGTTCATGGCGAGTGCGCGATAATGAGCACCGTGCAGCACCAATATGGCCAGTCAGCAGCGACTGCGCTGAAGTTGAAGCGCACACTGTATTATATTTATTTATTACGCGCCACTATTGGTTCAAGTAGCCACTTTTATAACCCTCAACATTGCCTATACTGTATACATATATATACATATATATATATATATCAGTGGGAATTTAACGTGAGAGACGGATTTCTGATCAGCCACAAAGGCTCATACCGTGAAATAAGTCTTCTAAATGCCAGAGTATCGTCGTTTACCATTTTATCCCATATTTAAGAGCCACGCGGCAGATGTAGGCTGCTGCGGAAAGTTTGGAAAACAATTATTGAAGTCGGCGCGTGTAATAAAGGAGCGAGATGACATCAGGGAGCCTTTTTTTTTGTTGTTTTTTTTTGCTATCGTTTCAAGAAATGAAAGCAGAATTAAAAAGTGAATATGTCGACTGGACATGAGGTTATGACCATCTGCAGACACTGGATGACAGCCAGTCTGGTGCGGATCTGAACATCATGGCCCCAGCCGGCACCGTGCCCAGTCCCGGTCGGGTTCAAAGATCCAGCCGACCTCTCCTCTCTGAACAGACCACTGCAGACGGGTTTGGATACAGCGGATGCCTCGCGCATGGACAATGATGGATAATGTGTACATATATATATATATATATATATATATATATATATATATATATATATATAGGCCTAGGCAGGGAGCCTGTTGCGCCATTAATCGATTGGTTGCTGTTTGGACAACTGCTCTCCCTCTGTCCTGAGGGAACTGCGTGCTCACGTTTTAAGACTTCAAGTCAATCACACCAGAAATGTAAAGAAGCTCAAACTGGGAACGAATGCTGCTCAATGACAGATCCGGCGTTAATTCAGAACATCCTCACGGTGCCAACCTCCTCTAATCCCAACCGAGACCAGTTACTCTTGAAAAGCCCGTAAATCAACCGCAGCTGGGAGCAAACCAATTAAAATCGGCGACGGGAAAACGCCAACACTTTATATCAACCACTGTTAGTCATTTTTGGAAATAAGGAGATTCCTGACTGACTACATGAATGACACTTATTAAAAAGACAATACAAGCGAGTGCGACTTTCATTTGTGTTCCAATGTGCTGGTCGCACACTGTGAACCCTCCAGAGACCTGTGATGAGACCAGTGAAGGCTGTCAACCTGCAAACCACCTGAACACACTGGGAGCATATATACATTAACTTGAAGCCATTAAGCGCACATCAACCGAATTAATACAAAGTGATCCTTTTTTTCTTTCTTTTTAAAAAAAATCACCACATGAGGTAGAAACCTGCTTGGCTCATCAGAGCCACGTAGTGCGCCAGCTTTTTATCAATGATGTGGAATATATGGAAATCCATAGTGTACTTGAATGTCACGCACGCAAACAAACAGACCTTACAGGGCACCGCAAATGAGGAATAAACTGAGTTTACAGCTGCTTTGTCTGCTTGTGTGATACAACCAGCTTTTTTGTATCCATGGCCGACGTGACGAATGCGTTACATTTTTTGAAAACTGTCAAAAAACCCCAACCATCCTTCCTAGAAGGATTGAGAAACAACCACAGCGCATCGCTAACGATGATTCATTCAAGTATTTCCTAAGCAGCCGTCATCAAACATTTATGCCCAATTGAAATGGTTTGCCTCCTTATCGCGGCTGTGGAGAGCAATCCAAGTTAAGTTAATAAATCCCACATTTGGTCACATACACGCAAACGCAACATATCACCCGGTTCACAACACCCCAAACAACCCAACTCTATAAAATGAAGACGCTGTGTGGAAATATGGGCACAGAATGACCGTTTGGAGCACTTGCTGCTGTTAACATCTACACCAACACAGCCGGGTTCGCCTCAGATCTCCCACTTCACATAAATCCAAGCGACCCAAGATAAAACCTGATCGTGATCAACCTTTACGGACGCGTTAAGGAAGACTAGATAATGCGACATTTGGTGGGTGCGAGTCTCGATTGGCGTTTGTGCCCGTGTGAGGAACATCTTTTACAAAAAAGTGGTGCGCAGACACACTCGGAGCTCCACGTCTGTGCTCGCTGCAGCCACCGTTCAAAGCTACACATCCACCGCTGGATCGGTGCGTAGAAAAACACAAACTCATTCCCTCCAAACCACACCTTCTGCTCCCGTTAGTTAGAGACGATATCGAATAAGACTTACCCGAAGGCTCGGCTGGGAATCGGTGGGTCTTGAGGCGAATAGACAATGAAAGTTGGGAGGCGATCAGCAGAAAATGAATAGGAGCCGAGCCGCCATCTTGAAGCTGGCTGCAGACGCTGTCAGTGGCGGAGAGCGCACGGCGAACCAGAGCGCATTTCAGATGCGCGAATAAAATCCCTCTTCTTCTCGCCGCTTGCGCGCTCTGTGCGTGTCCGATCCGCGGCGTCAAAAGAGCCCAATCCTCCCTCTTCGGCTGGGGAAGGCTCCCACTTTGGCACGGATAACTTTGCCTCCAAAATACCCGCTTCGCCACAGTAAACGCAGCAGTGTGTGTGTGTGCTCCGTGGAAACTGACACCGTCCCCAAAATGGCTTGTAGTTCGACCGCCCCGCTTTGATCACGTGGTCTCGTTGCTTAAGGGTGCCTAGGAATTACTGTCGGTGTATGCAGTTTGTCCTTATGTACTACGCATTATATAAAATAGCAAACAAAACACACAAAAGTGCATATGCACAGCCTTTAAACACACAACCCTCATAAAAACCCAACTCTTTGTGCTTTACTTGAGCACCAGGCAGCTGTTTATGGGTGAATAAAAAAATTACAGTCGGGGTATTCTTTTCTTTTCTGATGTCTGACGCATTATTTCAAATAAGCCATAGACACATACAGTTTGTTACACTTTTCAACACGAAAAGGCACAACCCATGCGCAAATATATAACCTATTTCGCTCAAATTGCACGTAAAGGTTTAGAAAGTAGGCTACTGATGGTGTCCCCAGTCTCTCTGGTGTTAAAAAAATAACTGCAGCACACGTAGCCCTATACTCACACACGTTCACGTCGTTTTGACGGTCAAAATGCTTCCATCTACTCTATGAGTCTTTGGACGCCCTTATTCATGGCAGTTCAGAGGCGCTTTTATAAGACCCACGCACTTGGTTAAAATATGCTCATGTGACAAATGGCTCTGGTGTCAAACCTTTGTCACAGGCTGTCCTGACATCTGCAAAAAAAATGCGCCGCAGCTTCCACTTGATGAATTGGAGCCTTTATCCTTCGGCCAGAGCCGCAGAAAAAAAAAGAAGGCATCTCGGATGTTTATGGAATCTGAGCCGCTGTGACGCTTCAGCTGGGAGCTTTGAACCTTCAGCAGAGGTGGATGCAGAAAGTTTAACGGAGGGTAAAATGAGAGCAAACCTCTTTGCGTTAGAGTCTAAAAAGCTCCAGATCTGTAGATTTAATCTTTTATAAATAGCCCTCATCAGTCTGGGCTGACCTTCTTGTTACAACAAATGCTGCAGGAAAGAAAATGCACTGCTGTCATCCAACTATGGCAAAAATCCTATTCAGGCTGGTTGTGTTGACAAAACACATGCCTACCAGTACGTCCACTCCGTCTCCTCCACACGAAACCTCCCAACACGACAGTGGCATCAACTCTTCTAATGAAAATAATTTCCACCAAATTTATTTCTTATAAGAGACAAGTATCAAATCTGGATCAATGCGAGTTCAATTATTTAAAGCACAAAGTGGATTTTTTTTAATCATTTTTATTGAAACACAGATTGGAATGATAACAGTCTCACAGTCACACTCGTGCCGTCATTTTCAGGTAAAAAAAAAAAGAAAGGAAAAAAAAAGAAGTATAAAGAGATGAGCAATGCCGCTGGACGATGCTGAAGTTCAGTGCTTTGAGGGAAATAGGACACCAGCATCACATCTGACTGGCTTTCTCCACACTCTTGGCAGCGTCTTTGAGTTTTCCCACCAAATCCTGAAAACAAGCAACCACTGATCATTTCCAGGAGGAAAAAAGTCGACAAGATGAGATTTGAAACGCAATGAATTATTTCGGGTTTGTTTGTTTTTTAAATTACAAATCCGAATTTAATCCACCAAATATTTAGTTTCGTGAAAGAAAGCATCAAATTAGGGGGATTAAACTGACAACTTTATCATAATATATAGGCTTCAAAGATTAGACATAATGTTCATATATTTCCTCTTGTAAAAAGGTCCACTTAACGCATCATCATCATGAATAAAGTACTTATATTCAAAGACTTCTCTGCAGCGATGAGATTCCCTCTCTTGTGCAGAAAATCCACGGAAGCACTTTCACGTTTACGCGCAGATTTTTCGCCAGTTTTATTTGGAAGTACTTCGTTTGAAGTGGAAAAACCATCCTACAGTAATCATCTCGATTAATCGACTCATTTCATTTATATAGACGGACTGCGGTGGAATAGAAGGGACACATAAAAGAGCAAGTGGATTAAGAAGCAACGCACAACGAACAAAATCATTCCTCTACCTGTAACTGCTCCATTGTGCAGGTGAAGTTGACGTCTTCCGATGCGCCTTCATTCTAACAAAAAGGAGCAAGGTCTATCATTGTTTTATGCACAGAGACACACACACACACACACACACAACCATGAAAGTGTCAGTCTTACCTCAGTGCTCAGTGAAATAGAATAGAAAGGCTCATTGACTTTATCGACTTGTCCGTTCTGTTGGGAAACAACACTTTAGTTTGACGCGAGAAAATGCGCAACAAAAAAAGGCAAATTGTGCTCCAAAAATCGTCTCGTGTACCTTCATGTGGTATTGTAGACGCCACGACACGTCGTTAACCTGAGGTGGACGCCTTCCTATGCTAGAGGTGGACAGAAGAAACAGTCATCTTTAGACAGAGAAGAAGCAGAACCTCAGAGGAGGTAAAACCGACAATAACCCAACAGAGAATCAACACCTTTCGGTAGCACAACGTTTCTGTGCGTAATTTAAAAACTTCATTATAAAAGAAAATGTTTGTTTGCAAAAAAAAAAAAAAAATCGCAGACAAGGTGTCTCTTTCACCTTCTTCCTTTTGTATGAGGCATAAAGCAGCATCTACGTTGCCATTAATCTCACTCCTTGATCTTGAAGTCCTGAGATGTAAAATAGTGACTCTGTGCTTTACTGGGCTGGAGCAACAACTTTCTTTTTCTTTCTTTCCTCTACCCTCGTTTTCAGTTCGAGCAAGACAAAGATTATGGCAATAGCATAACCCTTTTACTGATTCGTTTTTTTAACAGTTGTATGGAGTGGAATAAAAATGGTTGCCCCTCAGTTTGTAATCATTAAAGAGCCATCAATGAGTAAAATCATCCAGTTATAATTCTGCAACGTCACAGCTTTAAAAGGAAACCTTTTGAATTGATCTTGTAGTTTGATTGGCTTACCTTCCTAATAGACATTCCAGTTCTTTTTTATGTTTCTGTAAAAACCAAAAGGCATCCATAGTCAGCTATGGTTCCAAAACCACGTGAACACAACTTGTAATAAATGAAACAGAGGTGTAAAAGTCACCTGATATGTGCTGTAGAATATTTCTATTCTCTCTGCACTGAATGAGACTTCTTCAAGGCAGGAGCTGTAAGAACAACACAACACTTTATTTATAGCAGTTGATTCCAAACTGCATTTCCTTTACACCTCTTTTTACAACAGTCCTAATTTGGACGTTTTATTTGCAACCATCCCATGCATTTCTTCCTTTCCAAAAAAAAAAGAAAAAGAAAAAAAAGAGACCCATTTAGTCCATGTAGGTTGAATGTTGATGTCTGGATTGGCCAAAAGAACAAAAGGTTTGTAAACACATTTCAAAATGCACTTTTAGAATGTGGAGAAAGACAAGACACACACATAAATACATTTTTCCCCAGAAGAGGAAGAAAAGAAAACAAAAAGGAAAAACTTTACGTTTTTTTATGTTGGATGATCACAGGCACACCTACAGTATAGTATTATTGGTCCTACTCTATATCCTGAACAGTCAACTCCGTTGAATAACATATAAGCACCCAAATACAATAATAAAAAAAGCAACATGTTCAGGCAGTTCAGCTGGTAAATTGTGATTCAGATCAATACGTCTACAGTCTACCCATTATTTAAATATATATAAAAATAAATATATATTTGCATTTCCATAGAGGCAGCGTTGCTTCACGGGCAAATTCAAAAGTTGATTGACATGATTAATTCCTTGATTGTTGCTGCTAGTACACGCAGGACTTCCCATCATGACCCATATAGGCATGAGAACACAACACCACCATCCCTTATATTGAGCATAGTTTTATTTGCCTTGCAATATTATATTTTTTCACGCACATTATGCACAATATGTTGCCACTTTTCTTCCAGCTTTACAGGAACGAAGTTCATTTAATTTATTGCTGCAATATTGAGCGGCTGTCTGTGGCGATGCAATCAGCAGTTCACATCTTTAGTCCATACAGTGCATGTGATATCATACGCACAGCATGATTTGGATCAACATATTTCCTGTCGCACTGCGTGATTCAATGAGAGGGCCGTAAACACACCACTAATGAGGCTATTTTTAGACCTTCACCAGCGCATATGCTGCTCTATAAGTTCCGTCTCATGTCGCCATACCTTATCGTTGACTTGTCTGCGTTTTGTTTGACCGCCTCCAGTATGAAGGTGGTCGCTGCAGTGTGACACTGTTTCAGCACGATCTTGTCAATCTGCTTCAGCTCGGGCTGATCTGCAACCACAGAGAAACACGGTACACATGAGAGAGCTGCACTTAGAACATGCTGTTTTTATTTTACTGCTGTAGGCCAAGTGATGTGTGCAATCCATTACTCGTGCTCTCTAGATTGACGTGCGGAATGGAAATCAATGCTGATTTGCATACGAATGGGACCTTCGGCTGCATTAGCCGGGGGGGCTCTTTGTTTGCTCCTAAACATTTCACTTTCTAAATAATTCTGCCATTAACACAGGAGGGACTGCTGCGGGAGACTGGACGACACATGGGGGTCTTAAAACACGTGCTGCAAGAGAAGGAGCTGTAACTATCACATGTGGAAGCCTGCGGTCATTTTGATTTACATCCACTGCTTAAATCCAGATGATGAGAACTAGCCATGTTGCGTTCAAATGCCTGCTAGGAAGCAGATAAAAGCGAGCAGTCGGATGTGCGTCCAGTGACGGGTGTTGACTACTGATGACTAAAATAGTCTAACGTTGTGTTTTTAATCTGCCGAGAGGACGTGATGCCAGTTTAAAATGACAAAAGGAATCCCGAGTGGCGATGGTGCGCTTTGTTGAATGCAAAGCAGGCAAGCAGGGAAGCTAACATCGCTTTTAGCCCATGATGGGCTGCTGCCTGCTGATCGCCTCATTAAACATCTTAATGTAAACACGGGGAACCGGTTTGGAGCCAGTCGCGGCGCACAGCAGCGCGATAAATCCCGCAAACACCGATCATCCACACATCCACTCACGCATGCAGCGAAACCGGAAGCAGCAGCGGAGACAAAGCGGCGGCTCACCGAGGACTCCGGGATCGCCGCGAGAGGAGAGCAGGCTCCGGTAAGACACGTCCACCAGCAACTGGAAGCTGGTCCGATCGAAGGCGGACGGGTCGGCCAGGGATTGTAGCCCTCTCTGCACAGACTCAGACAACTCCATTTTGTAAAGCGGGTGACCGCGACAGAAAGACCACGTGACGGATCAGCTGATGTTGAGCGTAAAGAAGCAGAGGGCTGAGCTGAGGAGCTGAAGCGATTATCCCAGAGCCGAGGCTGGATAGAAATCACTGGAGGGTCGTCAAATGTGATCGGTGTGAGGACAGAGATCATTATCGTCACTCGTGTTAAGACTCAGGATGTTAGAGACGCTCACAGATAAATGAGAGCAATTTAAATATTTGTGGAAATGCATTACAGGCCAGTCTGCATGTATAGTAAACTGAAACACAAACGATGCTCCACAGGTCGACAACTTTTATCTGCTCCAGTGTCTCTGTATAGCTAAAAAAAAAAATGCATTGTCAACATACACTGGAATTAAACTGGGTCAGCAATTCTATGAAGAAACCTACATTGACGAGCTGGACTAGCCAATATCACATCACATAGGTGCAGGAGATGAGATGAACCTGATGATAGGAGGGATTATGAATGAGAGTCAGCATTCTGTATCCACTGTACAGTCTACACCGTAGTCAGTTTCAAAACTATACCAGTGGTTTTCTTGCAGTTTCTGGAATAGAATAAAAGCATAGAGAACATCTCATCACATTGGGGTCTGTGGTGTCATGCGTGTCGGTTCAGAGGACATTCAAGTGAAACATTCTGGTAATCACTGGTCTGTGCAGTTTTCCTAATAAAGGTTATTCCAAAGTTCCCATTGAACCCAGTTAAAGCCCATCCGTATCAGTATTTTCTGTCCTTTAGATAGACTAAATATAAAACCATCATCTTGCCTTATGGATTTTCCCCAATAAGATCGACAGATGGAGATAAAGACTTGTTTAAAGTGAAGTCAGCACAAACCCTGGAGGGCATTGGCCGGTTTTAAATTCCATTATGTTAGCTAAAACATGTCTAATTTAATTTAATCTGGATCCACATGACAAATAACTCTGCAATGTGAGGAAATTCCCTTTTAGCGTAAAAAATCTGCATTAAAAAAAAGAGCCGCATGAAAACGCACCTAACTGGTGCAAAACTGCTCATTACTGTGCTGCTAAATTTCCTCAAACTGTCAGGAGAAAAAAAGGTGGTATTCATGCAACATACATGATGAGCACGTTGTCCCTCCATGGGGGCCCTGGAGACGTGCACCTTTGTGAGGACAAGTCCCGAAACCCTCTCTGGAGCAGACGTTTCATGCAACATTGCTGCTTATATTTATAATTTATTTGAAGTTCTGTATTATAACTTTTCAGCGCAGCAACACCCCCATTTAGTCTGGCGCTATAAACATTTGCACTGTTGTTGTTGTTGTTTTTTTATGACAACTGGCAGCATGCAGTTAACGGGTTATTAAACTCTCGGGAAGGGGGCATGTTGTTGTCATACGTTGCCTGTCGCTGCAGCATGCACCGCTTTTATAAATCATGATATTAATTTTAGGCTGCATCATTCCCCCTTCGCCAGTGTGTCGCTCGTTATGCACAAATGTGGATTGCAATCTACTGCGCGGCCACACACGCTGCAGCTATCGGACTGACCTCTGACTCCGCGCTTTGTCCAAAGTCCATTTCGGCTCCGGGTCGCGGGTTGTGAAATAGATTAGCCTTCACTCTCTCCCTGTTGTTTAATTTTACCTCCGAAATATGTCTCTTATCGCGATGTCTATTTCATTTTGACTTCGCTCACATCATTTGAGGCCATTATTTTTTTTTTTCTGCGTAAAGGTTTACGCGTCATAAACCTGATGTCAAACCTGATGATTTTCTTCCACACGACTGGATGCCCTTCTTTCTTGGCTAAATGCTTCAAAATAAAAGTCTCGCTCAATAGTATAACCCACAAATAGAACAGCTGACCACGTGGATGACGATGTGATGTTATTACGCTGTAATAACAATGAAGTACTATCTGCAGCTATAATAAATCACTATTCATAGCCCTACAGTATTCACCTGGTTGTGTTTCTAGTCTTCCCAACTTCACCCTCAGCCCCATCTGTTTAACATATAACTGAGCAGCTGATCACAGGTCAGTGTTTCCTCTTCATGATTTTGCTGCCTCTGTGATTAGGCCCATATAAAAATTTAACCGAACACATTTTACTGTTCTAACAATAAAAACCAGTATCATCATCGTCACTGTTGGTGAAGCCACATTCACTTCCTCGTTTATTTTTTTTTTAAACCCACACATATCTCATGACAGCTTTTCTAAGAAACGTCACAAAATGTCTATATTTTTGAAAAAAAAACATGACTTGTCATTTTAACAGACAAGATAGTCTCTTAAGCTATGGTCCACTGAAGCCAATGCAAAACTTTCAAAGGTGATAAATTGAAGTCAAATGTGCTCTGATGTCTGGATTTTAGTGTAATAATTGGATAAACTTTGCAAAAGCCAAAAATGAGTGAGCAGTGAATGAATAAAGTTTGATGAAATTGAAGTTTGAAGTCATCATTACAGGTCAAATTAAATGGAAAAGGATTCTGTTCATGGATATTTGAATAAAGTTTTGTTACAAAAACTTGCTTCTATAAGACATGTTGATCTATTAAAAACTATTTACTCTTATTTTACTCGGTTTTCCTTTTGTGTTGATCCTTGGTCGACTGAAAGTCAACATAGCCGAATGATCACTTTGGAGTGAGTTATTGTTTTGTGCCTCTGACTGTCTTGACATCCCCTTTAAGAGGACGCTGGTAATATGACCTTGGAAAATGTGTGCATTGTCAACATGAAGGGAACACATTTTCAAAAACCAGCTTTCAGGACAGCATCCATCAACGGGGATCTCTTACTGGTTTGAACGGGCTGTTTTAGCTGCTTCCTGCTGCATGCATGTTCAATTTATTACAACGAGCGTTATGATCCTAGAAGACAATGACCGATCGTCACATTTTAATCTTCTTCATCATTTATTTCCAAAACAAAATCTAAAGGCTAAATCTCCGGGTGGAGTGTGCATCTGTAAAATAATCAGACAGTCAGGTTTGTTTCTGGTTTCAGTGGCTTGTCTTCCTTTTTCACAGACGCGTATGAGGACAGTAAAATCAGCTTAATGTAAAAACAGCAGTCATTCAGAGTGTGAATAGATCCCTATTGTGTGTCTGCATTGCTGCAGTATATTATATTAGTAACATTTCTCTAACTTTGTGCAGCAGTTGCATGTAGACAGAGGAGACAGGCCGTAAGCATGGGTGACCCTTCGTCACCTTTATTCGAATGAACGCTGCACAGAATGTAATTAGTTATCATTCCAAAGAGCTCCTGCTTCAGGTTTTTACAAGACCTCAGGATGTCTGAAAACAAGCAACCACTGTGCCCATCTTACGCTGACACATGATGGCTGCAGTAAAGGTTTCATGATCTCCAAATTTACGTGTGGCGACAAAGAAATCAAATGTTCTCTACATGATCTAATACATTTCCAATAAGTCCCAGTGTATGCTCAAGCGGAAAATGCGATACTGGCATTTATTTTCTCTCTTGAGAACATTTTTTAAGACGCTGAGCACAACATCTCCAGAGAGAATTTGGGTGCTAATATCTATGAGAGTTGGTGGCTACAGTTTTCTTATGTGGAAATATTTATTCTAATAAATTATCTACCTGATTCAAGACACGCACATCCAAATAAAAATCATTTTTTCCTCAATTCTGCCTTTGGAAATTATTTTCAATGAATATAATTGGTAAAGTGTTTTTTTTATTATCTCCTTAGCTATATTTCATCAGCTATGGGTGGATATTCTGGTTGAAAAAATAAAAGCTGTAACTTATACTAATGATGATGCATTCAGTATGAACGTGCCTTTTAATTACGTTGTTATTGAGCATGTAGTGAACTTGCAGGTATAATAAATTCAATCAGAGTGTTTTGTCTGATGTGCTAATATAAAAGGAGAAATATCTTGTGGTGACTCTACCCTATAGCCTAATAGCAACAAAAAAAAAGTCTTGTCTGCAAATCCTGAAATTAATCTTCACCTTTAATTCTGTGGCTGCTCCTTTGTAAAATAAACTGGAGGCTGGTTGTTGTGGATGTTTGTGTGAACATTGAGAGTTTTAGTCTAAAACCAAAGGCTTGACACCAGAAAATGTTTTTCTACATATTGCAGCCTGTTCATTGTTTGACGGTGGAGCAAAATAGATTTTGAGAGGCATGTTTTGGCCGATCTATTGTAAAAAAAAAAAAAAAAAATATATATATATATATAGCCTATATATATATAAAAATAAATATAAAAAATAATAACGTGAGTGGAAAATTTAGCTTTAGCCAGTTTTACATTTGCCCTGGCAAAGATTAACTTTACTTAAATGAAATAGCTATAAAGTTAATATTCATTGCCTGGACTGTTTATGACTTGCATACTAAAGGCGGGGAAATGAATCAAACGTGGCTAAATATTAGTAACGCGTCACGTTTCATTCTATTATTTTCAAGCTTTAACAGATTTTCCTTTAATTGCAACTTAATGAGGTTATGATAGAAGTTAAACACTCAACTTCAAACAACCAGATCCGGGGTCAGGTCCCCGATGTAACCACGAGGCCCTTTGTAGGAAAAATAACTAAATTCACTGCACGTGATTCACGATTGGTTATTATTTCAAAACTTTAACATAATCCCAAAACAGTAGAACAGACCTCAATTTCAGCTCCCGGGGGAAAAGAAAACTTTTGCACATTGTTAAAAGTCATGTGATGTGTTTAACCATTTTAGCACGATTTAAACGTTTAAACTTAATTTGCCAAAAACATAATAGACACACTGTAACTAATCTATACTTCTCTTATTGCCTCAAAGTGTATTTAGCCTATTAAACTAACAAACAGCACACACGCTGGGTTCACATCAGTCGAGGCTGTTTTTACGGCAGCTGACTGATGAAAATTGCTTGCAGAGAAAAACAACAAATCCTACCGCGTTGCCTGTGTGTGTGTGAAGAAGTGTGTGTGTGCATGCATATGTGTGTACGTGATAGAGAAAGGTCGTCGGAAAGAATGAGAGATTTTTTGCAGAGTGATTCTGCCCCCTGTTGGAAAAAAAACATCCCGTCCTCCCCTTCCTCACCCTTGAATTCAGTCCTTGCTGCTTTTTAAATGATTTATTATTTTAACTAACAGACTTATCATCACATTTATTCACATATTCGCCTGCTCACGTGGTGCTATCTTGTTTTTCTTTAGATCAGGCTACTTTCTTGGCGAAGGAAGGGTCTGTGTAAATCTCAAATGATCACAGTAAATAAATAAATAGGCCTCGGTGAAACAGTTGGCATCACCAGGTTGGCGCGGATGGATTTAACATGTAAAATGATTGATTAATTCAAGGGGGGGCATGAAAGGAAGGATGCCCTGCAGAAAAAAACAGGGCCATATAGAATCTGTAATTAACGTCCCTCAGTTAAGCACCTCATTAACGAGGTTATATATGGCGCTAATTAAATTGTTATCCTGCAGAGCCTATATTCTCCTCTTGATTGAATCATTTTGATGAATAATCCGTCAGATATGGTGCTGAAAAAGCAAGAGGCGCCGATACATCTCTCTAACGCTATAACCTGATAATCGCAGGAGGAGAAATCCCCCAGAGGTCAGCATGGGGTCAGTGTCTTGCTCAAGGACACTTCAGCAGGTCGCGTGGGTGGCGGCAGCGGGCTCGAACTCACTCACTCAATGCAAAAATGGCGCATGACCACATGCATATGCTGGTAATATATCGTGAAGTTGTAAAGGCGCTTTTTTTTTAATGATGGAAATGCATGTGGTGTATGAGCAACAAAGAGCGCGCGCGCGCACGGTCACGCGCGCCTCCCGGCCGCTGGGTGGCAGTGGTGTGGTTTCTCTCTCTCTCTCTCTCTCTCTCTCTCTCTCTCTCTCTACTGTGGGGAACTCATAGGGGGAATCACCGGAGGGGAACAAAGAAAGGAGGGAGAGAGGGGGTAGTGTGTGTGTGTGTGTGTGTGTGTGTGTGTGTGTGTGTGTGTGTGTGTGTGTGTGTGTGTGTGTGTGTGTGTGTGTGTGTGTGTGTGTGTGAGAGAGAGAGAGAGAGAGAAAGAAAAAGGAGGGGGAGGAGAGGGGGTCTCCCTTGTGACAGGACATAGGCTATATGGAAATTTGAATGGCTCACATTCACCTCTACCAGAGCGCACATGCCTGCTTTAATTCACCATCTCTAAAGCCGGCACCATCACCACCATCACCTCCCGGTATGACTTGGAACGTGCGTCACGGCAGCGCCACCGGTCACCAGAGAAAGAACCTCCGTGTGGATTGTAGGTTATAGAAGTATACCTAAACATCCATAGCCCAAATGGAGCTCTGTCACCCTTCTAGTGTGCGTGCGTGTGTTCATGCACTGACAACAAGAGCTTGTGGGGTTCCATAAGAGCAGCTCTTTCATCATGCCCATCACACTTAGGCCTAACAGGGCAGGCAAATGTGTGATGATGGAAGGAAATTAGATGAAATGGAAACATCACCTGACGTAAAATTCAATAACACAATAACAGGACTCACAGTCTTTAACCGGCTGTGCACCTTTTCATATATTGCGCTATAAAGCACCATCTAAAAATATAAATCTGCCCGTAACAATAATCGTCTAATAAAGGATAAAACACAAGGGTCATGTTTAAAATAGAATTGCAGACCTACCTCTCTATTTAATAATTATTAGTGCCACTGATAGACCTAAAGATAGTCTACCTATTAAAATAAATTAGCTTCTTCTTCATCTTTATTATTATTATTATTATTATTATTATTATTATTATTATTATTATTATTATTCAAAAATGTTATTAAGCCTCTATTTTTAGAAGAGAAACAAAAACATATTTCATGTGTCTTTGTACTTTAGAATACTAAACTGGCTAAAATATAAAATTATGGCTTAGGCTATCTTGAATTTCATCTCTAAAATTAGATGAATAATGGCATAATTTTTTATTATTTTGGTGCTGCGTAAATGGCGAGAGAGACGCTGGTAGGGGTAAGCGGTGAATTAGGATTGGGCCGGTGTTTCCCTCAGCGCGCAGAGGCAGCTGTTCCTCCTCTTGACTGCCGGTGAATAGCAGCTTCCTGCCGGCTGCTGCTGCTGCTGCTGCAGCCGCCCTCAGGAGCTCGATTTCCCCTCACGCCCCGCTCGGCTGCCCGGCACGGCGGCTTCGAACGGAGCACAACAGGGACGTCGTGCAAACTGAAAGGGAAGTTAAGGATTATACCGCTGTCACACGTATTCAAGATTAAACACGAGTGACGTTGCTTTCCCCCCCCCATATATTCACGATGGACCCGCCATATTTTCCCTGCCACTGCCTGAACACGGCAGGCTCCTTGAACGCGCTGAGCTGTATTGCTCCAGATAAAGAGCATTTTTCTCGCACTACGTTATAAAAACCCATCTTAAATGAAATCAAACATATGTAGACTCAAATCTATTTTTACAACAGTGTGAAAACTCTAAAGTTTATCACTGTCCAGTTGGATTTTCGACATTGTTACAGATTTTCCTTATTATGAACCATCAGACATTTATAAACTCTACAACTGTGTGCTGTTGAGTGGTTTATTCAGGACTGAGCTAACTGAAGCCTGTTAGTCAGCCCACATGTAAAGCCTCAATCAGAGGCACAGGTCTGGATCAAAGTGAGTTAAGTGAGTAATTGAACTTTGTGGTTAAAAAGGTTATACTCTCATTTGACATGTTGCCAGAAAAAAAGGAAAAAAAAAAACCTGCATTCTCCCCCTTTCTCCTCAGATCCCACAGGTTCACTGATTCTGTATGTGTGTGTCCCAGGGAAGTTTGCAGTCAGTGCAGAGGGAATTTGTAAATGTTGCTCAGGGAGGAACATTCCTGCAGCACTTCGTATCATGGATGCAGCAATAAAAAGTCCTGAATATTCCTCCTTTCACCTGCCTTTGAAGCCCTGGAGTGAGGTTGTTACTCCAGCAAATATTTTCTATCAGCACATTTCAGCTACAATCCAAAATACAGAGTTTTAACTCAAGGTCAGTTTGATAACTGCACCAAGTCTGGATGACATTGTTATGGAAAGAATCTGTAAAGATGTTTTGTGTGGCTTGAAATCACTCAAAGAAACAGTTTTGTGTCATAGTGTGAGAGTCAGCTTACACAGCCTTTTTGTTTCTGAAGGTCATTTGCACAAGAACCAACAAAAGTGTGTCAAAACCTCTGCATGTCTTAATATGATATTAATGTTACTTTCTCCCGCAGGTGTGCAAAGGGAAAAAAACTATGTTTTTTTTGCATGTAGAACAAATACTTTTATATAAAGTTTTAGCAGCAAACCAAGCAATTTTATAATATTTGCTGCAACTGCAACATTTGTAACACAAGTTGACACATACTATATGCCTATTCTCACTTGACGTATCAAAGTGTTAGAATAATGGAAATGATCGTAAAGCAGAAGCGCTGCACTGTTTTTCTCATGCCTAAACACCTTCATCATCCTCATCAAGTCCAGATATTTATTTGAAAAACATCCATTTGTCCTCACAGCCTATGATCTTCCTCCTATAGATAGATAGATAGATAGATAGATAGATAGATAGATAGATAGATAAAAATGTAAATAAATGAATACATAAAGAAATTATCTAATACTGCGCACACAGTAAATAAATAATAAATATAGGCATAGCTAAAAATATTATGCTAATTAAATAGCTAATACAAAAATAATAAAATAAACACATGATGTCTGACCAGGCTTGCATACATGGTATGCAGACAGACAGACAGACAGACAGACAGAATCAGGCAGGCATTCACTGCAGCTCAAATTAAAACGCTTTAAAATCAGGCAGAGTGAAGGACGACCCTGAGGCATCTCAGTTTTTCCTTGTACAGGGGGTCTTAACTGAGGATCAACTTTCATGCAAGCACTCCCAAAGAAGGATGTTTCTTTGTTCTATCAGAGCACACTGCGTCTCTCTCTCTGGCTGACAAGTGAAAGAGATGATGATATGGGGACATGTCATTATGAAGAACACAGTATTACTATAGAAAAGTCCAAAGAACATTATTTATGTATGTGTTAATGAACTGCAAAGACATGCAGGGCCTCTCATTCTCTGCAAAAAGGGTAGTTAATTACAAACATCCTTTGCACAGCTGTTAATTTATTTAAGTATGAGTGTGGATTGACTGTCACTGTACAAACCCAGTGTGGCACTCAATAAATAGAAAATATTTACTGTTCTGTTTCTCCTCCTTCCGCTCTCCCTCCAAATGCAGGGTTAATTGAAGACGGTCATGCAGAGTGCATAAGCATAGATTCATTGTTCGGTGATGCAATATGTAGCTGATGTGCTCAAAAATGTGATCTCCGAGAGGCTGCCATTGGTTTGTGTGGAATGAATGCAACACAAAAGGAGCACAGCAGAAAGAAAAGTGTCATTCTCCACCTGATTCAGAGCCCATTATAGGTTGAGAGAGAAGACAGAGACAGAGATGTGTGTCTGTGTGCGTTTGTGCTTGTGCATGTTTGAGTGGGGAGAGGTGAAGTGAAAGACGCCCAAAGGTGTATAAAGCGCATGCATCCATTCGCTGTCATGATCGGCAGCCTTTATTGTCCGAGCTGGTTGCCAATCAGACTGAATTATTCTGCAGTGAATCGACTTGCAGGCAGTTGACCAACGGCTGTTTCCTTTATGCAAAAACAAACAGTAACTCTGCAGTCTGATTTAATTTCCTACCCTTTCTGTCACGACTCTCATTGATTGGCTCCTGTGCTTTCAACTTACAGCCTGTCTTTTATCATTCTCACGCTCCTTTATTTCTATTGCTGTTTTTCCTTTTTGTCCACAGCACCTAGCTTATTTTAAGCAGTGATGAAATCTGGGATCCCAGTGGCAACAGGCGACTTTACTGCATGTGTGTGTGTGTGTGTGTATGTGTGTGTGTGTGTGTGTGTGTAGTTTTTGGGGCAGGGCAGTGCAAGCAGCAGTCTGATCCATACTAATGTTCATTGATAGGAAAATCAATGGTGCATTGATTCAAGACTTGGCTCTGAGAATGGGGGTTGGATGCAAGTGTGACGACTGGTGGAAGAGCAACAGAAAGAGGAAGAGACGGAGAAAGAACAGTCGAGGAAGGAAAGGATTAGGCAGATGAGGATGAGTAAAGAGGAAGAGGGGGAAAGAGAGAAGTTGGAACCGCTGCAGGCGCGAGCCATGGAGGCTGCTGTTGGGGGTGGGTAACTATATGTGTGAACAACCTGTCGTGGCCTAACTATTCTCTTTTCTCTCTCTGTCTCGCAGAACTGCTCTTGAGAGTGGATGAACAAGCCTCAAATGGAACCCGAGAAGAATAAAAAGAGGAGAAACAGGAGAGGAGGAGGGGAGGGAGAAAATCAATTTTCCCAGACAGAGGCAGGCTGGCCTAATGGCAGTCTAAAAGAAGAGGAGGAGGAGAGGACATATTTTCCTCTGATTACCTCCTGTAGCCTCTCCGGCAAACCTTGAAAGCTAGCATTGCTACAGCATCGCTCATCCGACCTTTTTGCAAAACGTACAGAGTCTAGTTGCTTCTTTACTCAGCAGCAATCAGGCTTTGAAGTGGACAGCAAAAATCCCAACATGCAGAATGACAAAGAATGGTCAATCAAACTGACCAAACAGACTTTGAGCATAAGGTAGATCTTCATAGGCAGATGTGCACATTATTTCTCCTTACTCTGAAATGCTGACAATGGTGGAACATTTTGAAGCCGAATTCTTCTTCTTTTTCAAACTCTCTGTGGCCCCTTGTAGAAGTTATATAACCCCTACATCTGAGAGAGAGAACCAACTGGATTAAGTGGATAAAGGTTTCCATTTGGCTGAGATGAATCATTTACAAATGATAAAGGAAGGAAATTTGTCATTAGTGTCTCTTCCAAATTAAAGCCCATATCTTGTGCTTGTGATTCTCCGCTATAGAACGGCCTCTCTTATGTCATATGACCAGGTCGCTATGTTCAATTTCCTGCAACAGGCTTTATCATTATAAATTGGTGAGTGAAGTGGACATTCAGTGCAATGCAGAAAATGCAGGCAGAGATTTGTTCCAGTTCTAGCACAGTGAATTTCAAATCTTGTTTATGGCTCTCCTCATTTAATAAAATGTTCGTGCGACGGTACAAAGTTTGTTGGATTGTTACCATTACCAAACTGACAAAAGGAGCAATAAGTCTTTGGGTTCAAACTTCTTATTAACTAATGAACCTAAATAGTCCCAATTACTGCATGTATGAAAGCTTCAAAGAACAAATGCTCGTGAGGTAAACCTGCTGTCTTTGCAACAAAAATGTTGCCTCAAGCCATCTGAAGTTAGAGTCTAAAAGGTTGTGACCTGCAGCAGAACCGAAAAAGAAAAAAAGGCACCAAAACAGGGACAGATGTGACCTCAAAACCACAAAACGCTTCAACAGCAACTGTCTGCTTCTGCTCATTAAACTTGTGAATGTTCAACCAGCTATTAAACAACGTTTCAATGAACTCCTCCTTTTCTTTGGAAATGCTTACTGTACAAATAAAATGTTTCTTTCCCAGGGAGATGAAACTGGTGAAAAAGCTCCGAAGGGTTTGAAAAGCTATTAAATGTCTGTCCGTCGGTCTGTTACTGTTTTCCTGTCATTCCCTCCCTGTCTTGTTGGCTCTTTGTGTTTTTCTGTCTCTCTCGGCCTGTGAGGTGAAAGTGGCTTCCATGGTAACGGCACATTCTGTTTATGCCACAACGTCTCACTTCATCACAAGCTGTTGATGCCTTTGATTTGCATGTGTGCCCGTGTGAGTGTGTGTGTTTGTCCCCCCCCCCCCATTTCTGCAAAATACATCCTAAAGCACACACACACACACACACACACACACACACACTGTACGGGTGTTTGTTAGACTAACAGGACAGGTTAAGACTATAACCCGCAGACATCTGATGCATCACATTCCTCCATGAAATAAAGAGAAGTCATGTGAAAAAGCTATTTTGATTCCCTGATATTTTTTCTGTCAGTCTTTAACGGCTCATTTCTCTTTATTCATGGCGTGCTATCAGGATGAAAAGCTGTTGTTTATGTGTATCATCAGTTTTCCATACAATTACACCATGGAAAAAAAATATAATACAAAAGAAAAACAAAAAAAAAATGCTCTTAAGCCACGACAAAAATGCCAACATGTGCATTTATCTTGTGCAAATGTCAGTATGGAGTTTAAGTTGAACAAAAATGTAAATAGGAAATTAGCACTTCAGCTGTTAAGATTAAAAAATGTGGATTTAATCATGCTTAATTTCCTGATTCTGCACGATGATCCTGTACACTTAACCACTTAAATTAGCAGCAGAAACAATGATTATGACTTCTTTTCACCAAAACCAGTCACCCCCAATTAGTGGAGTAGGGGGAGGGAGGGTATGTAAGGGGGCGAGAGCGGAGGAGGGAGGAAGGTTCTGGCTAGCTGGACCCCCTGCAGGGCAGAAAGGGGGAAAAATGGATTCCATACCAGGAAATCCATTAGGGCAGGGAGCAGCGTGGAGCTGGCAGCACAGAGCGGCTGCCGTGTTTTTTAAAAATTCCTCATTAGGTGTAATTTCTAAATTACAATCAGCATGGGTAGAATGAGAAGGCGAGGATCTGACCAACTCATCAGGATAATCAGGGTAATAGCATGATTTGGAGTGAGCGCTGGAGCAGAGGGAGACAGGGATGAAAACCAAAGAGAGCAGAGATGGATTGAGGGTGAATTTTAATTCTGCTGCTGCTGGACACCGACTTTAGGATGTTTTTTTTTGTTTTTTTTACTACTAAGTGATCTAGATATGTGCTGCGGTGCAGGTTGGGTGGCTGAAGCAACAAGCCAGTGGACCGCAGGGGTGCATCTCTCTCTCTTCTTCTTCTCCTGCCATCCACCTATGAGCATAAGACGGAGATGGGGGAAAAAACGGGTGAAAGTGAAGCCAAACGGCGTAAAGGGAGGAATAAGAGTGACAGAAAAAAGGGTGGAGAGCAAGAGAGGAGAGAGGGAGTGAGGGGCCTCTGTAAGGGAGAGGGAGAGAGGAGGGGAAACGGCAGGAGGGGAGGAGGGAGGGAGGGAGGGAGGGAGGGAGGAGAAGAGGTTAATTTGCACATATTAGAGAGGGCAGGATTTTTCATTAAAAGGAGATTGAAGTTGATATATGCCTGTGCGCTCCTGACACACTGTACACTCTGATGGTGTTAAGTCCTTGACAGAACAAAGGACTTCCCCCTTTTCTCTCTCTCTCTCTCCCTCTCCCTCTCTCTCTCTCTCTCTCTCTCTTTAGCCTGGCTGCAGCTCTGGCAGCATTGGTCTAGCTTTCCAAACTGTTTCATGGCGAATGGAAGCTCAGACAGTGTCATAGCCCTCCTCAATGCATATGCACACGCTTACTTTCTTTCCCATGTAAATTCATGTGGAGGGAGCATGGCTGTCATACATGTATGCCACTGCTTAGTTCCTGTGTGCGTGCGCCAAACCAGGTGGTCAAAAGCTTCGGCATAACATTTGGCTCCACTCCCTTACCACAAACAGGAAGCACAAGAAGCCGACGCCTTCTGATATTGATTCCTATTCTCTTTTACTGAAGGAAGCTTTCAGTCAAGAGTTACACAGTATGATTATACAGTTGCTTGTTTAGGTGCTGGCACTTCTAAAAAAAAAAAGAGAGAAAAAAAAAGGTTGCTGGACACTGACAAAGCTTCCAGTCCATTGTTAAAGGCCATCAGTCACTCAGGTAAGCTGATCTGATGTCTGCCTCTGGCCTGAGGTGAAGTCATAGCTGCTGCAGAAACAACAGAAGCAATAATAACAACACTTGGCTGTGATCCGTTGTTTAGGACACACCTAACTGGTATGAATCGTTCTGCTCTCCTCTCCACGTCTTCTTTTATCTTGTTTTTCTCCGACCACATCTGTCATTCCGTGCTGGAGGGTTATACCTGATCTTTGACCTTAGTTAGCGCAGCCCTTGAGACCTGTTTCGCTCAGACTCACGCATGCATACGAGCCCGCACACACAGAAAAGGAGATATTGATTGGTGATAGATAGATAGAGCAAGGCGCTGATAAGGAGGCCATATTTGATGTTTGTTCTGGCCGTGCAGAGAGAGGCGGAGAGATTAAATCACAATTAGCAGCCTGCTCCGTCCTTGGATTCGTCCCCACTTGAGGCTTTACAAGAGTTTTGGGGTTGAGCTTAAAGGAGGACGGGTGAGGGATTGGAGACAAGGGGCATTCGGCCTGCTGAAATCCACTGTGGTAAGAGACGTTGATTAAGATGCACTGCTGTGTTATTCAAGAGTGTTTTGTTTTTTTTAGCTTTTAGATGCACCACAACCGATTCTTCTCTAAAGACAGATCTTTGTTTTCCCTCCGTTGTCTTTCCTGTACAGTAGTGGACTGATTGACAGCCATCAATACATGCCTGTAGGCCCACAATGGGTGTGAGCCAAGGTCACACACACACACACACACACACACACACACACACACACACACACGGAGAGAGAGAGAGAGAGAGAGAGAGAGAGAGAGAGTAGCTGCTCTGCTATCTTTCAGTTTAAGAATTTGGTTTATCTCTGGAGCCGGTTTTTAACCAATGCATTTTCTGCTTGCACGCGACCAAAGTTTTTTAAGCATTCGTGCGCATACCTACTGAATGCTTTACAAAACACTTATGTAATTGTGGGGCAATTATACAGGATAATGATAGATGCTAAAATGTGACAGTAGCACTACTACAAAGGCAGGTATGTCACTTAAACAGCGACATGTACTGTAAATTTGCTAACGTTGGCACACCTTGGACACCATACTGGTCATACCTGTAAGGCTGCAGCTCTTTAACACATTTAACTTGCAAGAGGAAGAGGAAGTTATAATTGTATTCATCTACAATTATAACTTATATGCTATATAGAACTGTTTCACACATGAGAACATGCGGTCTAAATTCACGTATGGGTTTTCACATTTTACCCAAAGGCTCCTGTTTTTTTTCCTTCTCCTGATTCCTGCTAATCTGCACAGGCAATCTTTTCACTACAGTGTTATACACAGTGTTAGCTTGTTGTGATAAATGCATATCATCACTGCAATCCAAAGTCCAAGGTCTTCTCCTATCGATTATTACATAAGAGAGGTTCAATCAAAACAGACCAAACCCCGTTCTGGCAGCACAGTGACCTGAGAGTCCCCCTTTACATACAACCAGAGCCAGCCGAGGATCCAAATCCCCCGGTCGAAAAGGCAGCATGTGTATGTAAGAAAGGCTGTATACGTTGGCCAGTGTGTGCACGGTCTCAAGGGTTGGGAGATTATGTCGACAAAAGGTGCACCTGGTGCTTTAGATTGAGTTTCTCTCCTCCCCTTCCTCCCTTTATCCCTCTTCCATCCCCCTCTCCCCTTCTCCTCTGGCCATTTCCAACATTACCCTGGGACTTTTAAAAGATTAGACCATAGCTTTTTAAACTGTGCCGTTAATGCATGTCAACAACTTGGAATAAGGGAAAGTTTAAGGGGCAATACAACTTTTAATATCAAAAATACCCCCCCAGTGGTGGGAATACCCTTACTAGTTATTTTAAACTCTTATGTAAGCATGTGCGTGTCGGGGGATCATTAAACCTTATCCCTATGTAACTCATATCTGCTGGGGGTCTGCACGCCTAGACATAAACACATATGTACGTGCTCAGTTACATCATATTAAGGTCTGAGTCTTTTGTATCACAGTACAATATTTATAATATAGAGATGGTGGAAGAAGTATTTAGATGTTTTACTTTAGTTTAACAATAATGCACCCTTTTTTTTCAGCCACACAAATTTGTATTTTGAACAATTTGTGTTTTTTGGGAGTTATTTTTTGTTAAATATTGTCTAATTTTAACCAATGGAGAAGTTTAGAGAAGAAATAGAACTAAAGAGCTTGTAGACATTAAAAAGGTCATAAGTGACAAAGGTATAAGTTTTATTTTATTTTATATGACTATCATATGTTTAAAGCATAACATTAATTTGAAAAGCCACTACAGCTGTCAGATTGGTGTAAATAGTACACAAATGGAATAGGAAGTGTTTCAGAATTGTGGCTCCTGAAGTAAATGAACAGTCATTTTCTTCTGACAGCACAAATTTGCTTGTATCCCCACGACATTTTGGTTTTGCATTAAAAACCGAACACTCAATGAGAAGAATCACATTTTTGAGGATTAATTTATCATATTACCAGATCTGCAGCAGGCAAAATATGAATTTTTCACCTTAAATAAAGCTCGCAGGCAATGCTGTGTCTCTCATGTCTTTTACTCTCGGAGACTCAGGTGCCTCTGCTGTTTTTTTAAGGTGTCATTTTTGTGACAAATTAATTAATCATCTTGTATCAAGGCTGCCTGCGTCCGCAGGTTCTCTCCAGTGTGAGATACATTTACAGTTCATTCACAGATCCTTTTGTGTGCATTTTCTCAAGGTCTGTGTGATCACACACACACACACACACACACATAATAGCTCACACACACTTAGAAACTTAACAGCCATCAGTTGATAGAAGAAGTCCAACACACACATAATCGGTTCTTTCATTTCTTTCTCTCTCTGCAGTCTTCTCTACCTATCTCAGCCCCTGACTCCAACAGCATGTGTTTGTTAGTAAGTGTGTGTGTGTGTGTGTGTGTGTGTGTGTGTGTGTGTGTGTGCTCTTGTGGGATTCACATGTAAGCCCCCCCATTTCCAAAACACACACTCACACACTAGCCTTCCTCTCCAGCCCAGGGGTCTCCAGTCTGCATAATAAATGAGGCCTACTGATAGGTGGACGAACAGGGGAGAGGGAGGAGGAGGGCCCCCTTTCTCCCCCCCATCTCTCTCTCTCTCTCACACACACACACACACACACACACACACACACACACACACACACACACACACACACACACACACTCCTGGGCCTGCACCATTATACAGTTTTACCATTTAGCAGCTGTTGCCGTTGGAGAAATCCCAGGTCTCTTTACATGCTTGTTGTTCACTCATTTATCGTGATTGCAGCAGCGGTTCTGCTCCGCTTCAGTCTCCGATGTTCTGATTTCAGATGCTGGAAATGAGTTCAGCTCTCCACAGGGATGTCTTCCTAGCAATCCAGTGCACTGTCCTTGAGCAAGGCACTACTCCCTCTACTGCTCAGGGCAGCCTCCAGGTGTTTGTGTGTGTGAGAGCCTCCCTCTTTCTGCAGGTTTTCCCCTGGTGTTTATTATAGCTAATCATAAAAATACACACATACATGCAGCAGAGCGGTGGATCAGAGGTTTTATAGATGCTTATGCATGTTGAAGCTTTTTGAGCTGACACATGGATTGATAAATAATAAAAAATTTGTCACCTGACAAGTATAGAAGAAGGAAACATTAATAATACAACTCTCTTTTACTCTATTGCTTTCAGTGTAATTATTATACATAGACACACACATGAAATTCCCTCACCCTGTCATCACTAATCAGGCCTGGAATTATTTAATAATATAGACCTCTCACAATCATTTGAAAGTAATTATCTGTAATGATCTGCCACTGACTGATCTATTTTTACCTGATGATCAAACCAGATCTCATCTCAGATCTATATCCTGTCACATTCATTATAACCCCACAAGCTTACATTCATCTCTGCCAGCACCACCTGTCCTTGTAATGGTGTTTCATTCTTCACCCGGAGCCCATTCACAGTCATGGTAAATATAAGGAATACAATGCTGGCTTGTTTTTGTCCAGGATGTAAACATCTTAAAGGGAAATACATCATGTTGTCAGAGTGTTTGAGTGAGTGTGTGTCTTTTAATTTCTGATGATATTCTAATATCAATCAAGGTCTAACCAGTTACTGTGGATGCAGTCCTAATATTATCAGCATGTTACATAATAAAAAATAAAAATAAAAATGTTTAAAAAAATATTTAAAAAAATAAAAACAAATTTTAAAAAAAAAGTATGTCACATTTTAGCATAACTAAATATGCTTTTAAAACAACAAGGCATGTCAAAGTCAAATAACAATTAGATTTCTAGATGACTTTTATTTAATTTATACATAATTTAGTAGATTTATTTATGGGTCATGTAGTTTCCCTGCTGGCTGCTGTGGTCGATGGTCTTCAAAACATAAGCGCCGGGGCTCTGTGTGAACTCTGCTGAGCTGCATTTCCCCCTTCAGAATAAGGGGGAAAAGCAGACGACAGAAAACCACTGATTCAATCCCTTCCCTACGCAGCTCCATTTAAACGCTCTTGGCGCACAGTGAGGCTACCCCACCCGCTTTTGTGCGGCTTTCGGAGCTCCTGTCGTCTCCGCGGTGTTGGGAGACGCAGGCAGCGGGGCAGGGACGTCTCGCTCGCCGCGCAGCGCTTCACTCCGCTCGGCAGGAGAGCGGAGGAGTCACCGCTGAGTGCCGCGAAGACGCTGCTGCACGCCGGTGACTCACTGCTGGGCTACAGCCCACATGTGGCGTCGTAGGCTATATAAAGTAGAATTAGATTAATTTAATGTTATCAAAAATCAATGCTAGGAACTATTAAATCAAAGATATATTTTTATATTGTTACTGTGAAGTCTTAAAAATCTTTCAGACTTTGGAAAAAAGTTCTAAATTATCTAAAATACGATCCTAAAGTCATAATTAGTGATGTTATTCTCATAAAACCTCTTATTTATCAATGTGTTTGGGGAATTCTTAATTTTCTGTTATGTATTTTCAATTTCATTATTTCCACTTTCACAGAGAGTCATGGTTTAGAATAAAATTTTAATTAATTGTACAACACATTCTAAAATGAAGTTAGTGTCAGTGGTGATTGTAAAACGGTTTAACTTTATGGCTCTAAATTGCAAGCACTCATTATGAATCAAACAGGGTCATTTTGTGTGTTTTTTTTCTTTTCTGTTTTGAGGGTCTACAGACAGGAAGTGATGTGTTGCAGATTGTAAGCCCTCAGAGACAAATGTTTGAATTGTAGGCTAAACAAACATCATGACTTGACTTTCAAGGTAAAAGTGCGCTCCTTATATTTAGTGTAACTTGTCATTTTGTTTTTACCCTGAAGTCACTGCATGTGCATTGTTAGAGAAGCTCCAAGGTGTCATTGAACTGGGAGGCAGAGGAAGAGGGAAGGATGTGTGTATGTGAATATGTGTGTGTGTGGCAGAGGGATGAATCCTGCAGCCTGCAGCTTCTCCTTGCCACCATTATCTTACAGGAGAGAGACCTGTGGGTGGACACACACACACACACACCCTGGGAATCTCCTCAGCTGTTCCCGCTACAGTCTCCTTGTACCCTTCTTTCTCCTCCTCCTCTTCCTCCTCGGCCCTAAACACCTCTGTTTGCCGGATCTGGTTCCACTCTGCACCGGATCAGGGCCCCTAGCAGCTGACTGCAGGTTTCTGGCTGGGATTAAGCCTCCTGATGGCAACCACTCTGTGATGATTTACACTGCATTACTGTACACACCAGCGGCTGCCTCCTCCTGCTAATGGTTTATTAGACCGGAGCCGCTCACAGCTTTTTTGCTCTTGCTCTTTGAGGGTGAGTTCTAATTAAATAATTTAACCGAATTACCAAACATATGTATGACCTGTGTATGAAAAACTCATGGCACCTGGTGAACTTGTTGTTTTTTGTTTGTTTTGCTTTCATTTCTAGTGGGAAGTCTGAACTGCTTTTCCAGGATGGGAACCATTAAGGCAACAAATACTGCACGTGGAAAATCAACGTCCTGTGAAAACCATGTATCTCCAAGCCATCTGATGTTCGGTTGTAAAACAGCACTGCTGTCAGTTTTAGATTAGGTGGGTTTCAAACATCTACAAAATTCAAAACCACCAAATTTCAACATATGTGATTTTCACGGTGCTGACTTTGAGGCATCCTGGACTAGACTGGTTCGAAACACACTGGTGTGATGTGTTTCTTCAGGGTCATAGTGGATGATACATTTAATATAAATTAATATATTGAAAACAAAATTTTGTCATCAAGATTAAGTCATTTTTAAGACTGGTTTGGTAAAATTTAGGAGCCTTTTCTTTTAGATCTATAGAAAAAGAGCATAAAATTACAAGTAAAATTCTGTATTTCAGCAAAATTTTTTTACATTTTTATGTAAAAGTCCCTTCCATAATTTCTTTTTCCTAAAGTTTGGATGTGTGTGCACAGTATGATTCAAGCTGTCATTTGGTTTTCACGGGATCAATAAGGACATGAATAAATCCCAGAATCAATCTTTGGTTTCTCTCTGCTTCAAGCTGTCTCGACTGCAGTTCTGTCCTCCAGCTTTGTTCGCTCTAAAAAGGCCAGACAATTAAAATGCTTCATTTTGAAACAGGAGACTGAATCCTAGAAGGCAGTGATTGAAACATATGGAGCCTGCTCGGTCAGAGGCAGGTATCCATGTTGCTGCAGCGCATTCCTCTGTGACAGCAGCTCAGCTCGCCTCTGAAGCCAGATCTCTGCCCAACATTTGTCTAATCATCCAGGGCTTAACCCTCCTGCTGGCCTCTATCTGGTCTGTCTGTGTGTCTGTCTCTCTGTGGGCATGTCTGTGTGTGCATGTCTGTGAGAGAGGGAAAGGGAGAGAAAGAGAGAGAGAGAGGGGTCTCCTGTCTCCCAGCACCAGGGCTTAGTCATGTTTTGACTTTGTGATCAGGCACCTGGTCGGGCAGCACACAGGGGTCCTGCATCAGCTGGTAAGCCCTACCACCCTTGGGAGGGTTTCTGGGGGAGTTTGATCGATGATGGACACAGGAGCTTTGCCCTGTGTGTGTGTGTGTGTGTGTGTGTGTGTGTGTGTGTGTGTGTGTGTGTGTGTGTGTGGTAGGGAGGTGCTGCTATTAGAGAGAGTGGAGGAGAAGCAGCTCAGATGCTGGAGCCTTATAAAAGAGATGGTTCTGGGTGGTGGTGGTGGTGTATTTTTTTGGGGGGGGGTTTAAACAGCCTGGCTGTGATTGACAGGGCTGATAGTGAGAAGGGGGGGGGGGCGGTGAAGGATATTTGGCAGTGGGAGGGGTGTGTGAGCAAGTGCTTGAGAAAAGAGAAGAGAAAGGAGGGGTTATGATGTTGAATGCAGGTTATAGTATGTGTGTGTAGGTGTGTGTGTGTGTGTGTGTGCAGAGCTGGGGGCAGAAAACTGAAGGGTGTATGTGTGTGTGTGTGTGTGTGTGTGTGTGTGTGCGCGTGTGTGTGGTGGGGGAGGGGGGATTTGGGGGGGGGGACAGGGGTGCAGGGGGAAAGTGAGCTTTTAATTACCAGGGCAGAAGCAGATGTAGCAGAATGGTGCCCCCACCTCTAAACACACACACACTGGTTGTTTCTTGGCAGCTGGAAGTCATCAGCTTCAGTGTGTGTGTGTGTGTGTGTGCATATTTGTTAGGACAGGAGCCTTGAAGCACATTGTCTAAATTTGAAGATGTTCATCTTCTATTGGCACTTCTTTACCTTGATTATTCACCTTCTGCTCCCTTCCTACTGAATAAATCACATCTGCTGCCATCTCCTCCATCATTTCCAATGTAATTAATGCCATATAATATTAACCAAGTTGGCTATTTCACTCTATAATAAAGTGTACTTAATATTACCTGGTTTACTTTCAGCTTATCCACAGTCCCTCTGAATCGTGATCAGAAAATAAAAAAGCTTTCATTAGATGTGTCATTTTCATTATTTAGGCTATTTATTAGTTTGGTATGGATTTAACGACCAGATGAGGTTTTAATTGTTGGTGTATGCATGTGGCACTATTTTGTGGATATTTAATAAATGATGTATGCCTGAATTCTTTCAATAGATTTGAAGAATGCTTTTTTAAATATGTCCAGATGAGAGTTAGTCTTCTGGGCTACCTTTGGATTTTTTTTTTCCTGTTCACACATTAGTGCTGTACCTATCAAATTATTGTAGAGCCTGCTGCATATGCATGTCAAAAACTGCATATTATACGCATTTTATATTTATGTCCTGAAGGCATTATGACAAATGAAATCCACGTACATTTTCAGCTTAAAAGCTACATCTATTTTGAAAATACACTTTTCATTATATTGTTTTTAAAAGGTTTAATGTAGAGCTCAATATTGTGCAAATAAATTCCTTTGAAATGACAATTGATGGAGCAATTATTTTAGGCTTTATTTTTTATTATTATGAGCAGCTAGTTATTTTACTCACTGAAACACAGACCAAATGCTCCTGTAACTTTATCCATAGTGTTTCTTTATTTTGGTGTTTTGTAATACAAATGTCAAATTTTACCCCATTATTTTCCACTTGTACAAAATTGATTGAAACAAATGTGTGCACAGATGAAAACGTGGTGCCCCAAGTATAAAATCACTTCTCAAGAAAAATGGTGCAAAACTTAAAAAAGAAACACAATGTCCCTGAACATATAAAAATAAATTAATACTTTGTGTGTCCAGTCATTGTCAACCTTTTTCTCTGGTCCTTAAGATTCTCACACACACACACACACCCACACACACACACACACACTGAGGCTTCATTGGCTTTCCTTCACACCAGCACGGCCAATCACAATCACTTATGTACACCAACGGCCAATGGAAAAGGTCTATGTACACTTAACGAGGTAAAAACGGTGCCACTTTATGACCACCGACACACTTCCTAAAAAAACAGTTATATACAGCCACACCCCCGCCCCAATCAGCCAACTATCAAGTAGCCTCTAGCCTTCAAACACAACACAGAATAGAAGTCATTAAAGGGTTTACAGCAAGATGAACTGTAAGGAAAACAAAAGACAAACAAACCTTTACACAGTAGTACAAAATGATGTTAAATTGCAACACCAGCAGGATTTTAAAATATATCATCTTATGCCTATTACACAAACAACCTCCCAATAAATAAAAAGCACAATACAAAGTTGGCTTTGATATTAGAGAATGTAGCAGAATAATATTTCCAGGTTGTATTAAAAACAGCACGTCCAGCCTGACGTTAACCAGTCTTTTGTAACCAATTACCAGCAGAGTTGTGAAGAAGTGGGTTGAGAGACAAGGACACAAGGTACACGAAAATAAATCCTGCCTTCCGCCTTTGGCCTCAGGCACTTGGGTTCAAACCCTGATTGGCCAGTCCTGACAGTAGTGGGTTTTTTAGCGGCCGCTGCTGTCGGCCTTTTAGGTCCTGATAGGCTGGTCCTGCTTGAGAGGTAGGTGTAGCGGTGGGCTCAATCAGGAAGGTGAAGTGGAATGACTTCCACACGTTGACAACCAACTGAGTCTGTGCCGTGTGGATTCATGCGTCTCTCTGAGCATTCAACTGGCTGTTTCTCTTTTCTTTTTTTTTCTCTTTTTTCACATTTCACTTCCCTGAGTGAGCCCCCTGCATCTGGCCCAGAGGAGAAACAGTCAAAAGCAAGGCTTCTGCGGTGACTGTATGAGGCTTGGCTCACTGACATTAATGGATCTACACAAACAGAGTGAAAGAGATGCAGGATGAGAGGCAACATGAGAACATGTGAGATATTTTCACTAGCCTCTCATCCAGCATTCCCCTCAGGACCACAGCGAGACAGACGACAAACATACATCTGCTACTGTTATGTCCTGTGGTAGGGAATGGTTTCTTCTTTTTTTTTTATATTAATGCATCTCTGTTATTTTCCTTTTTACACTTGTGTTTCTGAGTGTGTGCTAGCTTCTGTGCCGCATGCACAACTGTGTTAGCGGAGGCCCCTGAGAGTCAGACAACAGAGAGACCACACTGAGAGGGATGCAACTGTGGAGGATGTAGATGCAGTGAGTGAAAAGTGAGAAACAGAGGAAATGATGCAAAAAAACAAAACACAATTCAGTTAAGAAGACAAAGACAAAATGTGAAGAGGAAGCAGAATGATAAGATCAGAGAAGAAGAATGTTGAGAGAAACTAAAAGAAAAGCTGAGAGAGGAGAACAAACACTTATTTACTGACAATCAAACAATAAGTTGCTACCAGTGATACCAAATAAAAATCATCTTAACAGTGACAAAATAAGAACCTGAAGCAGCACTAAAGCTAAAAATCTTAGAGTGGATAGAAATAAATAGTAAAAGTCAACACAAAATGTTCTGACCAATAAAAAAAAATCTGAAAAACTAAACTTGGAAAAGGTCAACTAGAGTTAGTGACTGCAAATCAATGCCATCACTCGCCATAGTGTATGCTGATGTATGAGAAAGAATGTTGTACCAGTAACACAGATTCCTCCGCTGCCAATGTCTTCATGGTTGAACTACAAAGTTGACCAAAAGGCAGATCTCTGGAAAATTCTGCATATTTATTTAAATAACAAGACCAACAACCAAAGAAACAAACAGGGCATCTGTCGTCATGTCTTCTCCTGCCCTGTGACGCCCACTGCCTTCTCGGCCAGCCGCGGCTTCTGCGCCCCTGAGGCGTGCGTGTCGGCATGTGCGTGCTGCAGCGCTAGGAAGGGGTTGGCGGTGATGGTGCCTTGGCCTTGGCTCTGGGCACCAGGCAGCAGGTTGTTGATGGGCAGCTGAGCAGAGGAGAGCGGGATGGAGGGAATCTGGGCAGAGGAGGAGAGGGACTGCAGCTGCTGGAGGTCCTGCTGCTGCTGCATCAGTTGGTAGAGCAACACCTGCTGCTGCTCCTGGGGGGGGAGGCAAATGCAGGAGGAAAAAAATTAGGATTAAGTGAAAATTTCAGACAAGAAAGGAAGGGAAACGAGAGAAGATAAGAAGGATGACAACAATGAGGGATAGGGAAAAGTTAATAAGCTTGGCAATTTAGGAAATTATCCAAAGGAAATTGTAGCTTGATGTTTTTTATGCCTTTAACTGTGTGTGTGCGCATGTGTGTGTGTGTGTGTGTGTGTTGTACCGCTGAAGGCTGTGAGGAAAGCAGCTGCTGGAGCTGATGCTGCTGCAAGAGGAATCTGTGCTGCTCGGACAGCAGGCCGAGCCGAGCAGCGCTGACGAGACAAAATACAACACACAGTCAGACAAACACAGTAAACACCGTGTCCTCAAGCACGAAACATTTTATTAAAAACCTCAAAACATCTGCGGTGTACACCGAGGATTTCAACACACACAAAATGAATATAAGAACTCATGATCTGGGCCTGAAGAACAACTATTGTACATTTATTTAAATATCATTAATACAACGGAGTATTAGGGTTTCATATATTTGAAGCTTCGTTCTCAAAACTCAATACGAGCTTTGAATGTAAAATTAAATTAGGGTTATAGAGAGAAAAAAATCTAACATTTCCAGAATATAATGTCAAAATATAATGAGAATTAAGTAATATTATTATGAGAATAAAGTCACAATTAAGAAAAAGACATAATATGAGAATAAATTCAGAACATTATGAGAATAAAGTCATAATGTTACGAGGATGAAGTCTTATAATTTCAAAGGAAAATTTAATTGTAAGGAAAATATTACTGACAGCTCTGCAGCCGACCACAACCAATCATCTCCTCCTCTACAAAAATGGCACTGCAGGCTACTGAGCAAAAGACGTAAAAGAGGAACGGATGCAAAATAGATTCAAACTATTCGGTTTGGCCCTAATTATTTTAAGAAATAACTGAATTAGCTGCAAATGTCTTAACCAACTTCACGTATGGGGAAAAGCAAGAAACTGTAATACAGCAAAAAGGAATGCAGAAGACACACACACAAAGAGCGACAGGTTGCTGTGAAGCTCTCTCACCTGGTCTTACTAGTCGCTGAGCTGCTAGAATCCAACACGCAAGCAAGAGGAAACATAAAGGAGATGATGCAATAAAGTTCACATTCAAACATGTTGTGAAGCTCAGAGATGATGTATTTTCCCTGACAGGAAAGAACTTTGGGTGTTTTTGATACTGTAACATGTGGTAAATAGAGAGAGGGACCAAAACCCGCAAAGTCTTATCCACATAACTGGAGAACATTTGGCAGCCTTTCATCCACTGACGTCACATGTATTGATTTTATTATCATTGCCCAACGAAAGCCTGTTTTGGAAAGATTGCTTGTTTGTTTTCTGGGGGGGGGGAAAAGGAAAAGAAGGGAAGATAAAAGCAGCCGTCAGACGTACCTGTTATTAACGGGCAATGTGACGCCTGTAGCTGCAGCTGTAGTGTGTGAGTGAGGGCTGGCGGTGCCCGCTGGTGTCTGGATCACCCCATTCAGTGCCCCGACGATTCCCCCCATGCCCAGTGTGCTCCCTGCACCCAGAGCGCCCATCAGCCCCGCGACACCGCCCAACCCGGCAGGGGTCGCTCCCACTGCGGCGACGCCGTTCAGCTGCGGCTGGGGTGGGCTCTGAGAGACGGAGGGAGGGGTGGAGAGAGACGAGGTGGAGCCACTACTGCTGTGGCCGCCACATGACGTACTGTCCTAAGAGAGAGAGTGAAAGACACCTGTTATTATTCATGTTCTTCTGATGATACATCGATCAGAAATGTAAATTGGTGAAGCCGTCAACTCAGTGAACTCAACTTCTCCATCTGATGCTATTTCCCCTGAACTTTAGCCAATTTATTTATAACATTATTGACATGTTACGGGAAATACAGGATTCAGACTACCAATTATGTGTTGGGTGTTTGTTCTTACCTGAGCTGCCACAGGTAACGATGAGTCAGTGGCTCCTTTCACATCTGAAACACACATTAGTGCACATTTAGATTCTCTCTCTGAGTAGATTCATTAGAGCTGCAACTAATCTCAATTAATTTTACATCTAAATAATTTAAAGTTTGTCTAATACATTAACATAGATTGGCCTCAAATGTCTTGTTATGTAAGATAATGTAATAATGTTTCAGCTTCTGTGTGTGTGTCTGGATGTAGATGTTGAGAAGCTCTTAACTTGTATTATTGTGTATCGTGTGTGTGTCTGTACCAGAGGAGGCAGTGGTGGGGGTGAAAGGCACCGATAGCTGAGCGCTGAGAAGCTGCAATCTCTCTTTCTTCATGGTCAGGGTTTTAATCTGCTCCTCCAGCTTCCTGTTCTCCTCCTGCAGCTGGTGGAGGGACTTCAACATGCCCACCACTGAAAGAGCGAGGAAGAAACGGATTGATCTGACTGATTGATCTGAGTACTAGAGTGGAGTGACAGCACTTTCAGTTTCCTGTTATTTTATGTATTTACTGCCGTCTGCTCCTGTGTGCGATGAATATAAATAATCCCCCAGCGAGGGTGAGACAAATGTTTCAAACATAATCTTAACAATGCTCTGACTTTCTGAGAGGTCACTCCTTCCTTCCCTCCACAGGGAGGTCAGAGGTCAAGATCAAGTACAGAATAGTGACCTTGGCGCCTGTGCACTCTGTGCAGGAGGAAGAGGTGGAGGATTTGGTGACAGAGAAACTTAAAACTGATTTGTTCAGAGGAAGAATGACCTGTCCCTTTTTCATTTTCACGTCATAGATCCATGCAGGATGTTCAGAGTGAGAAGACAAAAAAAGCTGATGGATCAACTGATAGAAGTGAGACATGAGACACACCTCCAGTGTGCAGGTCCAGGTATCGAACCTCAAAGCTTACTGTACTGTCTTGTTATCTCTTTGTCTTCTATTATTGATTAGTTCCTAACTAAAATCAAACTTGCAACAAGTCTGACTTATTTCCATCACTGTCCCAAGATGGAGACAATGAAATTCTCTATTATCAAAATTTTAGAATGTGTGTCATCAGATAGAAGGAGTTCAGTAGGTTTGTTTTATACTGTTAATTTAAATTAAAGTTAAATTTCCTTTCCATTTATCCGACGAAGTGATTGAAATAGATTTGTTTTGGCATCTGAGAAGAGAGTTCATACATGTCAACCTCATTGAATGCTCATCTGTAAGACTTTCAGTAAAATTCCTCGAAATTTCCCCAAAATCCATAAAATAAAAAAAAGAAAAGTTTGATTTAAATATTAAAAGTAGCAAAAGTCCACTAAATTATTAACTAAAAAAGAGTCACCTCCGCCTCCAACGACCGTCATACCTACTAGAACAGTTTATATTACATGTAGAACTCCCTGTAAAAAAATTAGGTAACCTCTTTTCATTCTAGTTTGTGCAAATTCTCTTTGTTTACAACCCAGACTGTCTGTCCACCACCAAGAAACACGGAGGAGGTTGGAATTATGGTATAGGGTGTTTTCTGCATCTGGTGTTGGTGAGCCGCTGTGATGTGAGTCCATTAATGCAATAGAGAATCAAAAGGTATTACAGAAAGGGTTGCTTTCAAGTCTGAGCAAGATAGTGTAGTGCTAATAAAAGACGAGAGGCCATTTTTCAACAAGATAATGCTCCAGTACTCATGGCAAAAACAACCAAGTCATGATTTGGAAGACATTCTCTGGTGGTGATGTTTTGGCCTGGTCAGTCACCAGATCTCAACCCCACAGAGAATATGTGGGTGCATATCAAGCCCAGACTGGTTGGCAGAAAATTTGGGGGTACTGGCCAATTGTGAGAAGCAGTCAGAGATGAATGGAACAGCATTAATGCAGCACACCGTAAAAGGCTTTCAGACAGCAAGCGGCTGTTTCCTGAAGAAAAACAAGGGAAAAGCTATCCCCTGCACATAGACGATGCAACAAGATTGTGTAATATTGTCGTTAATTTCACTTACAGTATTTGTTAAAATAAAAGCGTAATTGAAAATATGATAATCCAGGTTTGCCATTAAAAGAAAAAGCCTTTTAAATCCTTTTAACTATGCAGACAATCTTTGTATTTTCCCGTAAAGAAATCTATTGAATCTCAGTCGAAACTTTAAAATGCAAAACATCCAGAAGACTTATGGGCGTTCCCATAGGAGTTGACATGTTTGAGAGTCGGGCATTTATCAATTCTATCATGTAAAACATTTCCAATAATACCCAACCCACAGTGATGAGTGTCCTAAGGTGTGTTTTAGTGTGTGCGTCCTCACCGTCTCCCTGTGCTCCCTGCTGCAGCAGGAAGCTCTGCCCCTCGTTCCACTGCCTCTCCAGGAGCTGCTCTATGCTGGTGGCCACTGGGGGCACAGTCTCCCCGCCGCCTCCCCCCGCCCCTAGCAACCCCAGCCCCGGCCCTGGCAACGACCCAGAGGAGTCATAGCGGATCTGTAGGCCACCAATCGGAGAGCTTCACGAAGAGAGAGGGAGAGAGAGAGAGAGCATGGAGAGAAAAGGAGAGATGAAGAGGTCAATGGGGAGATTAACGGCCCAACATAAACGTCAGACAAACATAGACACTGCTGGCTATAAAACTACATCAATTTGTTGTTACAGTGGCCTTTAAAGAAAAGAGGCCAGGCTTTCTGTCTGTGTGTGTGAGAGAGAGGAAGAGGAAGAAAGACGACATGCAGTAGAGAGACAGAAAGAGGGAAGTGGACTGTCTTGATGTGATAAATCTTGATGTGTGCTGAGACATCTGTTGAGTGTGAAAGGGGGAAATAAAGGACAGCAGGACAGAAAGAAAGGTGCTTTAATGTAGAGAAAAATCATAATGGGAAAAAAATCCAGTGGAAAAATCTCACTGGTGCTGTCCGTTAATAAACACTCAGAAACACGCAGAAAACTTATAGCCTCTGAATTTGAGTCATATTTAAATAAAGAAAAAAGTAACTTTATGTGAAAGGAATAAAATTAACTGTATTTAAATTTAGACATTAAATCCTCAAGGTGTTTTAAATGGTGTTAAATGTTACTTTAACAATCTCTGTAACAATGTTTTTTATTAGTACTGAATGTCACTCAGTTCTGACTAATAAGGTCTCTTAAAATCAAGAAATGAAATACTAGATGTGCAATTAAAAAAAAAGGATAAAAAATAATAAAAAAAATCTGACCAACCTCATCAAGTGACATTATCCATCCCACAAAGAAGAAGAAACAAACAAAAACGGAGTTGTATCGTAAATACTTCCATCATGTAAGATCCATGGAAATGTTCCAAAATGAAAGAGAGGCGGAAAACCATCAGACTTGTCTGTCTGTGTGTGATTGAACCGAGAAAAAAAAAAAAAAATCTAACTGGGGTTGAAGGATGGTTACCACCTTCAAAAACACAAGTTATCGTTGGCTGAGAGAGCAAGAATTGCCTGTAGGGATAAGAGGGAAAGGTAGAGTGTTCATGTGTGTGTGTGTGGAGTGAGAAGAAGAGAGAGGAGACGAGGGGCCAGCGAAGGGAAAAGCAGAGGGGGGGGTGAAGGAGGGGTGGGGGCAGCGAGGAATGTAAATGGGGAGGAATGGGGGGGGGGGGCATCTGTGTATGCGAGTGTGTACTCACCGCGGGGTGGTCTTGGGAGAAGCTCTTATGGAGAAGCCCTGAGCTCCGACGCCGTTGTCTCCCAACTCCTGATCTACAAACACACACGGAAAAATCATCTGAGACAAAGTCGCACTACAGAGTGGAAAATGTGTGAAAACCAAATGCATCAGAAGGGAAACAGCTAAAATCTCTTTCTCCTTTTATTTTTTTTATTTTTTTTTGCATCACAGCAAACATCTGGTAAGGAGTGAGTCCTACAACCTGGTTATTCCACAGAGCCTTTATTGGTTAGGCATGTTTTATGCCCTCCTGCTCTCTGGGATTACTTACACTGTGTCTTTATAAACTCACAAATTTCTTTCCTGTTTATGCTGACACATAACAGAACTAGAAGAAAACAATTGTCTGAGGTTTATAAATTTGACCTTTCATATCTAATATCTAGGGGTGTGTAGAAAAATTGATTTATACATGTAAATTTAAAAATTCTAAATGTTAGTTATGAGTGTGAAACAGGCAGAACACAGAAAACCCCAGACAATTTACAGCAGAGCTGTCTTGTAATTCATCTACATCTTGCTTTTTGTAATTTAATGATTGAATAATTACCTTTGCGAGGCAAATATTAGATTGTGACTACGCCAACGTCTACAAAACTCGAGGGTTAATCTTTACGGCCGCTCAGCAGGCTTACAGTACATCATTTTCTAAAGCTCAGCTGTCCTCCTGTTTAGATTTATCCACCCTGGACCCAGTTTTTTTTTGAAGAGCTCAGTTCTTGGTTAGAAAACGCTGGCCAAGCGCCAAAACCAAGAGAAATACATGCATGTTCAAATTTATTCGCTGTAATGTGGCGGCATTGTAATACTTGTGGATCTCCGACCCATAAAACTTTCTCTCTTCCTTTGTATCTCTTTCACGCGAGCCTTCATTCAAGCTGTGTGCACGTTTCTTTCTCTCCTTCTACCTTCTGTGAGTCTCTACCTCCTCCCTCTGGGCCTCTGGCCAGACGCTTCTTTTCATTTTCCTCAGTAAGAGTAATGAATCACACATGCACACACATGCAAAAGCACACTTTTGCATTTACACACTCACACAAACTCCCCTCTACTTAAGACAGTCAATCCCAGCTTTTACCCCCACCAGGTCACCACTCTAGTCCCTCGCCTTCTTTTTCCAAGTCCTTTTGCTCTGGTAACCCTTTCTGTCCTGGCACCTCCCTCCAGACACTCAAAAGCAAAGAGAAACAGCTGCCAAAGTAAACAGACTACAAGCATACAAACACATGTACACCTTGCATGTTTGTGCTCACGTGACCCTCACTCGCTATGACACGGAGCTCCGTGCCGGTGTGGCTGTGCACATGTGTTGCACACAGCCACCTGCGTAACGGAGAGGTAAGGAGAAGTGTTGCATAACAAACATTTCCATTATCGATTGGAGATTTAAGGACTGGCTTTTTAATGAATCAGTCATTACATTGAGATTAAATCACCAGTTACTTAGATACTAAATTGACCAATTCAGTTGTTTTTCAGGCAAATATCAAACATTCTGCATTTTCAGTTTGAATTAAACTGGATATATTTTGCTTTTGCTGGACGGCAAATCGATTGATCTGGAAATTAAGTTGTGAACTGACTGCTGATGAAGATATTAATATTAAAGACATTCAAGAAATTAATAAAGAAGCAGACAATCCCCACATCTGAGAAGCTGGAATCAATAAACGTGACATTTTTGTGTTTGAGAAAAATGCTCATAAATATCAAACCTAAAACCAAAATAATTGAGTCGTATGCTAATTTTGTCTGTGTTTATGCTTTTACCCATATAAAATCTACTTAATAAGTTAAATACAATATCAATCAAACATAAAATGTAATATTTTTTTATTGGTTAAAAAAGTTGCCGCTTTGATTTTATTTCTAAAGACACCAAATTCTTTTTTTCTTCTTCCAGGAAACACAAAGCTCGCTTTTGTCTACACATAGGAGTCTATCTGTTACACACACACACACACACACACACACACACACACACACACACACACACACACACACACACACACACACACACACACACACACACACACACACACACACACACACACACACACACACACACACACACACCTGTGGCCCCCTGTCATTCAGGCTGATTAGTGAGTTGACCTGCAGGTCAGGGTGGATCTGGCTCTGATGACTGCTGACCGGCAGCAGGAACTGCCTGCCTACCTTCCTCCTCCTCCACGCTCCTAACTCTCTCCTCCTCTCCCTTCTTTTCTCTTTCTTCTCTCGTCTCTGTTCGGCCAGATGTCTTGTATCAGGAAGTGGCTCCTCTGATTAGGAAAGCCACTTCTTACTCCTTCGTCAGCTCTTCTGCTCTGGACAAACAACAAACCACCTCCTCTCTGCTGCAGATGCTACTTGAAGGCACCTACTGGCCTTCTCTGCTGCTCTAGCTCACCACCACCTCAACAAAGCCTTCCTCTTCCTCGTGCACTCGCCACAACTTCGAGGAGAGTTCTGTGGTTTACATGTAAATAATGTGTGTGTGTGTGTGTGTGTGTGTGAAATGCTGTGCTGTATTTGGTCATGTGACAGAGAGAATGGATGAGAAAGGGAGGGGGGGGGCGGGGACGTGGTGTGTAACTGGAGCTGATGGGAGGAGCTTAAAAACATCACCAGTGCTGACCCTTGACCTCTCTGTGGGACCGAGAAGGCGTGACCTATCCATTATCTCCCTCTCTTTCTCTCTCGACCAAAGACACACACACACACACACACACACACACACACACACACACACACACACACACACACACACACACACACACACACACATTAGGCATGTGCCATACCTGCTGGTGAGGCCTCGGATTGGGCAATGAGTGCCGCCATGGCCGAGTTGGGGTTCAGCCTGTTACCAAACATGTGCGAGGGGGCGAGGTTGAAGACGGACCCCGGCAGACCGCTCACCTGTAGACAGACGGAACATTAAGGACAAGAATAAGCCACAAGAAGCATTATTTCATTGAAACTTACATTGTATTTAAAAAAAATAATTTTTGCACCTTTATTTAATAGCTGATAAAGTAAAGGATATGAACAGGAACAAGACGAGTATCAGATGCCACAAAAGTCCTCTCTTAGTGAAGTTATGTGGTGTGTGTCTGAACTGCTTTGCAATCAGGAGCTTTTTGAATCTTGAGGAATTAAAAGTACACCTCATGTAGGAAACTGCTTCGATAAAACTGTAGAATTACAACAATGTGTTTAAAAGAACAAACAAGAACCTAAAACTTTTTTTAAATGAAATTTTAGAGCTATACTTAATGATTTTCATGAATTACTATTTTAATTATTCGTAGCTATTTATCTGACAATCATTTGTTTGATCTAAGAATTAATATTCAAGTGTATAAAATATTTTAAAGTGGTGAGAAATTCAGATTGTAGTTTTACAGAACACAACAGCACAAAAGACGAGTTTAATTAATCTGACAAAAATAGTGTTAAACTAGAAAATTTGTGTCCAAGGACAGAGATGTGCTCACTTTGTGCTGATGAAGGACCGTAACCTCTATCAGAGCAGCATGACATGAAAATGGATTTTTTTTTTAAAGTAAAAATAAGCAAAATGAATGAACAAATTATGAGATGCACACCTTCAGGGCCCCTACAAAACATGACATTTGTTGAATTCTGTCCAGCAGTTTTGAATGAGATGTGGACAGACCATACCCAAAATCAAACCTGTTACGTATGAACGTACTCAGGTCCTGACAGGGTAAACCTAGATTTTGTCTTTGGCTGGGGTACAAAAAAGAAAAAATGATCACATTTCAGAGGCTGAACTCAGCAGATTTTTGGTATTTTTGTTTGATAAATGACTAAAATTATTAATTGATGATGAAGTGTTGCGGATCCATTTTCAGCTGATTTATGTGTATTGTTCTACAAATAGATGTTTCTTTAAAACAATAACTATTATAATTTTTGAACCGCTATGAAACAAAGTCATCAGTATCAATGAGAACTTATGTTAGTGAACTGATCATTTTTTGGAGGCCTGGCTGGCATGTTATGTACAAAACTGATAATCAATCTGATTAGAGAATTTCAATGCTCTAGTAGTCTCTACAAGATTCAAAGCATCTAATTATTATTTTATGGAGGTGAAGTTGATTTGAATATAGAAAAAAATATCTAAATGTAGATTTTACATTTAAAAACAAGGGTACATCCACAGCCCGTTATAAACACACAGATCTCAGAGTCTCAACACCCAGACAGAACGCTGAGATGCTGACAAAGTGTTTCTAATGCCTTTAATCTAATTAAGGCATTTCCCAAATAAGGAACATGGGGAGAAGGGTGAGGTAAGGAGGGGGAGAGTGGGGGTGGAGCATCAGGTTTATCTTTAAAAAAAAAAAAAGGGGGGGGGGGATGGCTGACTTTTTTTTAGCTGCTGAAGACATTTTTGAAGTTTAAAATGTTTAATATGTTTAATAGTCTGATTTCCTACACTTTCTGCAGTTCGACTGAAGAGAGTTCAAATCAGTGCTAGAAAAAAAAAATTTTCCCCCTGTGAGAAGCAAACAGAGAAATACTCTGAAAATCAATGATCTGATCAATAGAATGTAAAAAAAAACACACAAAAAACAAAGCTTCAGGTTTTACACACAAATTCTACATTGGTCAAGCGTTGCCTGCCTTCCTACACTACCTACTGCGTGTCAATATCATTTATTTGTTGAAATTTAGGATGCAACCTGATAAAAAAAAACAACAACAGAAAGCCATAATCTACAGTTGTGGATTCATGGACATCCAACAAATTCCCACCAAAGCTAAATGCTAAATTCATAAAAAGAACCTGTGCCCTCAGTCAATTTTTTCCTCACTGAAATGACTTCAGACCTCTTTGTAGACCGCTCTTCCCTTCCTCCTCCTTCTCCCCTCAGTTAATCCTGCCCCCTTTCCCATCAACATTCATTTTTCATTTGCATTCATTTTTCATTCAAAGTCTCTCTCGCACTCCCTTTCTCTGTCCTGGGCTGATAGCCAATAACAGTAGGCCGGGAGTCTGCTAGCGGATTGAAAATAGCAAATGGTCTCTGTCACTAATTGACACGCACGCACACACACACACACACACACACACACACACACACACACACACACACACACACACACACACACTGGGGGAAGCCTGATTTGGAGTCCTTCTATAGTTGCATAATTCCATGCATCATACTTTACAAACAGACATTTTTAACGATCTGGAGTGATTGAAGGAATTATGGGAAAAAATAATTTTTTTCTCTCGTCAATTCCTCCTAGATCTGGCTTTACGCTGCTCTCTTTATGTCTACTTTTCTAACACACACACGCACGTACACACACGTACAAACACACACAGATGCAGCCAAAACTCATCTATACATGCTGCAAACAGGCGTGATATCCTGTGCTTGCCTGGGCCTCCCGTCTTCTATATTATGTGCTGAGCAGAGAGGAGCGGGGCAAGATGAAGGCCAGACCAGCGAGTTTAAAGCACCACAGCATGCGCGCACACACACACACACACACACACACACACACACACAGAGACACACACACACACACACACACACACACACGCTGGATCCCTTCCTCCCTCCATCCATCCCTCTGTCCCTACTGTGTTGCTTGTCAGATGTCATTACATCACAGGACAACGGAGAAAGAAAGAGAAATGGATGGGGACAGAGAGAAGGAAGGTCGAGGGTGAGAGAAAGTTTGAGAGAGAGAGAGAGAGAAAAAGAGGTGGTGAGTGGACACGGGAGAAAAATGGAGTTGGGTGGACAGAGACAGAGGACGGTCTTTGGAGAGGTTTTCAAAGGATGGGCACTGGGGTCAGTGATTGAAGATGAGGTTTTCTTGGCAGATGGGAGGGGCAGTGATTACTGGCGGGGGTTGGGCTGATCGAATGGATTCACTTTTGAATATTAGTGTATTGAAGACAGTGGGATACAACAAAAAAAAATGTAACACTTTGAAGAAAAGCATAAAAATAATTTATTTTGATCTCAATAAACCTGCTAAACTGTTGCTTTACCATCCAGGGTTTGAATGTGATATCAATTAAAAAAACATTTATTAATACAAGGAAGGAAGGATTTTCCTGAAATATGCAGCCTGGATTCTAGATCATTTTCTGATGTAATGAACAGTGAACGACTGCTTCCCCAGCTTTGTCCCAGAAGTGTGTTTTTCCACATTAGGGGACAAGCTGGAAATCTGAATAGTGAGTTTGTATTACAATAACACGTAGCCCAATTGTCTTTTTTCCAAGAAATTCATTGAATCTGACACTGAATTTCAGCAACGTATTTCCTAAAGGAGACTTATATTTCCCTGTGTATAATCAGTGTCTGATCACATTTCTACACATTCCTGTACATTTATAGTCATAAAGAGGTAGAATACCGACCACTCTGACTATATGGTCAATAGTTTTTGAAGCAAGCTGGAGAATCACAAAAGTTTAAATTAATGGTCAGCGACAAAAATTGGAAAGACTTTTGTGGTCTGAATAAACCACACCCTCATAAAGACCCTCTAAAGGTGCAGGATAAAAAAAAAATCAGATACAGAACTACACTGAGAAATCAGGTCTATATAAAAGAACAAAATGGCTGCTTTGGTTGAAGAAGAATGCTAGAAAAAACACACACACTATGACCTGCAGAAAACCGTTTTAAGTTAATCTTCAACAAGTTGTTTGAGAGTCTCAGGAGCGCTGTTATTTCTGGTTAAGTAACAAGCATGAGGAGATATTACGTTACTGAAGAAAAAGTTATTACTTGGTGTTGAAACAAAATTTAATTATTGAAGATATATGAGTCTAAAAGCTTAAATAGTCTGGTTTTCCACACTTTCTGCAGTGCGACTGAAGAGATCAGCACTAGAGAAAATGTTTTATGACAAAATTAACAAAAGACATCTGAAGATGACATATCCCAGCCAAACGCCCAAAAAACGCCAAAACAATTGTACAACAAATTCCTCAGTATATGACATATCCTCTATTCCTTTGGTGAGCCTTGAGTAGTCAATATTCTTTTGAATATATGCTATGGAGGAGAAGACAAACCTTCAAAATCATCTTTCCATTGGAAAAAAAGAATTTGTGGAAAAACCAAAATTTTAAAACACAAAACTACTTATGACGGTTAAATTACTACGTGTAAAGGAGGGTGAAGCTAGAATACATAGTATGTCAGATATACTCCTGACACCACTGAGACTCAAAACCATGTTTGCATGGAAAAAAACAGCAAAAAAAAAATTTGTAAACATCTAAAAATGTTAAGATAAAACTGTGAAGCTAGAATGTAAGCTGGTTGTAAATTTCCCCACTGTGGGACTAATAAAGGGATATCTTATCTCTCTTATCTTAATAACTACAGACGGACATATTGACGACTAAATCCCCCATCATTTTTGTGTCAGGGGATAAAAAGACAAACTTTTGTGCTTGGAATAAACCGAGAAGACCACCATAAAATCAGGTACGGAACTGAGCCGAGAACCCACAATCCACGCAAGGTCAACACACACACACACATTTCACACATAATTAACAAGCAGCGGATTAATAATAGTGCTCAGAGGTTTGGTGCGGAAGATGCTAAATTAGAGTGCTTTGGTTTATTTGTGTTCCCACAGTTTATCTACACTTCAGCTCAAAGATGTGAGAGATGTGGGTGAATTGACAGATGTGGAGGGAGTGTGTGTGTGGAGGGAGTGTGTGTGTGTGTGTGTGTGTGTGTGTGTGTGTGTGTGTGTGTGTGTGTGTGTGTGCGCGCGTTTGTGACGGAGTGTTTTTAACGAGCATGTATTTACATGAATGTGAGAGCGAGGATGGGCAACGAGAATTTCTAACACCGTTTGTGTGTTTGGACTCACATGTGTGGAGGCTGTGCTGGTTAGCGGCGCCGTGGCAGTGAATGGAGAAGGAGGGGCTAGCGAAGGTATGGGCTGCTGTTGCTGTGACAACTCAGAGCTGACCCCGCCCACGGTGACAGCCCCTGTCCCCAACGATGACCCATCCGCACCAGAGAAAACACCTGTGAAGAAATCAGACATAGTGGACATTAGCTGTGTTGTCTGCATCTAATGCTACATTTAAACATTATGAAAATACACTTTTTAGAGGATCATGGTTTGACATTTCATGCTACAGTGACTAAAATTATTACAAAATGAAAACCACAAGTAAAAAATAATAAAATTAATGATGGCTGTGTTCCATTTATTTGCTTGGCCATTGTCACGTTTCCCCCTCTGTAATGAGTGAAAAAGTCAGTGACATCATAGCAACTCTAAAATTTCCTCAGGTCTTTGTACATGTATTACTTTAAACATACTGTTAGAGAATAATGACAATGTGCTAATTAAAAATGTTGCCACCACAGCTGTAAAATATAGATTATCTCCATTATCTCTGTGTATTTTAGCAATAAAATAAACATGCTACTAACCAAACAAACAGACATAAACAAATGGCTTTATTTAAGCATATATGATTTACAGAGAAAAAGAAACAAATAAAATTTTAAACAAGGCACAGATCTGGTGACTATAACCAATTTCATGCATGATTAGTAAAATCAACAAATGTAATGCCTGATTAAGTAGGCTGGCATGCCAGTGTGTGTGGTCAAATAATTTGGGTTCTCTGTAATTGTGAAAATCTCCATCAATTAAAATAAACTCATGTTCAAACATACAGAAACAGACAGACACACACACACACACACACACACACACACACACACACACACACACACACACACACACACACACACACACACACACACACACACACACACACACACACACACACACACACAGTGCTGATGACCCGGTGTCTAAAAATCTGACAACACAAATCACTCACATGAAGCTTTTGTAAATTGGGACAGAAGAGAAGGAAAATCAATCGGCCCTTTTTCTCCCTCCACATATATTCTTAAGTCTTTTTTGCACCAATTCACATAAACTTTATTTACCTTATAAGATATTCCTTTACTAGTCGCACAATGGGGACATTTTCTAATTATTCAATGTTACAAATATTATACTACAAAACAAAACATATTTTAGTAATAAATCACAGACACGTAAACATATTGGTCCATTTTCACACACCCATACGCATGTTCCATTCTCTTATCTCTTTGACCCCCCCCCCACACCCGTGCGTTCGCCCACTAACCAGGGATAAGTCCTGCCCCTGCCCCCCTTTGACCCCAGCAGGAGGGGTGAGTGGGTGGGGGGTTGGAGGGCCCCTCAGCCCTACAAAAGCCTGAATGGCTCAGGGCAGCACACATTCACTGGGGGAACAAGAGATCTTTGTGCCAGGAGGGGAGGGGTGGAGAGAGGTAGAGAGAGAGAGAGAGAGAGAGAGAGAGAGAGAGAGAGAGAGAGAGAGCGAGGGAGCGCTGGAGAGAGATACGAACACTTCATGGGCCTACATACTATTTATAACACTTTGTAATGTGCACCAGAAAAATTGATACCCAAAGCAGGGCTGCTGTGACTCAGGGGGGCATGAGATTTTTAGCAGCTGGATTAGAGGCCAAACTAACAGTTTTATCATAGTTTAGCTCAAGCCATTGATGAGAAGAGAAACAGAGGGAGCAACAGGAGAAAAACACAGGTTCATTTGGATTCATATTGAATTTATGATGAATACAGAGCATGTTTAAAATGTCCCAAAATCGGATGCTGATAGTGAGTCATAGTCTGTGTGTGCTGAACGTTTAATCAGGCATGCTTCATATTTGTATTTATATTCCTAAACAACTGGTTAGTGCTTGCTCTGATTTTGTTTGTTTTTTATCAAAAAGGAAATTTAAAAGTGAAGAGGTTAAGAGGATTTATAATCAAATGTGTACATTGGTTAACATTTGAAACTTGAAGGTCTATCACTCATTTTTCTAAAATATTAGCATTTTTAGGTGAAAATCTTCTTAGTCCAAATATGATGATTTTCAGATTTCTTACTGAAAATACAGGATTACTTGTGCCACCAAATAAATTTTTTTTTTTTTTAGAAAAATCTGCAACCCTTGCATTATTCAAATTAATTTTAAACAAAATAAATAAAATTTGACTTTCCAAGGAGCTGTTATTTTAGAGGTGTGCTGCCCATCCTGGTGAGAACATTTTCAAATATTACAAAAATGTAATATTAAACAAACTGATTCTTATTTGATTTTTGCTTGTGATGGGAATGAAAACTTCCCACAGGATAACAAAAGGGGATGGAGACCAACAACACTTCTCTCCCCCCACACACACACACAAACACACACACACACATACACATACACACTAACTCTTTTATATACAAGCCTGGGCCTCTAAAACTTAGACCCTATCTGTGTGATCAATAACGTTAAGCCCCTGAAGCACAACTGCCTCCATTGCTCGACCTTCCTGTTCCTTTTCCCTTCCTGCTCAGTACGTGTGTGTAAGCTTCAGAAGTATCCACCTTGATTAGTTCAAGCTGGTATTATCTCCATAGGAAATCTATGTTATCAATTTAGGGAGGGTTAAGTCTCATCTAAAAACCTAGTGGATGGCATCATCTGCTATTTAACAGCTGGATCTGGTTTTTGTGGCCTTGTAGCTTGTTTTTGTTAACTGCAGTCAGTCATTTAAGCATGGTTTAAAATGGAATGAGAAGACAAACACTGGACACCATCATGGCTGAGAATCGTCTAACAACAAAGACAAGGAGTGTATTCAAATAGTACAGCAATATTTAAAGGAGGAGAGACACATTGAAGGCAGTCAATGTGACTCTGTGTGTGTGTGTGTGTGTGTGTGTGTGTGTGTGTGTGTGTGTGTGTGTGTGTGTGTGTGTGTGTGTGTGTGTCTGTAAATTGCTGATAAAGCCACAACAGTTGCAGAATCAACAACCAACAACAGTTTGGGCTGAAAAACAATAATCATGAGAAATGAATGATGCACATTTAAACAGCATACAGATACAAAAATTCAGGCTTGAAACCAAAGGGTGAATCTGACTGAAAATCTTAGTCTCACGTCTTATTTTTTCAGCGAAGTCTGTAGATGAGCATCATACACACATTTTCTAATGTATATGAAAAAGCAGAAAATTTTGATTTGCTGTTTATTACAGGTTTTCTAAATAGCGTGTGTGTGTGTGTGTGTGTGTGTGTGTGTGTGTGTGTGTGTGTGTGTGTGTGTGTGTGTGTGTGTGTGTGTGTGTGTGTGTGTGTGTCTGTGCCTGTGTTGTTTTTCTTTGGCTTCAAGTGTTGTGCATGTCCTCAAATATATTTTCTCAAATATATTGAAAGATTATTTGATTAAGATATCATTTAATTAAAAAATAAATACTCTAAAAATCGTAATTTGAAAAAAAGAAATTAGAGAAATCGTTTTGTAAAATTCCTCAGCACGCAAAATGTCTTTATTTACGAATCTCCAAATAATTTTTTCTCAATGTAAATATCTGATTCAGTGCCACGAGAAAATATGTTTCATCGATACACATAATTAACAAGCATAAAAGGGAGATATCTTTCCAACAAGCTTAATATTGTATTTATATTGATGCTGTTCACTGAACATTACCCTGGTTTTCACAACATCCCCTCATGTGTTTCACAGTGAGACCAAGCTGCTGTTAATTATGTTTAAATAATATAAGGGGAAACAAATAAAATATAAAATAAAAATAAAATGAAGAAAAAATAATAAAAACATCACATAAACAAACAAGTAAATGTTTCCTTGTCTCATGTCTCACTCTTTTAGATACACACACTCCCAGTGGTTTGACTAAATTCATGTCCAAACATCTTTCCTCCCCCACTACGCTCTACCAGTTCATCCGTCCCATCAGTGACCCTCCTGCTGTCAAACATTAACCTAGCCAAAATCTAACCCCCTGCCTCTCCCCACTCACCAACACATATCTATCAGGCTAACTATCTATCCATCAGCACAGCGGAGTCAGCAGACAGGAAGGAGGGGGGAGATAAACGCCAAGATCCTCCCCATTACTGCCCTGCATTAACCCTCAGCTAAATATTTACAGTAGGAAGAAGAACACATGATTCTCATCCAGACACACACACACACACACACATAATGCACAGCCATACACAACCACCACCGTGTTGTTTCCCTATCTGCTTTCACCACCTGTGGTCAGAAATGCTGCCGCCACCACTGTAGGGGAAAACTCATGAAGCAAAACCTGAAATGAACGTGGACTCACAAACAAAATTATCCTCAACCACCACTGCTGCAAAAAAATGATATCCACAATGCAAACAGCATCAGTCTTGTGTTTGGAAGCTCAGAGCTAGGAAAAGATATAAAATATCCACTAAACACAAAGACATGACTGAATATCAATATTTATGGACACAATATGTGCAACATATAGCAATGAATTGGAGGGTTTGCAATAATACAATCACTTTGATGCCATTTTTGCATTTCATGTTGCTTTGACGACATAAAAATTGCTTTAAAAAATTGCTTTCTGTCAATTCACAATTAACCTCACTAAATTGTGATGAAAAAATACATACACTATAAAACTAACAGCGAAGAAAAAACAACAACAAAACAAAACACTGGGTCAGACAAACAAAAAAAAAAGGCCAGCAAAAACATTACCTCCTTGGTGGAGGTAATAACTGAAATCTGTGCATCTGAATATACATGCAGAAGATGGAGTACCATTTTAAATGTATACCTGTTTTTATTTAAAAAATATGGACCCTCGATGGACAGTCACACCATAACAAGCATCAAGTACTTTGATCAGAATGAGTGTATTTTTACACTCCTATTTAACGACAACAATTTTATACTTTAAGAAACTTACAGCTTTGAGGAAAAACAATTATTACTAGGGCTGTGTTAATAACCGCATTACTGCGCTCTTGTGATGCCTGCTGCCGGGTCGAGCTTTTTGCATAAGCCCTTCTTTTTTTTTTTTTTGCTGCTACTGAAAGCTACAGCAGTGCATATGGTGTGATATATGAAATATAAACACAATAATCATTGTTCAGTCATCGTCATAATCATTGATATTCTTCAATCTCATGTTCATCGGTTTGTTTTGTAGGCTTTAAAACTTGTTATATCTATAGATAAAGTTAAATTGATTATGTCATGACGCACGGTCTCCTATGGGATGATTGGGATGATTTGAGTGCTTTGGAGGTTTGTCAGTTTTTTTTTTTGGGGGGGGGGGGGGGGGGGTAAGTCAGAAAGCCAGTCTGACTGATTAAGAGGGGATCAAAAACAGGTGTGGGAGAAGGAGAAGAAAAGGACGTTCTGAAGCCTTCTCGTTCCGGTATGAGACTGAAGTATAGGCCCATTAAGTTTATGCTGAAGTTGCTGTCTGCATGGTCAAATGTATACAAATGAACTGCTGGTGGAGTGCCGACTGAACAAGGCCAGACGACGAAAAAGAGCTGGCAGAGCGAACGTCGAGTCGACGCCACAGTAAAGAAAAGCCGCGGGTACGATCACTTTGTGTACCTCTGGCGTAAATACCAAAAAGTCTCATCAATATACTGCGTGTTCGGGTGACCGAACCGCGAAGGCCTGAGGCGAGTAGTACAGAAGTCCCCGGGGTTGTGGTGCCGTGACAATTATATAAACACACACAATACACAAACAAAAGACAGTAACATTAAGTTGGTGTTGGATTTTAATTTCTTAAAGCAAACACATGGTAAGGCCCATACCATAGCCAACTGACAATATTTGAATCACAAATGGCCACCAACCTCGTCAATAAGCTGATTCAATTAGCGTCGTTGACCCCCAGCAGACAGCTGGTACCGAGTGGTTTGTCTAATATTTATCATAGATTTTGAGCAGCCCAAGAATTAATCAACTTGAAAAGGGTAATAAAATTTGAACGGTCTCTTACACAAGAGCCTTAAGTATACTTGCTGATCAGTGTAGGATCAATTGATGCCAATAATCGGAGACGGACATTGGCCTGATTAGACTGTATTTTGGATTTACAAAACACACCAACACCATCAACTGCATAAAGCATCAACAGGTGAGACGAGGATTTGAAGAGCAGCAAGCAGGTAAGAGAGAGCAGCCAAGAAGCAGGAGAGAGAAACAAAAGGGAGATGTGGATGTGTGGCCTGTACTGAGCCATTTCCATCAGCAGAGGGGAACTCCAAAGCATAAAGACAGTTGCCAAGCAACAGAACATGATGGGAAAAAAAAAACCCCACACATACAGACCACTTCCACGTGTCTATGAGCAAATAACACGTATAGCCAGTGCTCTGACACACATGCACACGCACACGAGGAGCCAATCTCTAAAGTGTGTCAAATCCTTGCCATTTGTAATTTGGTAATGTTAATAAGAAACATTTTCTGTTTTTTCATCAGTATTGAGTCAGGAATGTCACGAATGCTCCACAAATCGGAAGCTGGACACGACGAACAAAAATTGTTGCAACGATGACACACATAAGACACGATCCTTTTAATCATTTTGATGGCACTATGGTGAGCAGGATGGGACATCAATTCTGTGTCGGGACATAATCCGTTGATAAATCTAGAATCAAAGTGGCCTGTTTCCCGTTTAGCTGCCAACAATTTCATAATCTCTGGCTACAGCAAATTTGTGAAGATAATGTCCTCAATGCAGCTGAAAGTGACAGACAGAAGGATCTGAGAGAGAGCTTCTCTTTGTGAGATCTGATTGTTCAAAAGCTCCCATCATTGTTGAGGAACACTGCTGTGTGTGTTTTTCCTCACCTGGCCCAGTGGTTGCGATGCCGCTGTTGTTTTGCAGACTCCCATTCCTGAGGAGTGACGGGGACTTCTGAATCCCGCCGCCGACACCCATAACCCCCAGCACCCTCTCTCCTCCTCCTCCTCCTCCTCCTCCTCCTCCTCCCCCGACCCCCACTCCTAATCCACTGCTGGAAACCAAGCCCGGCCGGCCTGAAAGCATTGAGGATGAAGAGGAGGATGGGGATGCGGTGGAAGAGCAGGTGTTGGCCGTGGAGGAGGTGGGGAGAGTTAGGGAGGGAGCTGGCTCTGAAGGCTTCACGTCTGTGGTGAAGCAAGGTCCAAATCTGTTTCTCCAGTTGCCTTTCTTTTTCTTCTTCACCCCGTCTTCCCCTCCTCCTGCCGCTGCTCCTCCGATCCCTGGCCCGGAGCTGGAGGACTGGGGCCGTTTGTAGCCAGCAGACGCACCGAGGCTTGTTGTCTCGCTAGCTGTGTGACTGTGGGAATTCTCATACAGCTTTCCGCCCACTGAAATGATAAAAAAGCTGAACTGAATACTTAAGCATGAAGCCTGCGGTTTCTTGGTGTTTCTTTTCGGTTAAATGTCCTGAGATTGTTTAAAGAAACCACTTGTGGAGGAAAACAAATCCTGCATTATCAGCTTTCTTGTAAATTAGGGTTGCAACAAACGATTGCATTCATTATTACTCAATCAGCTGGTTACCTAATTAATTCATCTATTAGTCATTTGGTCTATGAAATGTCAGACTTTGAAAAAGGTCCCTCACAGTGTTTCAGAACAGAAGAATTAATGGTCATCTTTCAAACTCAAAAGACATTTTCTCAGACTTGTCTCAGACACCTTCCTAGTAACTTAAAAAAACATGTTCTTCTTTAAACTATGCTGCAACTGACAAATGGTTGTGAAAACATTCCTGACCTTACATTAAGACCACCCTGGCTAACACCATAAAAAATAATATACTTCAAAGAATTATAACAGTACCCGTCAGAGAGGAAGAGCAGAGGCGCTGCTATTTCACACAACAAATGAGACATTATTTAGGAAGTGTGACTATTGTTTAGGCTGTCACCTACTAACTTGCTCACAAGATGGGATGTGTCTGGGTGGCTTAACTCCTCTGCTAAACAAACTCCCTAAGGAGAGACCCTAAAAATGGGACAATAAATCTCAGATTTTATCCAAATATTAGAATTCTCCTTGCTGCAGCCTAACCTCAAAATACTGAAACTGGTTTGTTCAGAGTTATTGTGACTGTAATGCACAAGTCTGGACAATGATATGTAGTTTTAGCCCCTTAATGCTACATATAATTAAATCATACTAAAGAGATTAACCATACAAAAAACCAAACAAATAAATAATCAAGCAAAAACATAAAAATAGATTTTTGAGTAAATTTATAAGTGACCATTGTTGTGAATAAAGGTCTGGTGGTACCTGCGGAGGCTGTAGTGGCGGACATCAGAGAACCAAAGAGTGTCGTCGTTCCCTCTGAAGCTCCGCCCTCTGAGCTTGGCTTCAGAAGGCAGCTACTAAAAGATGGTGGGGAAGAGAAGGTCGTCCCACCCCCGGGACGCAACGTTGAATCTGAGAAGCTTAGGAAGTCTGATGAAGCAGCAGCAGAGGGTGTCTTGCTGGCACTGGTCAACAGGAGGCCTGGAAGACAGAGAGACGCGAGTGTGACAGGAATAACATGAGAGGAAACATATTAAAGCTGGAAAAGTCTTCATGACCCTCATTTCCATCATCTTGACAGTCAGCAGCTGAAACGCAATTATCAAAATAATTATTCGATCTGCTCTCCCGCTATCAACTGTACAGTCAGGCCTGCCTCATCATGTAGTCCTCTATAGCAGACCAACTAGCTTGAAAGCATATGAATGGATGAACACACAGACACACGCACAAATTTCTCTAATGGACACACAAACATAAAACACACCTGGGGGGGGGAGATACAGGGTTTTGATAGTACAAAACACAGAAGCTCAGTGTGAACACAGACTTCTTTCAGGTCCTGACCTTCCCACATTTCTTCTTTTTTTTTTGCGTGTGTTGGTCTTTTCCCAGACAGGGCGACTGATTACAGGAGCCAGAGACCAGTCGAGACATAGTTATCAAGGCCACACACAAATGTCTGGTGTCTGGCTAAAATCCAGATTATGACACAGGAAACATGTAAAAAAAACAAAAAAACATAAATAACCTGAATCACACTCTTATTTGGGTTTTAATAATCTGTAATTGAACTGAACTTGCAGTTTTTAGGAGGGTGGGCAGAGCAGGAACAGCAGGTGATTTTGACATTGTGTTTTTATTTTTCTTACTATACCTTTAATTCCCAGTTGTGGGAAAATTAACATACAGGACTATTAGCAGGCATCAATTCACCTTGGTGGAAAGGCCCAGTGGAAGCAGAGGCAGATGTAGATGAGGTTGCCATGGTGACCACGGTGGAGAGAAGGGGCTTCCCTGAGGAGGTGAGAGACTTGCGGCTGCCCCTCTGTCCCACCGCATGACTTGCGCCGCTGTTCTTCTTGTTCTTCGCCTCAGACACCACCTTCCCCGCGTCTGCAGCCAAGCCATCTTTCGCATTGCCACCAGCGAGAGCGGCTGACACTTCTTGAAAGTTGGCGTTGGTGAAACGGGCGGTGCCATCGTCCAGCCGCTTCTGTGAGGGTGCCGGCAGAGAGGTGACTACTCCCCCTGAGCTACTGCTGTTGTAAGCCTGGAGGAAGGCAAAAAGGGGAAGGAGAAAGGAATTATGGTTCAACAGAAAGGGAGTACAGGAACCACGAGGAGCACCGGAACATGGAAAAGAATTATCAAGCAAAAATGGGAGAAAGGTCAGTGGGAGATAAGGATGTGGGAGAGAGGAGCAACAAAGGTTAATCAAGGTACAGACAAAAGTCAATAACCACTCCTGCTGTAATGTGTAACTAACCCAGTCACAATTGACCAAAACAAAGGAGTGAGGGGCGCCCTCACCTTGTCTGGGACCATGATGTTTGGAAGGACGAGGGAGGGAGACATGTCCATGGCCTTCTTGTGTTTCGGTTTGTGTCTGTCCCTCTCTTTGTGTTTCTGAGCATGGAGAATTGAAAAAGAAGGAAAAACAGATGAATGTGAGTGAATCTACTTAAAATATGATGCGGGGGGGTGGGGGGGAAGACAGATACAATGGAAAGAGAGGCCTCCTAAAACCAGTATTTCAAAACCCACTGCGTTTAAGAGACATTGGTAAAAAAAAAAAAAAAAATACTGAATGTGGAGACATACTGCACTACTGCAAGTGAAAAGACTATAGTCAAAGAGATGTCAAAAATAAAACAAACTAATGGAGTTATTAGGACACAGAAGAGAGAGAATGTGTGCGGCTGACAGAAGAAGAGCATTGCATTTCAAAGACTCAGTCTGAGATGAAAGCTTAAGGATCCACAAACACAAAGAGGGATGGAGGAGAGAGAAAAAAACGGGCAGGAGGCCACAGGAAATCAGCACGCTGCAGTTTAGAGCAGTGTGCCTTAGTGCCTCAAGCTGAAACCAACAAGGTCTCGTCATTTCATCCAATCATACCCTGCTTCTTGGATGTTCACAGCTCAATTTACACCCTCGCTATCGCACGCGCCACCACCCTCTTCTCCCACCCCATGTTGTGGCGACTGGGGTGCCAGTGCATTTACACCTCACAGGCACACCCTGCACCCTGACACCTCTCTGAACGTGTGTATGAGCAGACAGGTGCACGCACACTTGCGTGCGCTTTAAGGTGGGCGCTCTCACGCATGCAGGCACAGGACGAATTCTTGGAGGGGGGGGGCGGTGAAAATATGCAGCGATCCCGAGACGACATGGGACTCAACATGCTTGTAATGTTCAGTGTCATAACAACTCTGCAGTACCCGGAGAAGGCCCCTCCCCCTTATCCCCCCGGGGTCTCCCTGAGGAGTGATCGCATGGAGGATGCTGACAGTTTAGCCAGACTTCCTTTATGACTGTCAGTTAACAGACATCACGAGCCAAGTCAGGAGATGGCAGCTCCACTGTAAGCTCTTGGCTCGCTGGCTTCTTCTGCTAACGCTTTGGGGTTAAGAGTTTGGTTTGTGTTTTTTTGTTTGGGTATAACTGCGAACTAAAGCTGCAAATTGACAATTATTTTTCCCGTTTGTTGTAGGTTAAGTAGCTTTGAAGTTGGTAAAATCAATCAGCAGAGTTCCATTCATTTTCTTGCCGAGAAATCTTGTATTGATGACGGGAGAGTCGGGCCGCTGCGTAAAGTCTTCTCCAGCACATCCCAAAGATTCTCAATGGGGTTAATGCGTTGGACAGTTCTTAACCCAATTTTAGTAGTTTCAGTAATTTCCTTAGTTGTTTTCTTTGCTTGACGCAGGCCAATAATTTGACCCTTCTGAAACAGAGTAACATCTTTTCCACGACCACATGTCCTCCGACATGGTTGTTTAAGAAATGTGAAGCTACTCACTGCATCAGTTAGGGTTACATTACTTCCTGCCAGCTGAAACATATTAATCACTGCAGTAATTATTACTGCATTTTTTATTAGTAACTTACCTATTTGCTTAGTTAAATCCAGGTGGTGACTTTTTTTTTTTTTTGGCCAGGCAGTGTATTACGTATCAGTTTGTTCATTTTATTCACAATTTCCCAAAATCGATCAAATATTTTCGTAAGCTGGGAATATAAAATATTTTAAACAGACTTTTGCGTGTTTTAATTAATTGACCATTTAGCCTATAAAATGTTGTTAAACAATAAAAATGAACAAGCCCAAGTTGAGGTCTTAAAAGAACAACAAAAACACAATTAAGAGTGATATATACAAAAAAATTGAAGAATTCAGTACCTAGTTATTTTTCTGTAGGGCTGTCCCTAAATCAGGATTTCCATTCGTACAGCCTGCCACTTTCTAAAACCCCTGACTTTTAGGCAGCAGCCCTAATTTCCTGCTGGTCCACTTATTAATTTACTGTTCAAAACTATGTTAAAAACAGTGCCTACTTTGTAAATTGGCTGTGAAAGGCACATAACAAAAGAGAAACATGGGACAGAATGAGTGACTTTACAAAGTGTGATGCATAACCTAAACTGCAGCTATTGCAACAAAAAGGAGAGATGATACTGGAGAGAAGGAGAGGGGTACATTCTTCGGGATTCCCTTGTTGTTTTTCATTAACATTCCAGAGGTAGGTGTTGATGGACAGAGGCTGAGCTGAGAGGGTCAGATAACACACACACACACACTCACACTCACTCACGCACGCACACTCGGAGGGACCCTAAGCAGTGGGCGTGGGAAACATAACACACACACAATGTAACCCTGACACACTCTTATCAATCAGGTCAATTGATTATACAGGCAGAGACAAAGCCTTTCAGTGTGTCCTTTCCCCTCTTTCTCTGTTGCTGACCATTAGCAGCCTGATCATTCGACATGACCGAGTGCCCTTTGAGACCGTGTAAGGCAAATATAAAAGTAGTGGCAGAGGATGAGGGCTACGTCTATTTATCAACAAGCTCCTGAGCAATAAGCGATACAATGAAATCTGCTCCATCTCTGTTCAATGCAGATCCGGGGGGTTGAAAGTTGAAAACTAATCATTTCTACATCTCTTCACAATCCTGAAAATGTGTGACTGAAATTGTATTTAGTCTCTTGGCAAACAAAACCTTCTTTGTTTTTGCATTTAGACAATAAAACTAAATGCATTAAATTAGATTCATGATTTTTTTTCCTATCGATTGATCCATTTTTGTCAGTAAAACTACAGAAAATTGTGATCAATGCAAGTCACCAACTCCCATAATCTAAGGTGACATCTTTAACATCACAAATCCAAAAATATTCAACTTATAATCAAATAAAACTAAGATGAGCAACAAACTTCTCACATTTAAGAGGCTCAAACCAAAGTCCTTTATAGCATTTTAAAATAATTTTCTGTTAATTGTGTGCTCACTTGCTTCATTGCAACAATAAATCAATCTGCCTTTTCAATAGCTTGTTATATTGTTCAAAAACAAGAAATGTCATTAATTAGATTTAGCTTTGTAATCTAAAAAATAAAAGGCCTCTGAGATAAAATCACAGGTATTGTCTGTTACTTTGATAGAACATGCATTTTAAATGCTTCACAACTCAACCCGACGGCCTCAGGAGGATAATCAGAGGTCACAGACACAGAGGCAAGGAGCTCTGCGCAGAGGCAAGGGAAGACGGGGCAAACAGAGGAAAAGGAAGTTAAAGGGGAAAATAATCCACCCTGGCCTGGCAGGAATTCCCCCGTGCAGTTTCCTGCAGGATTTCTGACCGGCCATTGTGTGTGAATGGAGCGGTGGGAGTGTGTATGTGCGGCCGTTTTCTAACCAGCCAGTGCAGAGAATATTTTAGCCCCAGCTGTAGCTTGGCTGCAAGGACTATCATTATGTCAATGCCCACCAAACCACATAACAAATGCATGTGGACACAAACACAAATTTGAGCTGATACTGATGTCTGATCCTGCAATGTCTAAGAAAAGGAGAGAATGAGAGACAGAGAGAGCGAGAGAAAAGCCACATTTACGCAGCCTTTTCAAGGCGGGACTGGTGCGCCTTCATTCTGCCACGATGTTCTGTATAAACGCAATGAAGGCACAATGGGGGTCGGGTTTGTTCCACCTCTGAGACGGAGGTGGAGGTAGTGAGAGCGCCGAATTGCACGTCTGAGTAAACACGAGGTGGAAAGGCAGGACGGAGCTGTGACGTTTTCACGACACATTCTGCAAGTGGCCCGAACCTGAAGACTGGTAACATTTAAAAGTAGTAAGCAGCTAACTCAAAGAAGAGGAAACGGAAAATGTCCTCAAATTGGAGAGACAGCACGAGGTTTGGGTGCACCTTGTAATCAGATTAGGGGACGAGATCAACCATCCTGTGACAGGGAAGCTAAAAAAATCTTTTTTCTTCCCCATGTTAATCAATTATTTACAAATTGTGCTTGACGCATATGTTAGACGTCACACTAGACGCTGACACTGCTGTTTTTATATGTCACACCTCTTTTACTCATGAAGCTCAGGTTGGCTATTATTTCACACACCAGAGAGGCTCTATCTGATGCAAATAAGACAGTATTAACAAAAGCCGGGGTAGATGAGCTAAATCGAGGAAAAACACACACACACACACACACACACACACACACACACACACACACACACACACACACACACACACACACACACACACACACACACACACACACACACACACACACACACACACACACACACACACACACACACACACACACACACACGGGTCTGAGTATGTTAAGTACTTTTCCTTGCATGCTTTATCTAATGAGTCAACTTTATTTGCTGCAATGTCTGTTTGCTATAAGTACTTGATGAAGCTGACTTTATCAATGACGCTCAAAAGAAATGCTTAATTGTAAAGGGACAGTCATGAGTTTGCTTTTGTATATTAGAGTGGATTCAATATCTACTTATTATAGTCTAATATGGGCCTGGGAAAAAAACAGAGATGGGTGAATCTACCATGACATGTTTTAATGGACACTGTAAAATCCTACTTTTTGAGAATGATAATTATAATCTAACTACTGCTGGGCCCTGTCCTCACTTCAGACAAGGGCTTGGTGAACAAGAAACAAATAGTACAACAGATTACTTGACATCTCCTCGACATTCGCATTTTTCGCAGCCTGTGATCACATGTTCTGCTAACAGCTGTGACTGATTAAGTCACGCTAATGTTAGATTCATTAGAGGCTATGATCACTGCTGCGTGTATGTGGGCTGCAGTCATACTTGGATCTAATTCAAGAATGTCCATGACATTAAAAAGGCACTGTTTATAAAAACTGAGGGACACACTCATGTGTTTTGGGGTGAGGCACATTTTACTTAGAAAAATACTGGTTAAATATTAAGAAGGTCCAGTTTGTAGGAATTTGGGGCAAAAAACAAGTATGACATTAATTAATCTGATCACCTGAAACTAATAATTGCTAGATTTTTGTTTACCCAGAATGATCTACAAAGGCAGTGGGTCCTCCTCCATCGAGTCCACCATGTTGCACTGCAATGTTTTTACACTAGCCCAGAATAGACAAACCACATGCTGGTTCTAGAGAGGCCCGTTGGCATTTTCAGTTTTTAGCGGCCACCATAGGGGAGGAGGGTGAGATAAGGGGTCTTCAGTTGGTTTCAAACTGCAACAACATGGCTAGATTCCACTGAGTCCTATACTGTACACTGGAACTTAAAATAAAGATACCAAAACATCATTACTGTCAAGATGATCTATCCATGCAAAAACTTCTCAATGTCACTTTTCTCAAGTCAATTGCCTTAAAAGTGATAAGACAAATGGTTTTGGATGTCTGTCAACATGGAATATAAAAAGAATGTAAAAAAAATAAAATAAAAAAAGCCCTAAGAAATATACAACTTATATATTTTGCCAATATGGTAAAAATGGTGTCCATAAATGCTTGTTATGGGGTTTCTGTTGGAGCCGGTGAAAATGATTATTGATGAATGGGTTTATAGTATATTTGCCTGTCCCTCCACAGCGTGGACATGTAAGAGTGAGGGCGTATGTTTCTGATGGAGTCACAGTCGTGGGTTGGCGGCATAGAGAGGGTAAGATCTGAGGGCTGTCTTACCTTCTTGTCCTCGTCTGGGGGTCTATCCATACACTGAGAGGAAGAGTCACTTAAGCTTTGAGACCTACTACCGCGGCCCCTGCTCCTTCGCTAAAAAGTAAAGAGGAACTTCAAGTTACTGGATGAAGTCCAGAGGAGAAAAAAAAGAGGCTAAAATAAGACCAAAAAATAACTAGGATATTTAAAAAAATAAATAAACAAAACGTAAACTACAAAAAGGCTAACTGAATTAAAAGATAACAAAATTCAAAAACAGACAAAAAACATTGTCATGAGCATTGATTTAAGGAGTAAGCTTATTGGTCACTACTGGGTAAAAATGCATGATAGTAAAAAAAATTTACAGCAAAAAAAAAAAAAAACTGACCAAATGTAACCATTAGGCAAAGTGTAAAACAACCATAAATACTACACATTAGAAATAAACTGGATTGAGGGCAACAGTAAAACCCTCACATAACCATAAATTCTGCTTTATTGTTGTTTTAAAAGCTCCATTGCCAAAACTAAGATCTAAAGAGGCATCATGGGACACTTTTGAACGGTCCTGGTTATCAATCTCAGGCCAAGCCAGCTTGTTCTAGTGCATAGTATCGGTTGCCATAGTGATAAACAACAGTATCCTCAAATTAAAGCCATATTACCTCCAGGCATAATTCAAGTCTTTTATCCATCCAGCCATTATTCAAAAGTACAGATCTATGATTAGACACTGTTTCTTTGTCTGAGGTACTGTCAATCTTTTCCCTTTATAAGTTTATATCTGGATTTCCACATAGTAGAGTTCAGAATTTACTGTTCCGACTAAAAAAAACTAAAAACATGGCTTGCCGATCAATGTCACAGAAGATGCTGAAAACCAAATGAAGATGATTGTCAGCTACAGCAAGGTCAACACATCAACACAACCAAGTGCATTTTCACTCCTTAGAAAGGGGGGGGGGATTATTCCAACAAATCAAAGAGAAATGTCTCTGTAGTCCAGACTTAACAAGGATAACGTAAGTTTGAAAATAGATTCGCCTACTGACTTGAGCCCAGTCAAATATGATATGTTGCAAACATGCCGTAAACATCCATCAAGTGGTATTTCATGAAACCCACTCCAACAATATTGCATTCCTCATCATTGATTCCCTCTTGAACATTCCTGTCATCCATGCAATCCAACCTTAATGACATTATGTCCCAGCATCCAAAGCCATTCATACATAATCAATAAAACAGCATGGGTCTTTCCATTTGCATTTTGTTAGCATTGAAAAATATAAAATGTTTGTGTTTGTGTGTGTAAACACCGTAAAGACTCCTGACGATGTTCCAAAAATCATTACAATCAAGTTATGTTCCTATTTTCCATGAGCGTCCCACCACCAAATGAGGCAGAGCGTAAACGTGCAGAACTCTTTGCCTTTTATGATAGGTTGTTAACTAATGGAGAGGTGGAACAACATCTGGAACACAACAGGACACCTCTTTAGTAAAAAAAAAAAAAAAAAAACTGTGCTGAAAAAACATTTCCTCTTCATATCCAGTTGTTGAATTTGTGTCTTCATATGCCTCTCCATTTCATTTTGCCTCTTATCTGATTGGATTCTGCACAACAGTGGCTAGCTATCCACCTATTAGTTTTACATCATGCTGTTTGCATGGTCAAAGAAAGACTAAGAGGCTACAAAATGACGAGGCAGGACTGAGATCATGGACAAGAAACCAGTAATTTGTCTCTTTGAATATTGATAGGACGTCAAGCATGTAAAAAGAATGTTCTTCTGTCTTCATTAGGTAAAATGTGTGCCCTCTTAAATCCTGTTTCGCCCTACTTTGTATTCAAATGCTGTCTAGAAAAAGAGCAGAGAGGGCTTCTCTCACAATAGTAAACTGACTAACTGCATTTTTTAAAATTGAAACCATGTGTCCACCTTCAGCAAAGCAGCACAAAATATACTTCAACACCTGGAGGCAAAAAAATAAAAGGTAACTGATAGGACACCGTTGGAATCCTAAGACATAAATCACTGCAATACTATTTTCCAAAGAAACTGCTACAGAAAAATAATCATTAAGTCATATGTGCCTTGTTTGACCTTACAGTGAAAACAGTGACCTTACAAATTCAAAAGAACCCCATCAAGCACCTGCAAACCCAACCTGCTGTGCCCACACTGGGCTTAATACCAATACACAAGGGGATAGAAGGGACGATTGGCCACTGTTAGAGAGATTAGAGGGATCAGAGAGGGGGAGGAATAAGAAGAGATGGAAAGAAGTATATGGAGGGTAAAGGACAGGTGGAAGAAAGGCAAGCTGTAGAGAGAGTTACTTATTGGTCCAGTGCAAAAGGAAGCATATGGGCGAGGAAGATAGATGGGGGGAGGGGGAAAGGGGGCAGAGGCCAACAGAGACCGGAAGCTGACTGAAGGAGGGAGAGAGGGTTGAGGAGGAAACGGACAACGGGAGGAAAGGTTGGAAAAAAGATACAGAGGTGGAGGAAAGAGGATACTAGCAATGTGGTGAATTACAATGATGAGAAGGGTGAGGGAAGTAGAGACAGAAGGAAAAGAAGGGGGAAGAAACTGAACGGTGGTTCATCTCCCAGTGGCGGACGGGAAGGAGTCATTCACTGGATGAAAGGTATATCTCAACGTTGGCGATGTGTGTTTGTGTTTTGTCTACATAGTCAGCCATGTTTGCAGTTAGTGGAACAAAAAAAAACAAACATGGATACTGACTAAAATTGTTACAAGACACACACAACCTCCAAGACATACATATACAGTCATAAGGCTTCATATACTTAAATAAAATCTTTGATCAATGCTCAGTTATTGGGGAAAGTGTGTATGCATGGTGAGTCTCATACAAGTTAGTGAGCAAGACTTGTCGTGCACTGTGAAAAAAAAAAAGTTAATACATGTACATTGATACATCACACAAAAACAAGCTTGCTCCTTGATGAACTGGGTACACTGAATGATTTATCATCTTACATATGATATCAAATCAGCAGGCGAACTAGAAAATCTGTGTCCAAGGACACAGATGGTAATTTATGCTGATGTGGATAGACCGTACCCACTATCATAGGTGAACGTGAGCAAAGACATTAAAATCGTTCAAATGAGCCAACAAATCTAAAAATTAAGAAAACTTTAGGGCCCCTACGAAGCATGTGTGAAGTTTCAGTGAATCCTGTGCTGCAGTTTTACAGGAGATGTGGATCGGCCATACCCTGTTAATGTATGGACGGGACAAAGGTATCCCTATATGCCCCCTTTGCTGGGAGCATAAAAAAATATCATCTGTCCTCACATTTGCAGAAATCAGTTAAAGATAAAAAAATTAAAAAAAAATTTTTCCCCAGTTGCGAGGAACGACAAAGAGTCTTGTGATGTGTAAAGTTGTAGTTTAGACAGACGCTTTCTGTGAATTATGACTAAAATATGAGGACACTTACCAATTTGCTGTGGTGGTATTTGCAATATCCACAGTACTTGACATTGTCTGCGTCCGATCCTTGTTCCTCACATAATAACCCCGCAAACTGGGCACTGTGGCAGAGAGGACATTAAAGGGGTGTAAAACGCTCAAGCTATGAACAATTATGTGTAATACTGTAGCACAATAAGTGTCATTATACCAACAATTGCTGAGGTGTCATAAAATCTAGGTTTGGCCATTCTAAACCAGGCTGTGCAGTCATTACAGTTTTTAAACCTCTTCTCTTAAACTATGGCAACCCAAGCATTAACAATGCTGGCAGTCTGAACATGTAAAAAAACATTTTACCCTGCATTAATTCAATTATACGCTTTAAGCATTTGCAACAGTGGTTTTCCTATTCACTCAACAGTATATCAAGTGTTTGTATGCAAGACTGGAGTTGAGTTTAAGTGAAGAAACAATCGGCTTCTTTGTCTTTGTGAGGTTACTGTCATGTGAGCGGGTCTCACCATGTGACATGGAAGGCCTGCCTGCAGCCATGTTTGTTGCAGGTCATACAGGCTCCAGTGGCTGCTTTACTCTCTCTGCCCTGGTCTTCACAGATATAACACGTCTACACACACAGGCGCGCGCGCACACACAGTAAAGAGAACCAACCATTTTAATTCACAATCAGACCAAGTTCCTCACAATTACACTGTACATGGGATTTTTTTTTCGACATGCATAGTTGAATTTTGTAACCTTGTTGTAGCGTTCATGGGGCACAGACTGGAGCACTATGGGCTCCATAGTTGACACATTGGCGAATTCTACCTCAGGTATGTAGAGGGCACAAACCACATGCGCCCAGCCTGCAAAGACACACAGAAAGAAATCATCCGCCTCAGCACATTTATGACAGCAAAAGGTAGATTGTCGCAACATTTTAGAATTTGCATGACAATTTAAAAAAAATAAGCCTGTGTGAAGGTCTTGAATAGTAATAGGAGTGTGCAGAATTTAAGTTTGTTACTCACTCCTCTGATTTATTGCTTCTGAGATTTACCAATGTTGCAAAACTCAGTAAGGCCAGAGGACTGATAACCTGATGAGTACAATACTGCTGCGTACCTTATCTACAGATTTTCATCAGGTCATTACAACAATAAAACAAGCCGTTTCTGTATTTGGCTTCCAATGCATAACACAGAAATGTGATGTCTCTACACTAAATGCAAAACTGACTTTGCTACACTTCTGTCTGGTGCATTTGAGTTGTCATGGACAGTACAATCAAACAATCAAGTCATTCTCAGACATAATGTTGCACCACATGATACATCAGCTGCTCTAATTAGAGTCCAGTACAGATTTAAAGAATGCCCATGTATATTTCTTTCAGCACTGTATGTGATGATTTGTGAAGACAGGGTTGCAACGGTACGAGATTTTCACAGTATGATAACCATCACTATTAATACCATTATTATTTTAATGCCCAATAAAGGAATGAAAACAGAAGCTTTGTTTGTTGGACAAACACTTCATTATAGAGGAATCAGACTATTTATTCAGAGGAAGTAAAAGTAAAACATGTCCCTTTTGAAAATGAAATAAAAGAGAAAGCTGTACATCTTCTGTTTGAAAAGAAATTAGGAGGAAAAGAGGAACAGAATCTTAAAAAAAAATGTAATCTCTCTTTAGAAATAAATAAATTTAACTCCATTTCCTTTTAAAAACATAAATGGGAGCCCAAAAAAGTACTGATAATACTTATAATCTCAGTTTCCATGTATTGCTTGACTTTTTTACAGGTGTTATAATAATATAATAATAAACAGAATTATTATCATGATAAAACTACCATGTAACTATAACATGCTGTATAACTAAATCATCTTTGCAGCAGTGGTGGAGGAAGTTTCACATCTGTAATGTAAAAGCAGGATTTTACTTGAGGTGGAGCTTGTTGAGGAAAGAGCGTATTTTATGATTGACATTTAAAAGCAAACTCTGGGACCTGAGCCCTATATTCCCATCTTCATGGCTGTAAATTTTTTTAAAGGACAAAGTGAAGACATGAGTGAAAACGATCCAATATAGGTACAACACTAAAACGGGCAACAGCAACACAATGTAGTCCTATGAGGAAGGAATGCATGTAAATGTAAACCACTTATTTTCACCACTTACAGCTTCTTAATGTTATTAAGTGTCTGACAACATGAAGAGGATCCTTCAGAGAAACACTTGTCTGTGTGTATCTCAGTCTGTGACTGTTTCTCTGCAGCTTCAGTAGAAAACGATCTGACAGATTTCAAGCATTTTAGTCCTTCTAGTCGTATGAATGTTCTTTGTTGAGCACGTTTCCTTGTTAGTGATTTAAGTCATGAATGGGACACATACTTTTTGATCTGCACAGAGGGATGATGTTAGTGAAGATGGGTGAATTAGTTGGACACATTTCCTCCTGTAGCAGACACTTTGGGCCCACATGTCTCACAAACTGGGTATCCATCCACAAAGACAAATCCTTGGTAGTTTTTTTGGATATCCAAAAGTAGTCTGTGATATCTGTCTCGCTTCTGTCTGCCATTTTCTATGCTGTGTGTGTCAGTGGCTCCTGTTGCATTGCCTGACAGGCAGGAGGAGAGTAATGGAGATTGTCCTTTTATCTTTTTTTTAACACCGGTAAAAAGCAAATACTCATGGTGTGATAACCATAAAGTTTTATACCATGGTATATCGTGACACCATTAACTGCTGCAACCCTATGTGAAGATATAAAAAAAAAAAGCCTCGACACCTTTGCTAGTCCATAAAACTTGGCAAATTTTATTTTGCTATCACTGCGAACCTGATATGGTCAAGACCAAAAAGTCAATAATGGATGGCTCAAACTAAGAGACCAACCTAAATGCGGTCTGGACTCTTAAATATTTTAATTTGCAAACTGGTAGTTCATCTATCTAAGTATCCATTTATTGGGCCCAAACACACACACAGCTGCCTGTCAGTGAAGACAAACTGTGGGCGGTGTAATGACAGTGAGGCATGGTGGAGTGGCAGCAGAATTGATGACGAGCTGAGGAGCAGAAGGAGGTCAATGGGAGGTCAAATGGAGGTGGGAGTCTCCTGCCACACTGGAGGTGTCTGTTTTTCCCCATAGCGGAAACAAAAACAGGCTTAAACTTACAGTTGAACCCCTGACCTGCCTTTGACCTGGTGAGCGGGACAGGGGGGAGGAGGGCAGAGGGAGGGATGGAGGGGAGACAGCGGGTGTGAAATGGGGGCATGTTGTTGTTTTGAAGTTCCTTCAAGAATCTGGAAGAGGCCTATAAAACAAGACTATAAAAGTGGCACAGCCTTCCTCCTCAAATGAGGCATTCACTCTTTTACACCCTAAAGTCCTAACAAAGCATCCCTTTACCAACATCCCTTACAGTGAGAAGCTATTGTCGTCCAATGTGTTGAGACAATCACATTTAAATTTTGTTGCTAACAAATTTGAAGAGTGTTATGATGTCAAATAAACAACAGAAGTTTAAGGCTGTCAGGTCGTGATAATGTCTTTATGGGCTTCTGTGGTAAAAACCCCTGACAGCAACACCAGGTAAAAAAAAAAAAAAAACAAGACCGATTTTAGTTCATGCAGAGAAATACAATCAGTACAAACAAGAATATGCTAAGGAGAGAATGTGGCTCTAGTTGAAATGTTTCATACAGCTGTCTCTTATTTCTTCATACTAACTTGTACGAAGTGAACCTGCTGCTAATTAAATATCCTCATGGGGTTTCAAGTCATATTCATGTGGATTATGTTTAAAACATTTCATTATGGAAATTCTTCCAACTTCTATATTACCTTTAAACTCCTGCTTTAATGAGAGCAACAATATTTACTGACCATCTACAACCAAAATGAGAAGAAGAAAAAAGGCCAACACAAGCACCTCTATGTCTTCTTTCTTCCCTGCCTGCTATATATTAAGGTGCTGGATCAAATACCCATTTCAGACAACTACCTTTGTTCTTATTTATTACTGTCCCACCTGAAATAACATTAAGTACCACACAGATCAACAAGTGAAGAGGAACTGACACAAGTAGAGAAACGGACGGTGGGGGACAGCGATGGTGAGAGAAAAATGGGAGGAAAAAGAGATGGAGAGCGGGGTCATGGGAAGGGTAAAATAAAAGAGAAAGTAGTAAAACGGTGTGTGTTAGTGTTGTCCTGAAGCCTCCCTGCAGGCCTGGACACAATCCCACAGCTGTGCCTCTCTCTCTCTGCCTGACTCAAACACACACACACACAGTTGCATACGGACAGAATATTTACAGTCTCCACCAGGCTGACCTCCCAATGAACCCAAAGAGGAGACTCCTCACAGGCCATGCACTATACCCAACCTGGCCCGCCCCCTCATAAACACACACACTCATAAAACATGGACTGGCAAGGATGGTAGGGAGAGGCAGAGCACACAACAAACACCAACATAACTCTCAGAGCAGCACGCTCACACCCCTTAAACTTGTCAGTGACATGCAATTAATGACAAAATATGCAAGAGGCTCAACACAGATTTTGGGTGTGTCTGTGTGAGTGTGTGTGTGTGTGTGTGTGTGTGTGTGTGTGTGTGTGTGTGTGTGTGTGTGTGCAGCTGGGACATATTTTACCTCCGTTGTCTGTCCTTTTGAGGGCTCCATCTTTGTGTGGACACAGCTCACACCTCTGTGGGTAAAGAGGAAAAACCAGATCAGAATTAACCAACCTCATATACTAAACACAGAAGTTTGCCACATATGCCAGTATAAGAGTTGCACTGGCAAGTGGCTATGACTTGGGCACAAGGCCAGCAACTCTCCCAGAGAACACCCTCGCTATCTGCCACCACATGCATTGGTCACATTGCACGATCGCTGTACTGTTCACACAACACAAGTCTCTGTTTTGTAATTGGGAATCGTGAAGTCTTTGCGATTTGAACATGACATAACTGATCAGCAACAGGGGGGGGGGCACATTAGAGGATATTTCCTCGAGAGGAATCCTTCTGATATTCCATCTCTCCTTTTCAACTCCTTCCCTCCCCCAGTCCACGTCTGCTCTCATTGGCTGAAGCTTGTTTCAAGGCTAGCGGACCCAGGTCTACAGTCCTGTAGTGTGAACTCAGCATAAAGGTTCTTTATTTTTCCAAGGGTGTGTGCCTGTGTGTGAACAAATACAGGTCTTCATGCAAATATTTCTGCTACTGTGAAGCTGATATTTTAGAGACAAAGGGCAAAGTGTGTGTGATCTGCAACAGAAGGACTTTCTTGTCATATATTTCCTTCTTTCTCTCAACCAATATTTCTCTTTTGCATGTCAAAGTCCAAACAAACAAGATTTGGCATGTTTCTTCTCTACATCTTAAAAATGCACCTTTCTAAATAGACTTTAAAACATCTTTAATTTATTACTATGACTCATTTCTGTATTCAGAGTATGTGTGAACATGCTACTGCCATTATTGTTTTTGCTTCATCTCATAAAACTGTTTAATAACATGTAAATTCCCCAATAAGCCTTTATTATATAACAGAGTCAATCAAATCTACAGGCCAATTTAATTCAGGGAACGTAATGGATGTTTTCAATTGTTTGCAAATTCAATTAGATCAATGTTCGTCATATCTCTTCAATTAAAACAACCCTTGCAGGAATTTTTCACTTTCATGGATTCATTTAGAAAATCAGAAAATCATGTTCACTTGGAGACCGCTTGACAGCTTTGCAATGTAAAGAAAAAAAGCCTAGTTATCCTGTTAAATGTCTCTTGGAGAACCATTGCCCTGTGTACATATACGAATACAACAAGGAGGCAGATCATTCCAAGCACCTGTATCAACAGCTAAGCAAGTAAATCTTGCCCTGACAAAATCTCCAAGGTCCTTAGAAGTTTGTAGAGGTCATATTAAGTTTAAACGAAACAAGCCGTACCAGTTTGAGGCTTTTTGCCCCAGGTATCAAAAGAACAACAGGTAAAATATGGAAGCCCTTTAACAAGAACTACCATACATATGCTCCATATGAAAAAAATTAGTAGGACACACAGAAATTTATGAGCACAGTGAAAAATGTTCAAGTAACACAGACAATTTATTACTTGCATACTTGTACTGCACATGTGTGTGTTTAAAGTTATAAAATTACTACTTAGCAGTTTAAGGTATATCTGTCTTCTGTCTGTAAACAATTCATAAGTAGACCTACACATAAATAATAATTTTAGTTACATGACACTGAAGTCATAGCAAGAGAGGCGAGTGTCTGTTAATGCAAAATTAAAATAGGATCATTTTTCCTCATAAAGTGTTGAGGAATGGTCTGATGTCTGATCGTAGCCTCATCTAACACACACACACACACACACGTGTTGAAGATGCACCGTGTTGATTCAAATTCATCTCTTGTTTGCTCAAAATAAAGAATGAATGGGGCTCATTTTCAGCAATGTATGTACGGTAGACTTTACCCTTCCTGCTCAGCTTACAGACCACAGTCAGGAAGGACAGGAGGATGTTTGTTTTTGTCCAAATCCCCGGTCCTTATACCTGAAGGATAACCCTGTTCACTTTCCCAGCAGTTGGGGAAACAACAGACGAGACTTTTGTTGGTCTTGAGAAACTGCAGCTATTATTAAGACAGTTTACTGCTAACCTGTTTCTCTGTTGCACTCACATTCACTGGCACACTTCCTCATTTAACCAATTTAATTAAGTAAAATTCCTTCTTTGGTGCTATGAAGCGGATTTTGTGTATTGTAACTGACAGCTTCCCAAACATACTGTATGAACTTTTGGACTGCGGTAAGCCACATATATCCTGTAAAGCTGACAAAAGGCCTGGGCAATACGCCAATATTTATTGTTTATTAGATACAATTAATGCCTACATTACACTAGAAGACTTTGGAAAGACTTTCAAAAGACTCAAGTTTTACACCCACTCACATCTAAAAACAATTTGTCATCAGTCATCACACACTACAGGATTTTATTTATTTATTTTACAAAGACTTGGGTCACTAATTACAAGACTACAAGTAGATTTCTTTTGAGATTATTTCCCATCATGCTGCTGGTGGAAAATGTACATAAAGAAAAAAATCAGAAGAGGACGCAGTTTATGGTCACAGCTCCCCTCGTGTGTGTGTGTGTGTGTGTGTGTGTGTGTGTGTGTGTGTGTGTGTGTGTGTGTGTGTGTGTGTGTGTGTGTGTGTGTGTGCGTGTCTGTGTGTTGCTTTGTACTGAAATAACAGATAACAGCCAAAAAGAATCGTACAAGTCACTGCAGAGTGTGGACCCATGGTTGAGAGACTGGGGACAGCAATTTCTGTCCACCTCTTTTCCTTCTCCACTGTGCTGTGGTACCACAGGGAGGACACATCAAACAGACATTCCCGTTCACTCCACAACTCCAATTTCTCCGCGTTTTTCCACCGTTCAAGAGAATCGCGGCTTGTTAACACGCCGACATTGGAAAATTTGTCTGCGACAGTGAAATCTCTTGAGAATTCATTTGGTGTGAGGTCGGCATAACACATTCTGAGATTTTAGTTCAACAATCTCAAAAGTCTAGAGTGGATGCGTGCTATGAGTTGCTTTTACTTTTTTTTTTTAAAAATTTTTAAATTTTACTAGGCAGTCAATTTGAAATGATGCCTAAACTGTTACTGTAAAACATGCCAACATTGGGTTTTTTTCTGTTATCCAACTCAGCAATATAGGCTGACACAAATATTAGAAATGACAGGCTATCTTAAATAAAGACCCCCATACCCTTAGTTTTGTGTTTCCTCACCTAGCAACTAAAATATTCAGAAATAGTAGGTGGACGTCTCAAATTCAGTACAAACTCAAAGAAATGTTCTCATCAGCACCTTTGCTCAACATTATGTGTTACTGCTTTCTTGAACGGTAATGATCTCCACTGAACAGGGGCGCCAATAGTAGGAGATATTTACTGCCTTGGTGATGAAATATTACTGTTCCTTCCAACTAAATTAAGTTATTTTAACTGGTTTGCTCCAGATCCTTTGAGCAGACACACCAAAGTTACATGACCTCACCTGGCACTATTTTCTTGGTGCGTTTATAAAAGATAGCACTGCTCAAGAATTAGCATGAGGTCCACCATATTGCCAGACGGCCCTGTTATTCCTGCTATTCCAGGAGTTCACTCGTAAATGATGAATGGATAGTTGGATCATGTGACTCACCACGCGGGCTGCTCTCTCCTGAGATTCACACTTTCTGCAGAACCAAGGACCAGTGGGAACCTGCACGATACCATAGCAGGCTGAAGAGAGAGGAGAGGGGGTAGCATGAGAGTGAGCCATCACAGCAACAGCAAAAGATAGGTACATGAATATAGCGACAATAATGAAACCAAACCTGATGACACTTTATAATATCTTTATAAGTATCACACACTCTCTACCTCCAATTGTTTTGTATGGGCCAAAAGGAAAACTGGTGGCTAAACCAGTTTGACTGCCAAACTGTACAATGCTTTTATTTGACAAAAAGCTGCACAGAGTTCTGTTTTTATATCACGCTACTCACAGATGGCATCTTTTTGGGACTTTGGCAAAATCAATGGTAATGAATTGGTCATCCCAACGTACATAGTCATCAGTGATGACTGGCTGATGTTAATGTTACACCACACATCAAGAGGCCACATTCAAACAGTTGACAATCTTTACTCGACGTCTTCCACACGTTGAGAGGAAAAAAGGTCAAAGAACGGTTGTCAGCTGCAGAAACAGCTGCATTTTAGAGAGGTAGAGGCTATATTTTATGTACGCTTAACTTTCATACACTTTGAAAAGTCCTGCCAATTCCTGAAAGTTTGCATTTCATTAGCAAACAATAGGATAAGATGGACTGATTTCACTGATGCTTGCACAACTCAAGACTTGAAATTCCAGTGCAGGCAGTGCTACGCATAAGTGCAACAGCACTACTCTAAATAACCTACTTCCAAACATTATCAGATTATATCTGATCTGTCCAGAGCCCATAATACAATGAAATAAACTGCTTTAATCCAGATTTCTGAGAGCAAAAAAAAACGACAGGGGGTTGACCGAGTTCAAATGAAGAAAAAGGTGACTCGACTGGTAGACAAAATATTATATGCTGGTTGGTAAGAATAGTATTTCAACAATGCATACCTGAGATAGAACACAAATGATGTGAAATATAAGAGGAGCTTTCCTTTCAGTCGGCGCTCCACAGACCCCATGAGCTTTGGCACACCGCTATCGTCAGTTTAATGCTGAGGTTGTCTGACTGGACGAAAAGCCTCTGAGTGAGGAGCACACTAGACTTGCAAAACTATCTATTTCCACACATCGATTTATCACTGTGCCAGCGCTGGAGAAAGGAGCAAAATGACTGCTTCTGCCACTCAGTATGATGAAGTCGCAGCTGATGTAGTTTCATTCATGAGACGTCCAGCTAGCTTGACTTTTAGCTTATTTTCGTTGTCCTCAAAATGTTTTTCATGTGTTTTGTCACAGTTAGCTCTTGATGCCATAGCATGCTGAACTAGAGTTAGCTCTTTGTGTCCTTCAACCTCTGCTACACTGAATGGCAGCATATTGCCACAAACTGGCATGAATCACACATTCTCCTGTCAGCTAGCAACTAGGGGCAACAAACACCGGAAATGGTTGGGGGCAGTGTAGATACAATTCATGCAAGGCACAAAAATGTGTATGGACATAACAGAGAAAAAAAGAGTGAAGTGAAAAAGTGAAAAAAAAACTCTCTGTCCTCAAGTCTCAATGTATCTAATGGCCAAACAGACCACTGCCAAGTACAAGTACATTATTAGTACACATTATTACCTCCACCTTTTCCACTTTGTATATGTACTAGGTACATTATTACAACATCCTCTGACCATCGCATTATTTGTTGTTATTGAAACTTTTGACAGTCCTTCGGTTGTATCCATTTTCATACATAGAGGGAGCATAAATGGGACTTTTCTGTAATTTTGGAGCGATCTCTGGCACAAGAATTTCCATCGGGATTAATAAAGTTCCATCTTATCATATTATCATTAGGTGCTACATAGTGCTAGTGCTACAACTAAACTGAAGAGAAGCACCACACAACTTGCATTTGACATAGTTGCCTTTCTAGCTGTATTTTCAAATCAAGTTTCATTTTGTCCACATAATTCAACAATGTTTTACTACCAATTTACAATAATTTCACACATGAAATTCAGGATACTTCCCTGTGCAGTGTAATAAAATACAAAATAACTTCTTGTGCTACCTTACAAAAGAAGGAATCCTAGTAAAAAATTAGGTTTACATTATTTTACATTTCCTTTCATTCAAATTATTAACAGGCTGTTTTTAGATGCAACACTAACATGGATTAAATAAATGCCAATATTCTGACAATTGAAAATTCTCCAACAGATTAATGACTGCTAATTCCTGGAATGTAGATATAATGCTGCGTTCAAGACAACTGCAAATTTGGTAATCCCAATTTGGGAATTCTAGTCAACACACTTAATAACACAAGCCAGCTTTCACCCATTCACATACAGCGGTGGCAGAGGCTACCATGCAAGGTGCAACATGCTCATCAGGAGCGATAAACCTTCACAATCACTCACACACCAATGGAACAGTCATTGCGGAAATTTGGGGTTCAGTATCTTGCACAAGGACACTTCACAACATGTAGACTACATTGCCGGGGATCAAACCACAGACTTCCGAATAAGTGGACGAGCCACAGCTACCTATAGTATACATTGTGTACCATGGTCAATTATTAAATAAAAGAAATGTAACCAGACAATAATTAGGAAACTACAGGACATTTAACAAGTGGCTCATGTTTAATATCAGTGTTTTATCTCTGGTCTGATATCCAAAATATCCCACGTCCCCTCACAGCTTTCAATGATGAATGTCACTCCTTTCAATATCTGCTCAGTGTGAATGGATATTTTCCATCATATACTCATAACACTTGACAGATTAAGGATGGGATAATATAATGCAATCTTAAAATGAAATATTAAATACTATCAGATTTGGCACAATTGTATCTCCAATATTAAAATACTAAGTCATATCACCACTAATAATGCTCAGGGTCATTTCCTGCAACTAGAAACCAGCAAAGAGAAACACCCGAGTCAAAACGTTTTAACATTTGACAGGATTATATTGCTGCTGTACATGTAATGGTTCTTTACATACGTGTTCCTGACAGACCTACCTAACAATCCAAACACTGTAACACGTAGTTACAAACAACATCGCTGTACAAATAGACTAAAATGTATCTGCATAGGTTAAGAGTTGCTGACATTTCATACAGTTCTCACTGTGTTGGCCAAATAGACACGCAGCCAGCTGTTAAGTATGTAAACACTGAACGTCATCATCTGAGTCATCTGGGGTTAACACTGGCTTGGCAGCACATCGCTGACAAATTACTAGAAGGTATAAAATGCTATTAGACGTCATTGTTTTGCTGGTTCAGGGGTTTCAAATATTGGACTCATAACATAAAGTATAGCTTCGACTATTATTTCTCTCATTTAATAATGCAATATGGTATATTGTTTAGTAGACAGTGGGATAAATCTAATATTTTAAAGTATCTCTCCTTCTTTATGTCCCACTTTACAGCTTCTGACGAGGGTAAAAGCATATATTAGCACCACTCACAACTACAAATGTGCTCGTAAAGCAGCTGCCAACTATCGTCCACGGCGGATTAAACAGGCTATATGGACTTCCAAACCAATGCAGCGGACTGCCCTGCTGCACGAGTTGAGCCTGACCTCAGCTTGGCCTTGGTAGGGACAAGCAGAATTAGTGGCTCCAAACAGAGAGCTTCATAACCTTGCAGCAAGCCTAGCTAGCCTGCAAGCTAAATGCTAATTCATAGCCGAGCTATACGGCACAGCTTACCTTGATGCACAGCGACGTTGCAGCCGTGTCCGTCGCAATAGACTAGCGGGTTTTCCGCCCAGCCTCTCTCGTCTGAGCAAACACAGCAACCGCCGATCATCTCCTTCATATTACACGTCGAGAACTCGTCGTCCGCCGCTACACAACGCTCGCCGGAGACCATCTACGAAGACAGCGAACATGCGGAAGAATAAGATATACAGATACCCCGAAACCTTCGCTTAAGACGCCCCTTTTTCTCGCGCTACATATCTTCAGGTCCCACTCGATGAAATGTCATGTTTAAAACGTGTTTACGTCCATTTTTGACGCCGTATTTTTCACCAAAACATCTAATTCACGGCGCGACGGTGACCAGAAGAGGGGGGGGGGTAGGCTTCATACAGACAGGAAACACGTAATGACGCAAGGCTCTTCTGTGCGTGCGTGCCCTCTGACAGGAAGTAAAAGACGGATGTGATTAGGTTGAGTTTGAAACTTTGCAACAAAAAGGTTTCCCCTCACTCGATTGCCTGTCAACAATGTAGCAACATTGAGGAAGGCGAAGATGAGGCGCATGACTGACAGTGAGTTCAGCAGCTGTTGTGAGCATGATAAGAAAACAGTGTCGACACAGTCAGGGTTGACTATGTGTTCAAAACCTACTGCAGGAAACTATAATTCTTCATCTGCTGAGAAAACTAAAATAAGTTTGTGATGAATTGAGCACAGCTAAGTTGAAAGGAAATGTGAATATTTTCTGCTCAAGAGTGAAAATCTGAGGTTTCAGTTTATTTAGTTACAGCTAAATTTGGACCTGAAATGTTATGTTGATTAATAAACCACAAATTGACACGTTTGGTAATTAATTAAATAAGTAAGTTTAAAATAAAATACAAATAATCCCCATGTTTGATCTACTGAAGCATGCTTTGCTCATCCATTAACTTCTATGACTGCTTATCCTTTACAGTTTGGCAGGGGGTTGTAGCCTATCCCATCTGACATTGGACAAGATGTGGGATGCACCCTGGAAAAGTTGCCAGTTCATTAAAGGGCCAACACAACCGTGTGTACTCACATTCACATCTATGGGCAATTTAGAGTAATTCATCCATATTGCATGTTTTTGAACTGTGGGAGGAGGTTGGAGCACTCAGAGGGAACCCACACAGACATGGGGGAGAACATGAAAATTCCACACGGAATGGTCCCAGGCTGAATTTGAACCCAGAACCTCCTTGCTGTGAGGCGACAATACAAAGCACCTTACCTGCTTTGCTCTGTTTCAAATTATTTCATTATTTATTTAGAAACTTAGAGTTATAGACTGATAATTGGAAGAAGAAGAAAAAACAAGCCATCAATTCATCAACTTGGGTTAAGGTACATTTTAATGAGCAGTTTATTTTTTGTTATTATTAACAAGGTTGACTGTTGTGGCCCCTTGCTGCATTGGACTGATTTTATAGACTTAATAATAAACTGATTTATCAAGAAACTGATCTGCATATGAACAGTAATAATATAATAGCAGTACGCCTGGATAAATTGTAAGTGCTCATACATTTTGGTTGAGATAGTAAGAGCAGGCCAAAAAACATATTACACACAGCAGTTGCACTAAATTCTGGATGGTTGCTGAGTTGCCCTTATATGGGATATTTATATATCCAATATTTGTTTTATTGTATGTATGAAGTCAGATGGATCGCTGCCATGATTACCAATAGGCCTACTCTATAGGAAGTGCATATTTTGTAATTATACTCTATAATCTTATAATGCAGAATGTTTTCTAGATCTCATATTTGTTCATATGCACACATGCTTAAAAGTTGGGCTTTGTTTTACTAGATGATAAAATACATGACAACGACAGCAGTTTTCCCAGCTTTTAAGTCAATGACAGCTAGGTTATGATCAATTTTGAAAGAATGTCTGAAACAAAATGATAGCCCATATTGCATCATCATTTGAGTACTTACATATCTCAAAATCAACAGTCTGGGTTAGAATTTAACATTTTCAAGTATGTAATTCAAAAATGTTTTTTCACCGTGACATTCCAATATTTTTTAAGAATGAAAAGGGTATACGCCTAATGAGCTCAGAGCCAATAGACTTTATAGCAATTTGAAAATCTTTTCATTGTAAGGATGAATACATTTATTTTTGACAAAAAATATGTAGAATCCCGCATCAGGCTGCATCTCAGACCTGTCAATATGCATCTTTGTTTTGACAGCATCCCATGCTGTTGCCAAGGATGCTCCAGAGCGCACACACACGCTACTCCACTCCAGGCACTCAGCTGCTGCTTGCATCACTGATTCTTCTGAGCTAGCTCCCGCTCTTGGTTTCCAGAGAAACGTAATGACTTGCCAATAATGCGCAAGAGCACACGAGCGTCCTCTGTGTAATATGGTGAGTGAGAGGTCCCTGGGAGTGCCGGTCCATTGTTTGCTTTAATTTCAAATTGCTCAAATGCTCCAGTCGACACTGGGCGCTGCACTAAAAGGGGGTGCGGGAGGGATGGGGAGCTGGGAAAAAGGAAAAAAATAGTGAATTGTGTGTGGCAGGGGAAAACCTATTAGAGCTGGAGAGAACAAAGGGAGGCGAGGGGGGGGGGGGTTATGGAGGGGCCCATATAGCTACTGAAACACTGAAAATGGCAAATGATTTTTACAACTTACACTTGATTAAGTCAAAGTCTGCTCAAAGCATGTACAATGTTCCTCGGCTTGTCAGGGAAGAGTTGTCTCTGAGACAGGAAATTGCAGTGACACAGTCAGAGCTGCTTTTTTAAATTTTTTTTTATTTCAGGTATTCTGTGATTATAATCAGGCAGTCCTGTTACATGCTATATTTTTGAGTTTTGTTGTTGTACACCATCAGTTTGGTATTTGCATTAGGATCTCTAAATCCACTGCAACAGAGTTTCTGTCACGTGAAAATTAGGTTTCGTGTCGCAATTGTATTCATTTGGCATATAAAAGATGAATATGCACAGGGAAAATTTAAAATAGTTTAGGGCACTGACATTTAACACACTCAAGACGCCTGCACCATTTCATGTAAATGTAGCCTGTAGAGGAGTTTTAAAAAAGGCTTGTATATTCTCTACTGTAGCGTATTTCACTTGCACAGTATAGCAAGGAAGGACCTATAGGTCATAGAGGAGAAATAAACAAAAGACTGAGACCTTAAAAAACATATTTGATTGAGGGTTTTCTCATTTAATTGATTTTGCAATTTGCAAACATTCGAGAGACCTAGAACAATCAAGTAGAGGTTTTATTTTCTGCAGTATGCTCATTCATATTCCGTCTTATTATTGTCTTATTTGGTTTACATTTTATTGTCAAATAGGCAACTTCACAACACTTGAAATTTAAAGCCAGGGAGCTCTCATGATTGGGTTCTGAGCATGTCGGCATAAGACAAGTGATTTTATGGTCCATGTGAAGAAAGGGCAACGTGCAAAAATATACAAGGAAGAAAGGAAACACTGGGAAAAAAGCAGACCCCACTCCCACAGACTTATAGCTGCATCTGAAACAGCATTGTGTTGAGGCATTGTATACACAAAGGTTGGAAATATGTAACTGCCTTCCAGTTATTTATTTTGTCTTGTGGTTACTGCTCTTTTTAATCACCTCACTCAGTCTCTTTTAAAGCTTATGTATTTCCTCAACATTTCTAATTCCTCAGAAAGAACCAGGAGCAAGAAATGCAAGAAAAAAAAACACATCAGCAATAAACTCAGAATTTTGTCCTTGAACATAGATTCAAGTGTGTGTGTGTGTGTGTACAAGTGTGCATGCGTTGCAGGAGAACTCCACAGAAAACTAAAGCAGTCTACTGGATGCATTCACAGATGAGCTCCGAAGATTCAACAAACGACTTACTGACAGCAAAGGTTTATTTAGAGGCAATTGTGTTCTCAAACTGATTCCATATGTTTGTTTTCCAATCATTTTATTAATGAGTAATGTGTATTTTTCATATGTAGAATTCACGGCATGTAAACAAATTAATCAGCCTAAAGTTGCATGTGTGGAGTTCAAGAAAATTTGTGTCCTGTGACATATTTGATCAGGTTTTTACACAATGTAGCCTGGCATGTAAATTTAGCCCAACTATTATTCTTTAAGCCAAGTTAAATAGAAACAATGAAAACAGTGTTTCACAGACAAAGCAGTGAGTTCTTCATCCTTCCAGTCCATCACTCTGTTTCATGAATACAACTGATACAGTATGTTTTTGTTCAGACTATTCAAATACAGCAACCAGTAAATCATAAAATTTTCAAAGGAGCCTCATACATTTAGGCAGTAATTGCAGGCTATACAAATCCTTGTGGTATTTGTATAGCATCGACATGAATCTGCGTGTCTTTATGGCAGTTTATGGTAAATGTAATATCTGCTTTAAAGGCTGTAATGGTTGTGGCAGCCTATGCATTACTATTTGTATCATATGATATGTTGGGAACAACTGGAGAAAAAAAAGCGACTATAACTTCCTTTCAAATCCAGTCAGTTCATTAAAGTCCTTTTTTTTTAGTTATCAGCTGCTACATAACAAATTTGCTGTTTTTCTTCTGCTGCTGATTTACAAAATTTAGCAGATTTATAGCAAAATGTAGGGAAAGCTTCAGAGCCTTAATGCTTCATTGATGGTCACACCACATTCAGACCCATCGTCATTTACCTATACTCTCCTCTTTGGTCTGCCAGTGGAGCAGGGGCCCAGGAAAAAATAGTCCCAACACTGCGGGGTGAAAGGTGAAGAGAGCCCTCCCCCCACCACTGTCCGCACACACTTCAGGCTCGGATTGCATGTAAAATCACATTCTCCCGGGATCGTTGGGGGGTGGAGAGGAATTCATTGTTTTGGCATGGGGCAGTGGGTTTGTGTCATAAAAAGCCTGTGCTCTTACAAGTGCCCGCACCTCCTCGACCAAGTGTCTCCATAAAAAACCAATGCACAACAAATGACTTTGGGCTGCAGGAGCAACACGTTTAGGTTTGATGAGTAAGAGTGGGAGGTTTTGAAGCTGGCATGAGCTGGAGGATTTTTATGGTTTGTGAGCTTATAAAAATGTAAGAAATTCCGCAAATGAGCCACTTACATAAATCTCGTCCCTGAAACACATCGCGATTGTGTGGACTTCTTTAAAATTTAATTTGCGAGAGTTAAATTTTCAGCTTCGTCCATTTATATTTATATTCCACAAAGAGTGCATTGACGTTTCCAGATATTTCAATGCTGTTAAAATATAGGTTACTCCGTACAAAACTATGGAGCATTGTTGGTCATATACGCGTGTGTGTGCTGCCTGTGTCCGTCTATCTCCCCCATTAAGTCTTTCCTCCACAGTGAAGCACATAAAAAGTAAGAAGTCATGAGTCGCTACGATGCGAACATTCGCTTTTTAGACTTTAAAGTGAAAGTAGACGTTTCATTAACTAATCTTTCACTTATTCTTTGCCATGCAGCGCATCATGAATGTTGTTCCTACATATTTGAGTGAGTTTTGTTGGTTTCCTTCCTACAAAAATTCGAGCTTAGCCTATACATAAGCAGCCAATGTCCATGAGAAGGATTGAGGTGAAAGTGCAAGTTTTGCTCGTCTGAGGCATTCCCCTCCGTGTACCAGCACACAGCGGGCTGTTGTAAGAACCTCCACCGTGCTTGAGGTCTCTCTCTCGGCCACTCGGTCTCGTCTCCTCCCCTCGCCTCCTTCCCGACCGACATCCAGGCGCAGGAGAGCAGGGAATAAGTGCCCTGTGGCATCTGGTGGATCACAAATCTGCATGACAACGAGCCCCTGGTCTTGATTGGAAATACTTGAAAATGTGTGTACATGCACAAGGTTGTTTTTGTTCAGTAATTATTACTATATTATATTATTGTTTTATATGGCCTTCAATTACGACCTTGGGATGAGATGAGAGCTCTAATTTAAAAACATTCATTCATGGAGTCAGTGTGGGGCACTTATATATGTCTATATGTGGGAAACGTCGCTGGCAGATGCTTTGGCAAATTCAAACTTATACATTATAAAACTTTTAAATATTTATAATTCTTTTAAAATTTTATTTTGTTGCAGTATGTAAAAATCTTAAAAACAAAGGCTATTTTGGTCATATAAGTTTTCTGGGAATTATTTTAAACATACTACTACTACTAATAATAATAATAATAATAACAATAATAATAAAAAATAATAATAAGCTTTATAAAACAGTTTTCACATAATGGAACCTATGACAATACTGAAAAGGAAATGTTAAATGATCTCTAATACAGAATCTGACCCTAACTAACAATTGTGTGCAATTCCTCTCTCATGTCATTATTTTGTGATACATGAAAAATCTTTATAGGACAATTATATTCTATGGTCGTAGTTGACAACGGTCTATTTAAGTCAGTAGAAGAGAATTTTTAGGTTCCCATGTTTCAGTCGTCCACATTCAGGTCGGAACCGTTGGCTATATAACATGTGATCGAGGATAAACAACAAGCACGAATTGCATCAAACGGAAACAAAGGTTACAGAAAGAGCAAAACGTGCCGTGGTCAGCACGTGAGATGAAACAAGCTTCGACTGTCTGTTCCTCTCTGCATCTCCCAGGCCGACCACAGTGCACCGTGGCTCTGGTATCTGAGTTATTCCCCCGGGGATCCGGACCTCAACAAGCGGCCCCTTCTTTCACTTTGCTATACTACACCCGTGAAACTCCGCATGTCCCACATATTAATACTGTCATACAGAATCAGCACGGGAACAGCGAGTTTTGCTGAAACCAGAGCGAGGACGGCTTCACGTGCAGGTTGTTGGGTTGCATTTAAAGCGAAGAGAATGCAGGTCAGATGACCCATAGGTGTATGGGAGGCAACTGATGAAGTGATTGTGGCGCCTATAGGACACAGATATTTACTGACAAAGAGGCGCACACACAAACAGAGTGATCTCTTGTGACGTGTTTTGACTGCAATGAACAAGTAATTTATGCGGTGCATTACAGTCTTCGGCGATTTGTAAATATAAATATTAATAATTATTCATATATTATTATATATAATAATATAAACAATTTTACAATGTATCATACCAGATGCTGCTATAATTTTAAAATTTTAATATCTTAACAACTCCATGCCACAACGCACAGCCACTGTCGTGTTAACTCTTAAAAGACCTAACCCTAAAAAAAGAGAATATTTTTGATCCACGACAAAGCATAGTTCTTAAATTGCAACACTGTGACCCTAATCTTCCAGATTACGTGCAATGCACACGTGCACGATCTTGTCCATTGCCACCACGTTATGGTGAAGTATTGCATGAATTGGACATAATCCATTCATATTTAGAGGCGCTTTAATAACAACGCCTACGTATATAACACGCTGTTTGATGTAACACCAAGGTAATATGGGCGCTATTCAACATACAGTGAATAATCTGTAAATGTGTAAATAGGCTTAACATTGGAGAGGAGATGATCATGCCCAGTCTTGAGTTTGGCTCCATCGCGCACAGAGCTTCCCGTGAGGAACGGGGCCACAAGGACAAGAGCATAATGCAGGGAGAATTGAAAAATAAGGCTCAGGAGTGAAACCCAACACCAAGTCCGTACAAGCTTAAATAGGCCTACCGTAATCCAAACAATTAGCCTATAATCATAATGCACAGTCACATTATTTGGACAGCGTTGTGGTTGGTGGCGTCACACTCTGCTTTCTAACCTGTACGCGTCAGTGTTTGTGCGTGTGCACGCGTGCGTCTTCCAGATGCCTGAGTGCAAGTGCGCAAGTGCTTGCGTGCGTGCCTGAGTATCATGTGCATATGCTCGTGTGCATGCCATGTGAAAAGTCATAGCGGTGTGTGTGTATGTTCAAGGCGTGCGTGAGCAATACGCACACGCGCATATTAAATGTGACCAGACGTAAATAATTCCTGGAAATTAAATAGACCCGGTATGTTCACTAATCCTATGTTCCTATTCCCCCTATTACAGAGAGCTACTTGTTGATTCAAATATTAATACTTCATTGAACCATATATTGTTGCATTATATACACGCTTTATTAAGACGTTGATTTAATGGGGTGATCTTAATTAGATTATTGTAGTGGCTACAGCTTTGTCTGGAAAATCTTTAGGGAAAAGCAACCCTGACTCCGCACTTTCAGTCTGTACAATCAAGGTTTACGTCTTTGTACCACGGGTCAAAAGTTGGCGATAATTTAACGGGGGTTTGTCGGTTCAGCATGACTACATTAAATTCACAAGAATGAGACCACAATCGCGTGCGTAAATGCATTACTTATTAGTATGGTGCTACACCCTGCTTTTCAGCACGTGTCAAATTATTTCACACAAGCACACACACACACACAGAGAGAGAGAGAGAGAGAAAGAGAGAGAGAGAGAGAGAGAGAGAGAATAGGGAAAGGTACTTGAAAAACAATTGGAAATGCTAATGATTTTATGGATTTATTAAGGTAACCACACAACTGAATATCCCGGTAGGCCTTTACAGTCTGAACAAATATTGTAGGATAAGTAGGTCAGTCTATAGTCAACCATGAGGAAAAAATCAAACGAAGGAGAAGCTAAAGCCAACAAAAGCAGATGAGTTGAGCCCTGCAGGGCAGAGGCCTAAACGTGGAGCAACTCTCCATGTGTAAAAAGCAAATGTCTTTGTTTAAGCTGCGCTGCGTTAACACACATCAAACCGTGTAAACCAGCCGCAGTGTGGAGTCATTTTACCAGCGCACAGTCGATTCCATAAGGCTACTAACACGGCATGCGTTTTGATGTGGACTGACGGGGAATAGCGCAATACATTCCTGTCTTATCTTGACACTGTGCTGGCTCAGGTCGCCTATTCTGGCTGGACACCACTATGAGCTGGATCTAATTCAGTTATTGGAATATTAACTTGTCATAAGTGCATTATTTACTCAGGCAGCAGAGGTACAATTGTAAACTACCGTGGGCCTAATTGTAGGGTGTGGGAGGGGATGGGGATGGAATATCCATTTTTATTGCATCACCTGTCAGCTCCGTCCAATGGGCGTCGACTCCGAGGGCATTAATTGATGAAGGTGTCTCCAGACTAGCGCACCTCCCTCCCTGTCATTTTATTTGTGGCTCAACCAGCAGCCAGAATAGCAGCTGCATTTTAGCTCTTATTCTGTTTCTCTCTGTCTCGGACTCTCTCTCTCTCTTTCTCCCTCCCCTCCATCCTCACAACTCCCTTTCCCTCCCTCTCTCCCTCCCTCTCTCTTCTCGCTATTTTATCCCTCTGTCTGAGGCAGTGGTGTACACCTACCCCTCGTCCTGCTGCCGTCCAGAGGGGAGTGGAGCCGGCAGAGGCAGGTAGCAGCAGCCCCGGCTTGGTGGACGCATCCGTCGCATTCCTCCACCATGCCGGACCTGGGCAAGATGAGACGAGTGGATGCTGTCGGCTCATTCAACCTAACAGACACTGGCAGCTCCATTTAACTCTGCATGTCAAAGTTTGCATTTTCATGACGCAGCAGCAGGAGTGTGGATGGATTAAAGGTATGAGCAAGGATGCCTTGAGCGCACTACTCCATGCGATTTAGTGGGAAATCCATCAGATACTGAGTGACTACATGGATTAAAACATTGGAGAGGAAATATAAAACATGGGAGACCTGGAGTGTGGCTTTGAGGAAATGCAAGGAGTCAGACTGGGATACCTGCTCATCAAAGGCAAGCAAATGTTTGCTTTGTCTCAGGTCTTCACCGACCTCCTGAAGAACATCCCTCGGACCACGGTGCACAAGCGCATGGATTACTTGAAGGTGAAAAAGCACCACTGCGACCTGGAGGAGCTGAGGAAGCTCAAAGCAATAAACTCTATAGCTTTCCATGCAGCTAAATGCACTCTCATATCGCGGGAGGACGTGGAGGCTCTGTATTTTTCCTGCAAGACGGAGCGGGTGTTGAAGTCCAACAAAAGGAAAGCGAAAGCGGCGTGTTCCCTCGGGGATGAGGGTGCATCCCAGGGGCTTCTCCGTGCAGACGCCGAGTTGTGGAAGGAAAAAGTTTGGTTTAGTTTGCACGGTGTCCCAGAGACTCTCACACTTCACAGCAAAACGGGCAGGAGGGCAGAGACGACTGCTTGCCTTACCGACTCCAATCTACCTCAATTTTACCACAAAACCCATGGACGGGAATACCGAGCGGCGACCAAGTCCAGTCACAAACACTTTAAAAACTATGAAACAGCTAAAATAACAGGGAACCGTGTTACTTTGAGCCAAAGGCACGCGTTTTTCCGGAGCGCGGTGAGCCGGCAGCCGGTGGTGCTTCAGTCCGCCATAGCTGCTCAGTCCAGGCTCTCGCGCTCAACCGGCGACCTACTTCACAAAAGGAAGAGGAGGCGCGAGGGGGGCGGCGGCAGGGACAGCGCGAGGCACTCCTGGAGCAGGAGCAGACACGCGCACCACCACATACCACCGGTACTGCTCGTACAACCTAAATCACCCGGCAATCACGGGACTTCTTTTGGTGCTTTCCATCTCGATCCGGATTTCTACCTTGACCCCAGACCTCACCATCATCATCACCATCACCATCACCACCACCACCACGAGCCGAGTTTCCTGGAGAGTTACAGCAGCGACACCGAGTCCAGCACCTACTCAGACCGCGCGTACCCCGACTCGGACTTTGGCTCGGGCCTCTCCGACACTAGCAACTCCGGGAGCTCAGAGGAGGAAGAGGACGACGAAGATGACACGCAGTCGGAGAGTTCAGAGGTCAGCTCGGACGAGGAGGAGAGCTCCTCCGAGTCCGACTCCAGCTCCGTTTCTAGCCGTGTTTCTATTCAGAGCATCCGGTTCAGACGGGCCCGGGTCGGTTCTGTCACCAAAACCCTCACCACTACTAAAACGCCTTTGGTCCTGCAGCCCACGTTTCACTACAACAACCAGCAGCAACTAAATAATCAACACGGGACACCGGGCCGTGTTGCCACTTCACAGACAGATGAGAAACGTCAGAAATGTGAATTTATATGCACTGAAACTCGAAGGGACGTGCGACCTTCACAGACACCAAAATTCAACTCGGCTGTTCAGGAGGAGAGATTTTTCACGAGGGAAAAGGCGTTTGAGGCTACTCAAAACAGGACCGACCCAGTGGATGAACTAGCCCCTTATTCATCGGGACCTAAGCTGAGTAAGACCTTTCACCTCTCACGCAGTACGCAGGGGCATCCCACCAAGTGCCCGCCGGGACTCGGCGCGCATTGTGACCACGACAAGCTGCCCAAATGTGCCGACAGACGAGAGGCGAAAGCCACCAACCTAAAACTATCCCCTCCGCTGAAAAAAATAAAGACCGAGGCGGAAGAGTTCTCCCTGACCGCCGCCCCCCACTCAGATAGCGACAGGACAGCCAGGACGCCACCCTTCAACCTCTACAATGTGAAAGTTAAAGTGGAGGAAAGCTGTGATGAATATGAATACCAGTTCCAGGCCGCTGCAGTCAAATGTAAAGGAGATAAGACTGAGGGCAGCAATGGCCAATATCCCGGCGGAGCCATTAAACAGGGGGACCCTTTCAGCAGCGGGGGTAAAGCCACAGAGAAGAGCCCGGATGTGGTCCCCAGGTCCCCCTGTGGTCCTCAGGAATGCACACAGGACACCCCTTGTATCGACGAGGAGGAGGAGGAGGAGGAACTCGGGAACAAATACTGCAGAGCTCCGGTGCAAGGGAATAAGACACCCCGAGTTTCCAGGGCGCGTGTAAAACAAAACTCGCCCAGGGTAAAAAAGGCTGCCTCTTCCTCCTCCTCCTCCTCCTCCTCCTCCTCCTCTTCTTGTTCTTCTTCTCGTCCCGTGGGCTGCGAGGAGGTCTCCACTGATGAATTGCCGAGCAGACGCAAACGCACCAGCGTGAGCACTGTAGTAGCATCGCCTCCAAAACCGTCTTTCAGCCTGATGGCATTTTTCCCATCCCCGCCGTCGCTGCTTGTTGGCAGCGACGGGGATTTGTGTCCTGCTTACTCCCTGAACTCGCTGAGGGGCCCCGGGCCTCCCCCTCCGTCCCACCCCGTGTGGAGGTGGCAGCCAGGCGGCCAGATTCTCCCTCCCCCACACGTTCAGAGAACAAGGAAATACTGAGCTGTTTTTTTTTTTAGAAGCAAATAAAGCGTCCACCGTGCTCCTCTCATACCTAATTACAGTCTTAACGTGAGCTCAACAAATTGCTCGCAACTTTATCGGTGTTTATTCATCATTATTTTTTTTTCCTGCCCTTCTTGTGTTTACATTCTGCTTTGTTTTGAAGTTTGATCGAGGAAAACCCACAAATCCCCCAACGGAGCCTCAGCAAACGCCCACAGGACTGTGACACACTGCTCGTGGATTCATGCTTAAAAACTTGTTTCAAACGAGCCAACAATCCTCAGCGATGTGTTAGGTCCTCAGTAATTCCTAATTCCTCATTAGTTCTTCGTTTTTGTGCTTTTTTTCTCTCTCTCTCTCTCTCTCTCGACCTGTTGGATTGTATGGTGCCAGGGTTGCAGTGGTTTGTGCTTTGTCTGAAAGAGGAATCATTCCTTGAGATGAAGGTGCTATTATTCTGGGACTGAGAGAAAGTTTGACTTTGTAAATCACAAAAAAAAAAAATCAGGGTTTCCCATTGTGTGCCACTTGGTATATTTTATATACCAAAGATAGGTTTTCTTTATGTCATGCTGACCAGCTTATTGGCCATAGTTGCCCATATGTCCCAAGTGTTCATTTTGAGAGAATTGCTAAAAAAAAAAACTAAAAAAAACTATATAAACTCACGGTTAAGCCTTTATTAGATTTGGTGGGAATGTATTTCAGGTGGTTGTGAGGTTAAAATTCTTGTGATCTGGTTTTCTTGTTTTTTTATTTCTGTCGAGTATTTCCTGGTTTGCAAATGTGTGAGACTCCACAGACGCAAGCCCAGACACAACACAGGCCTTACTGTATGTACAGACAATCACAAAGAATAAGATGCAGACCCTCACGGCACGTTAGGTCCCACGATAGACACGTGTTCCAGTCCCTATACGTGTCCCCTTGGCGACCGATTTCTTCTGCACAGCCAAATTTGCGCCAGGAGCAGCGTGCATCTGCGTCTGGAGCACCAACACAAGCAAAAACAAAATCAGTTTCCAACAATGTCCAAGAGAGGTTATGGGTGGGGATGTGATTCAAGATGCAAAGCAGCGTGAAAACACCTTGTAGCTACTCAGAAACAATGCGACAAAGCACAAGTGGCAGGCTTGAATGCATTGCACTTTGATGCTGTTCGGGGTCTTCTTTCAGGTTTAAGATTTACTGACTAGCCTGTGAAATGTCTGAGAGATGCTGATTAAAAAAAAAAATTTTTTAAAAACCCAGCAAAAGACGAGTTCAATTTGAATGCAGACACAAAAGCCAAACTGCATTAATTTGAATGCTATTTGAATATTTAGGCTTCAACCATATGTGTTTCTAACCATGCAATTTTCTAATTAGTAATAGGTTATGCTAATATCCCTGAAGCCACTGTTCATTATTGAATTTTTAGTTGAAGTCAGTCATTTCCTATTATTGGCTCTATCTGAGACACCAAAATGCCACCTTTTAAAATATCTGCCATAATTTCACCATCTTTAATGTAGGGTTTTGAATATGGCTGCTCAGTGAATGTAGAACCACGGATCTGTTACGTTTATTCCCTAAATTCAGTGATGACACCTTTGCAACAGAAGTGGTTGAGTTTGCACCAACATGTAGATATTTTAAGTAAAAAAAAAATTTAAATTTCTTTTTAACGTCAACGTGGGACGATCTCTGCTAATTGGCAGCTCTTTCTCTGTGCGTCAAAGAGAGAGGCCCAGGCTTATGGCGAGCCTGATCACAACAAACCTAAAGCCCGTGAATGATGTCAGCGCCCCTCATAAGCACAGCAAAGGGTGCATTCATTCAGATGATTGTAGAATCTATTTAATGGGTAATTGTAAAAAAAAAAAAAAAAAGAAAAGAAAAAAAAGAGGAAAAACATGTACAAAAAGTGAGTTTCACTGCGCCTAAATCAGCGTGGATATGTTTAGCCATGTTTATTAAAGCGCCACTCTGCAACCCATCTCACCATGGGCCTTATTTCATAGGCTGGAAGCGACAATTCAAACTTGAACTTATACCGTCAGCCTGTAAACCGGTTATTTTTTACAGCTATGACACAACCTGGTGCATGAGACGGCTCGCAGTAAAGCGGAGGGGGTTGCATAAGGATTGAGAGGGGGAGTCGCTGTGTTTCTAGAGCGAAGCTTTCAACCTTTAATCCGCATGTCAAAAGCATAGGCTGCACCGCAGAGGAAGAAGAGGAATAGCCTGTACCCAAAGCTGTGCGGGTTTGCCCCCATGACGCACCAGCCTATTCTCACAATGCGCGACCTAGGGACGGAGATGGTGGTAATGGCCTGTTGGGAGGGCCTCTCCACCGTTAAGACAAATAGCTCCCTGACAGTGACGCTATCAATGTAAACAATTGCAATGTGCAGCAGCTAGAGGCTGCATGCACTCTCCCCCTTCCTCCTCCTCTCCCCCATTTTCCTTGCCCTCCTCTTTCACTCGCTTTTTTTGATAGGCCTACAATACTTGAGGTCAGGTTTTTGACATGGAATTTGAAGTCACTGGTTGTTTATACGAAACTGAATATTTATTTTTGTGAATTTTCTGGGTTTCTTGTACATTGTTTTTTCCTGTTGTGAATAGACTATATATATATATAGGACAACTGCACTCGAAATGGAAACTTGAATGGTGGATTTCTGAAGCACTTTCCCTTCTTTTTATTTTTAATTAAGAAGCATTCATTAAACGAGTGAAATGATCAGACTCTCTGTTTCTTTTCAGTTGGAAAATAGTTGTTTTTTTAGGTTGGTTAAATTGATTTATTTATGGGGAAAATGACTTGGATTTGCGTAATGAGAGGCTTATGGAAACAAATAAGGGATCTGTAAACTTTTTTTTGTTTTTCATTTTTGACACAGAGCTGCTCTCTGTCTATATCTTGCTCCACTTTATAGATGTCCCTAGCCTTTCAATTTTCTCTGTAACATGAGTAATTTCTTAAACGTTCAAATGCGCTTAGAGAGAATTAGACATCTCCACTGTCCAATTTAATAGCAGATAAACGTTTTTTCCTGAGGCAAAGCGGTGTCATATTTGAAAGGAAATAGACCCCCAAATAGATCTACAATTGCGCTTATCTACATTGTGAGTAGTTTAACCTAACAATAGATGACTAATGGTAAATATCCCTCAAAGATGGCTGCACACAATATATTCAGCTCGGTTAAACAGGGAATCCCATAGGGCCATGTGACGGAAGAAGTGGTAGGCCTGCGGAGCCTGCAATAATAACAAGAGGCAAACCGCAGACATTTAGGCATGCAGCATTTCCAACCACTGTACATGAGGTGGTGTAAGCCTGTTGGGTTTAATGCACGAGGCAGAGAGAAACCTCTTTAAAGCTGGAATATACACAACAACATGCAGGACAACGGGGAACTGCAGCTTGCATGGATCTGCGAGAAGCTTGTGTGCAGAGGTGGCCATTATGAATAAAATTATTACCTTCCATGAAATGCTATAGAAGTAGGACTATAATACCGGGATGTTGCCTTAAAAGATAAATCCAGAGTATAGAGATAGGCTACATAGGAAGAAGTCTAATAGAATACCAGTTTACACCATACACCACGTACCTGCTGTATGAACACAAAAGAATACAACTGAACTTGTCCAAAGGCTATTCGACTTTCACAACAGCGTGCATGTGCAGGACCATGCAACTTTTCTAAGAAGCTTTGACCCGACTTGCCCTTCGCTCCATCTGCCATGTTTGACGTGATGTTTCCCTGATTAATGGGACTCTGCGGTATATGGTCCAGCCCTAGTCCCCGAGGTTGATAAGGGGAGTCGGGCCCGGCAGGCTGTCTGGCCCTGACAGGGCTGCTGCTGCTGCTGCTGCTGCTGGAGCCTGGAGGGGCCACTGAGACCAGAGACAAGCCATTATACTGCTGCTGGCGATCAGGCTTAAATTCCTGTGCGGATTGGGAATCAGTAGACTGTAACTTCTATATAGAATGGAAACAGAAAGAATACGTGAAAAAAGAACAAAACATTCCTTACGCACAATTTGATTTTGATATATAAAAGTAAATCAATCATGTTTTCTAAACAGCGCAGCTTATTGCACTGCAAATTATATTTGACGCTGACTGCATGTTTGGGAAACGGAGTTATGGGTAATTCTGACAGACACATGCCGCGTTAAGGTCAGCACTTTGCATT